>VXBT01001452.1:110476-144260 GCA_013400235.1 Oriolus oriolus | reverse complement strand
GACCGGGGAGCGGCGGGGCGCGAGAGGCCGCCGGGCCAGGCCGGGCGGGGCCTTGTCTCGGGCCGGGCCGCGGGACCCCCTTGGCCGTTGCGCCGCCGCCCCGCCGGTTGTCAGCGGTCGCGCTCGGGGCCCGGCCGGGACCGCTTCGCCTCGGGGCGCCTGGCAGCGCCCTCCGACCTGCCCGGGGCCAGGGGGTCCCGCTCGGCCCTGCCTCGCTCCCCGCAGAGCCCGGAGCCAGCGGCGCGGTGGGGACCGGCCGGTGAGGAGAGGAGCTCCCGGCCTGGGGACCCTCGTTTGAGGCAGGGGGTTGTCGCTGGGCAGAGCGAGAGCAGGTCGGCCCCAGAGCTCGCTGCTGCGGCGGTCTCGGGGCTCCATTCAGCTGAGCGGTGGTGCTGCTGGGACCTGAACAGCACCGACCTCCGCAGCACAAGTGTCCCCCCTTACTAGGAGTATTTGGAGCGTTTCCCTGGCGTCTCGCTGGGCTGAGTGGAAGAGGCTGTCAGGCCGCTCTGAGATCAGTGCCGTGTTCACCCTTTACACAAACTTTTCACTCTCCTTATTTGTATGTGAGATAGGATCACAAATATCTCTCCTAAAGCGGTCGCGAGTTTTTTTCCTGTGCTTTGAGCTATTATACGTCTCAGCTCAGAGTTCAGCGGCCTCCCTTCTGCCTGTAAGAGTATTAGTAGCAGGCTCAGGAGTCAACTGGGTAGTGTTCCCACTCTCCTGTAGTTTAGGCTCTCTCTCATCCCCCTTTTTGAACCTACCGTGGTGTTTCAGTCAGACGTGGTGAGGTAACGGTCTGAAGGAGGCTGAGACGTGAATGCTTTGCAAAAAAATCTTAGCCTCTGGGTAGAGGACAGAATTATGCCCCTCTTGTGCTCTCTTCGAGGGAAAGGCAGAACCGGAATAATATAACTTCTGAAGGTCCTGAGACTCAGCAGGAATGTGCTACCTCCAAAGCAACTGCCATGTGTGCTGCCTTTTGCTTGGCCAAAAGGAAGACAGGTTGGGTGTGGGATTGTTTATGGGAGGGCTGTAGAGGCACATGAGGTGATGGACCAAACCTCCAGGAAGGCAACTTCATTAGCTTTACTACCCATAAAGAAACTTCTCATTAATTGGAATAGTTTCTCTTGTTTCTGGAGTGCTAGCATGTTTCTGAATTCTAATTCTTGTAAGAAAAATATACATTTTTCATTCATAGTGCAGTACTGTACTTGAAAGACTGAAAGGAGAACTCATTGCTGGGATGGGGAACACTCATTTCACATGCAGTTTCTGAACTGAAAGGATATGTTGTGGTTGAGAAATGGTTGGAATTGTTGCACAAAGTGACTTGACTTTCTCCTGAAGCAGCTTCTCCTGCTGGTTGAAGCCGAGGAGTTACTGACAGAGAATGGCTTATTTCTTTTCATTCTTCTTCTTTCCTATTCATTCTCTTTTTACCGTCTCTGTCAGCTCCAGTGCACAAGAAGGCAGTTGAGAGGAAAAGGAGCAAGTGGGCAGGAAGTTCACAGAAGGAGCCTGTGGTGGTTCCTAGCAGAAATCACTGCCTGGGTAACAGCAAATAAATTTGAAAAGACTGACATAATAAGGGGAAGAAGAAGAGTGCACATGTTAGCTGAAAGTCTCTGAAACTCCTGTTAGGATGCCAGAGGAGAGGAATAGGGGAGCCTTCAAGTTTGGCAGTACCAGGTGCAGGTAGCTGTGAGCAGTGTTGTGTTCTTCTAGGTCCTGTCCAGGCAGGTGACAAGGAACACTCCCTGCTCTAAAGAGTTTACATCTGTCACGATACTCTTTTAATTCTGCCGGGTTTGGTGATTGTGAAAATGTAATCCTCTACTCAGTCTGTCTCTCTTGACACAGTTTCTCCCAGTTTTGGCAAACTTCATCCAATGCTTCAGTAGCTGTTGCTAAAGCATGGACCTGCCTGCTGGGACGTGGAAACAGGCTGTCAGTGCCACTGTGCTGTGGAGGAGCATCCCTGCTGGTGGTGGGCAGGGTCCTTCAATCCATGCAGAGACCTCTGCTGATAACCAGGTGTTACGTGGGCTCATCCTGCCCGAGGTATTTATCAGGGCAGTGTTCTGTTCAGTACAGGCTGGCATCTCCTGGTGCAGCTGATGGTGGGAGCAGGAAGAGTTCAGTGTCTCAGCTCTGACTGCTTGTGCTCTTTGAAAAGGTAATGAATACAAACACTCTTCTTTCCCTTTGAGGTCTGGATATACCAGTCTGGCTTAACCTTTTGGTTTCGTTCGTGTTCTTACTGAATAGAGCCTCTTCCCTTCTTTTATGCCTCCAGGATTGTGCGCAGGTAGCACCTGTGCTTGTCTGGCTTCCACTAACACAGAATGAGCTATGCCCATTCCTGAACTTGAGTGTACTGTTGTTGGGCCCATCAGCCTCTGGAGAGTGTTTCCTCCTTCCTTTTTCCCATGGAGCAAGCATCACCATCCTGCTGTCTGTAAAGAGCAGCAGTGCTTACATGAGACACTGCTGTGGGTGCAAATAGAGCAAAGCGTGTATCATCTTTCTCTAGGAGACTGGATGCTTTTTCTGTGGGGAATATTTTCCTGCTTTTGGTCACAAAGGATAAAGTGCTCTCAGTGGAAGTAGCTGCAACTGGACAAGCACCCACCATATGCTGTAGGAATAAGGGGCACATCTTCATGTTGTGACAGCAAGCACAGCACCAGTGTGAGGTGGTTACGGGATCACATTCCCTGGCCTGAATTTCCTTGTGCTGTGTGACTGCTCCTGCTTTTTCTTCATGCAGTGCAGGTACACTGAAGTGAGTGCCCAAAGTGTCCCTGCGTTGGGGTACCCTGTCAGTGCACATTTCTGTGTCCATAATGACTCTTCATAAACAGGCAAGTTTAAAATACTCTTCTGGCAAATGAGTAGTTGCAGTTTTGTTTTAGGCAGCAGCACTCACCCTAAACTGTTAAAGCTTATTCAGTAGCGGAAAGGTTGTCTTACTTTGGAAGGACGTGCCTCTTGCCCACAGTTATGTTTAGGTTTGTTATATGTGCCAGTGACGGGGGAGCTTCTGGTCCTGGGAGCAGCCATTTTGCAAGAGCTCAGCAGCCGTTGTTACCTGGCAACAGTATACGAAATTCGGGTTTCAAAACCAGTGAAAATTTCAAGTGAGGATTTGCTGAGACGGCGGCTTTGCCTCGGGTGTGCTGATGTGGGGGTGCAGATGGAGGGGCCTTGCTCTCCAGTGGGGGTCATCAAATATTTGCCTTGCTAGTGAAGAGGAAGAGTCCTCTTCACCCCCTGTTGCATCTGTCTCCTCCTAAAGCCTTCAGGAGGCATGGAAGCCACCAAGCAGCTTGTGCTAGGCCAGATGTGCAAAGTCAGGGCACACGCACTCTTCAAAGCACAGCTGGGGCTCTGAACAAATGGCTGCTTTACACAAAATTTGAGTGCTATAAACTTCTGTGTGGTTGTTCAACCAAGGGAAAACATGGGAATCCCATAGGCACAGCTGCAGTTTCCTAGCAAAGTTAAACACCTGGACTTCGAGGTCAGGTCTCACAGTCAGAAGCCGGTTTTGGAAAGTAACAAACGTATTATTTCCAGCCAGCCCCAAATGTTGCAGCTGATCCCTGCACTGCTGGACTTCAGAGGTCTCTCTGCAGGCCTGGGGGTTAGAAGTGACCTGTCAAGAACCTTTTGGTCTGTCACTTGATTCAGTAAACCTGAATTACGAGCTTATTCTTTCTGATCTAAGGCTATTTGCTCCTTGAGCCTGGTAGGTTCCTTGAAACCTGTTCTTTGGTGTTTCTCTGATCTGCTGGAATGGCTTGTGTAAGAAAAAGAGCTATATCATTCGGATGTGTGGAGGTGAGTTTCTCATCACGTGGGAGGTCACTTACACATCCTTTTTATAGAGCACTTTTCCCAACCCATTCAGCATATTCTACCTGAATATGCTGAAAAAGCATCTGGGGGTGGTGTATTTCACACAGTGCTATTTCTTTTAAATGCATGTTGGGCACAGCTGGTCATGCTTTTCCTCAGGTTCGGTGAATGAGAACCAGAGACCGTCGAATTCGTATAACGGGGACCTGAATGGGCTGCTGGTGCCTGATCCCCTTGGAAGTGGAGATGGACCTGCTTTGGCCAAGCCAGTGCATCGCAGCATCTCTCTAGGAGCCCTGCAGGAGAAACAAGTCATGTAAGTTTTGTCAAAGAAATGCTGAGAGTGAGTAGAATACAGCTCAAATTCAGTTCTCTTGAGCGTGGACTCGTGTGCTGGGAGTCTGACAATGGGTTTTATGTTGAGCTCTTGGTTAGAGCTTTTGTGAGGCTGATGCATGGAGTCTGCCGTCCTTGCAGCTCAGGAACTGGAGAATATCTGCAGAGTTCTTCAGAGGAGGGGAACAGGACTGTACATGGTGAAAATTGCAGGTCAGGGCGAATGTAAATCATCAGGGCTCTGGTTGAAACTTGTGGTTCCCCTTTAGATGTCCAGCAGGACTCCTTCAGGGACCCAAGTCACCCGAGGTGCTGCAGAGCTCATGGAAGTAGCTTTTGCTTGGGTTCTGTGGTCATGGTTTTCAGAGAGGATGCCATGAGAACCACGAGCTGCGTGCGCTGTTTGTTGATGAGGTTCCACTGGTTGGTGTTGGTTTCTTCACACCTTGCAGTGTTGGGGACTTGAATCAAATGTAGGTCTGTGCTCAAGTCAAATGAACTGAAAGTTTTTAAGCTGAACAAAGCAGGTGTTTGACTCTCTCAAACCCGTGACACATAGAGAAGGAAGACTCAGCTGAGAGGCGTTTCTGTTTTCAGTTGTTCAGCTCAAGCTCTTAGATGCACAAATCCTGCTGTGTTGCTGTTAAAATTACGAATTTAACATAAAATGTTAAATATTCTGTTCCTTTGAGTCCTGTCTAACTTTTTTCCCCTTCTTTGTTTTTTTTTTTTAAAGCTGCCTTTCTGGTGACGACAGCTCCACTTGCTTAGTGATATCAGCAAAAGACGTGGAGATAGTGGCCAGCAGTGATTCCAGCATCACCAGTAAGGCCAGAGGGAGTAACAAGGTAAGAAGCAAGAGAAAGTGTGGTCTGTCTCTTTTTAGTCACATCAGCTCATGCTTGAATATTTTTAAACAGAAATAAATATCTTTTTTCTTGTGTCATAGGAGCTTGTAATTAGGTAGAAGTTTGCCAAAGAGTTTAACAAGGGGAAAAAAGTTGGAGCAGTATCTTGTAACTGATTGTTCCTGTTATTCCAGAGTCTGGCCATGTTATCCTTTAATTTTCAGAAGTCCATGATCTAAGCTGTAGGTTCCTGGGAAAGTGTCCTTTCTCCACAAACAAGATTTTTCTGCTGATTGTTTCCTCCCTGGACCCTGAAGGGAGGATTTGCCTGGCTGCTTTGCTGGCATCAGTCCTGCTGAGGGCTCTGGCCAGCAGGTCAGAGCTGCAAGAACCGATATGTGAAATTAGAGCTGGTGCTGAGCAGAGAACTAAGTCATGCTCAGAGCAAATGCTAATGATTAGGAGAGAGACCTCTGGTCTTCATCTGCTCAGCCCTTTTCAACTTTGTTCCTTAATTTTCCATTTTGTGTTTTTCCATTTTCCATTCCAGTTTGTCCCTTAGTGTGCAATGAACTAAGGGACCACAAAGGTGAAAAAGATGATTCCAGACATTTCTCGTGTTTTGTTTTCTTTCTCCCGAACAGGTGAAAATACAGCCTGTTGCTAGATATGACTGGGAGCAGAAATACTATTATGGCAATCTGATAGCTGTTTCAAACTCTTACCTGGCTTATGCCATTAGAGGTGAGATACCTTCTTGTTTTGGATGTCATTTGTATTCTTTTGCTCTTTGTATCATTAAGAAAGGCAATGTTTGCATCAGAACAATATAACTGGCACTAATTGAAACATACCTTGCAATACCCAGATCAGAGTGCTGTTGTAGAGGGAGTATAAATGAAGGTGGAGAGAAGAGTTTGTTATGTGGGAGAGTTAGAAATAAAAGAGGAGGACTCAGTGGGGATGTAGGAAAAGTTGAAGGACTACATTGGTTTTAATGGAGAGCTGATGTTCAGATTCCTCCTCTAATTAAATATTTCTGCAGCAAGCAAGCTGCTCTGTAGCTAAGCACAGAAAAAGCCCCATGGTAATTTGAGCAGATAAGTGTTTGTGATGGATTTGCTTGCATAAATTTAGAGTTGAGTTTAAGGCTAAATTTAGAGGATCCAAAGAGCAACCCAGATGCAGTGTCTTGTGCAGTAGAGAGAGAAAAGCAGAGTAACACAGGGAAAGATTGTTTCACAGCATATGGGAAAGAAAGTGACAGGATGAGAGGAAATTGTCTCAAGTTGTGCCGGGGAAGGTTTAAATTAGATATTAGGAAAAATTTTTTGCATGGAATGGATTCTAAAACGTTGGAACTGTCCTGCCCAGGGAAGTGGTGGAGTCACCATTCCTGGAAGTGTTCAAAAAACATGTGGATAGGGCACTTGAGGACATGGTTTGGGGGTGAACATGAGGGTGGTGCTGGTTGGACTTGATGATCTTAAAGGTCTTTTCCAACCGTAACTGTTCTATGAAATGAACACACTGAGTTATCTGCAGTGTCTCTGCTCTCATAGAAGCACAGAGTGTGTCTCTTCGTTCTTAGTTCTCGCACCAGTTTGTCTGGTCTTTTATGAAATCTACTACTCTGCTCTTGTGGCTTTTCCTAGCTGAGGTTATTTTAGGGTAGCTTAAGGATGTCTCACCCTTTTAAAAAGTATTTTAAAAGCTTAGGTGCAATAACACTGGGAAGCTGAGTGGTTTGCTAGGGCTGGTGTGGGCATCAGGAAGTGGAAGCACCATGATCTCTGTAAGACTGCCTGCTTTGTAGTGATTGATGTCTGTCTGAAAAGGGGAAGCTGGAAACTTTGCTTAGTGTGCACATGTTCTGAAGCATCTTCTTTTCAGTCATGCAAGCTGAAAAGCAGTGCTTTTTGCAGGGTGAATGTGCATGCCTTTTGCATTCCCCTTACAGAGCGTGTATGTGAGCTATCTGCCTCTCAGTGACTCCTTTTCTGCAGTAACTGAAAATTGAATTGCAGATAAAATTCACTGTCACTGAAGGTCAGCCTTGGAGGTGCGGCGAGCTCGGGATGAAGGTTTAGGCCTGGCATTTAACAGAGGCATCTTTATTAAGGATAATCCCAGGAATTTTGAGAAGTTTATGAGAGTTATGGAAAGTTTATGAGAATTATGCAGAGGAACCACAGACATAAATGGTGACTTCTCCCTCTCTCTGTCCCACAGCTGCCAGCAATGGCTCTGCTATGGTGCGGGTGTTGAGCGTCAGCACTGCTGAGCGGACCTTGCTGAAGGGATTCACAGGAGGCGTGGCAGACCTGGCCTTTGCTCACCTCAACTCCAACCAGCTGGCCTGCCTGGACGAGGCTGGCAACCTTTTTGTCTGGCGCCTGGCCATGGATAAAGAAAAAATCCAGTATCTTGTCCAAGTACACCTCCTGTCAGTCTCTGTGTAATGGTTAGATGCAAACTCAGCCTCAACATTGCCATTTAATTTGTAGCCTTTGCAGAACAGCAGGGAGAGGGTAGATAGTTCTGCCCCTTCCAGAGTATCAAATCAGTCAACTTTTACCTGCATTCAGCACAATCATTACTTGATACTGCATTGCTTGAAATTCTAGGAGCACCTCAGTGCTTCTGGTCCAGGCAAAGTAGTCAGGGAGAAGTGTCAGTCTTTACCAGCTGGCCTTGAGTGTGGACAGTGTCACCTCAACTGTGTGAAAAAGGTTTGTCTTGTCTGCTTCTAGCTCTTTTCCTCAGTTACTTCTCTGGGGAAGAAGATGTAATACTTCCTGTCCACTCACTATCTTCCTTTCAAACCTGTCATCCTTCTGGTGGCCCTGAAATTTATTTTCAGTGTTCATTACCCTAAATATTTTCCCTTTAATTGCTAGGAGTGATTGCTCAGTACTTCTGGGAAACATGTGAGATATGTCACCTCAGAGTGCAGGTTTTTAATTTTAATTGTGTACCATCGTTTCAAAAGCAACTGGAGCAAAGGTGGTAGTAGTTGTTGAAGACCTGATTTTAAGTGGTGCACTCAAGCACTCAGCTGGGGCAATGTGGTATCTCTTCTGTCTTTCTGTCATAGTGTTGCAATGCTAACAGAAATCCCTTAATCATTGGCTGTCACATGGATGCTCATTCAGATGTGGCTGTGTGCCGCTGTTGTGCTTTTCCTGTCACGGCAGGCTGCAAGAGAAAATTGTGAGAACCTCTGAACTTTTGTAAGCTGAAGCTCTTCTGTCAGTGAAGAAACTCTAGCTTGGCTGCTTTCTCAGCAGAATCCCTTTACCTGCTTTCTTTTTGAATCAATGGCCCAAAAAATCTTGAGGTTTAAGAGTATTAAAACAGCAGTCCAAGCCTGAACAGGTTATTGCTGGGCATTAGTAACAGCCAGAATGTTACATTTCTTAACCCTGGTGATCAGAGAGGAGATCTTGGTTAACATCAAGCGACCTGACAATACCCCACTGAACACCTTCCGAAGAATCATCTGGTGCCCTTTCATCCCAGATGATAACGAGGAGAGCGGGGAGGAGGGAAGTCAGACGTTGGCGTTGTTGCATGAGGACAGGGTAAGGAAACTCTGCTTTGGAAACATCCCTAATTATCATTAGAAGGAAAAAATTTAATGGAGGAAAGAGCTGAGTTTGCAATGGAATTGTAAAAGCTCCTGGCTAGGCCGTGTTGGGAATCCTCCTGTAAGATGTTGGATTCCTCTCTTCCCAGGAGAGGTCATACTGATCATTCTCTGGGCCTCAGGGGGATAGAAGGGGATAACTTCTGCTCACCATCAAATACCAAGGACCACCTGAAACAGAGACATTGCTTGTCTGTTCAGCACCTAAGGGAGGGGCTTGGTGGGCAGCAGCTACAAATGCCAAGAGCAATTCCCTGAGTTATGTACAGTGCCAGGAAAGCATCTAATGGCTAAGTTGGGTGGAAATGGGAAGGTTTATGTCACATACTTACATTGGGCTGGTGTATAAGGATACATGAGGATCTAGGAAATTCTCTGGGTCAAACCAGTGGTTGTAAGAATAAACCTCTGTGCCTATATGTTTGTTTTCCAGGCAGAGGTGTGGGATTTGGACATCATCCGAACCAACAACAGCTCCTGGCCAGTGGAAGTGCCTGATATCAAAGAAGGTTTCATCGTGGTGAAAGGCCACAGCACGGTACAAACCTGTTTTGTTTGGTGTTCTTTGGGTTATAGTGTCTCAGGAGCTGCAGTTCTTAGGACAGTTGGCTGTATAAAAAAAGTTGTGAAGCAATTATGATTGTGAAAAGCCAGAAGATCCCAAACCAAAATGAGCTCTATTCATAACATGAATAGCAGTAAGAACAGTGGCAGCAGAATCCATTGTACTTGAATTTGCTGTCTGGAAAAGGTGAGGGTTTATTATTACCAAAAAAGAGGGTTCCTGTCAGTTGTTCTGTGAAGGGTTAAAATGCTTAGTGTTAGAAGCTGCCTGTTTCTGTTAGAAATCACTCTGGCCTTCTCTACTATCAGATTGTTAGTCAAATTCTTGCTTGAAGAAATAGAGCTTTTTCTTCTTGTAAAATAAAAAATGCTATAAAATTACTTTTCTGTGTCTCTTTTCCCCCTCTGTGTAGTGCCTGAGCGAGGGAGCACTTTCTCCGGATGGAACTGTGTTGGCCACAGCAAGCCATGATGGTTTTGTAAAATTCTGGCAGATCTATATTGAGGGACAGGATGAGCCAAGGTAACTGGAGAATTGGAAAATGAAAGATCTTGGAACAGAGAGCAGCATTTTCTTTGGGAGAATTTCCTTGATACAGAATCATCTGTGATGGTCATTCTCAGGACATTGTAAAGATACAACTTAAATGTTTGTAATTTTTTGCTGAAAAATTGCATCACTGAGGCTTATGCTTATGCAAAAAGCAGAGGCCTGTGTCTGGAAACAGGAGTTCTGTGCTTTGCACAGGCTGTAGTCAAACTCTTTTGCACAGTCCATGTAAATGCAGGAAGCTGTTCTGAGCTGTTCTTCTCAATGTTGACTTCTTGCATTGTACCCTTGTTAAGACACCAGACCAAATGGCAACAACAGGACTTTATTTATTTACTGGTAACAATATTTGTCTGCATGGGCTGTGATCTCCTTATTTTATGTAAGACTTGTAAAGAGCTACAAGTCAGTAATGCTTGGTGGTTTCTGGGCACAGAGAGCTGTGTGTTCAGTGTCTGCAACCTCCTCATTTGCCATGCCCTTCACACTTGGATGTTTTCTCTGATTTATTCCCAGGTGTCTTCACGAGTGGAAACCCCATGATGGCAGACCTCTATCCTGCCTGCTCTTTTGTGACAACCATAAAAAACAAGACCCAGAGTAAGTCTTCAATCCTGTGCTTGGACTATTAATGTTTAGCTGTGTTTTCTAACTCTGCCGTGACTTGAGAGTTCCTTGTAACTGGATCATACTTCAAAAATTTTAGCTTTGTAGCAGGAGTAAGTCCTGTCCTCTTTGTAGTCAGTTTTCTAGTGATGGCGAAATAAATAAGACACTGAAGCACAACCTAAAATGGCCTTAATGATAGTGCCAATTCCATGAAAGTAATGAGAATTCTAAATTGAGGAGTCCTCTCAGGTTTGTGGTATGGTCAGTCTTAAATGGCCTGTTAATCCTCCAAATATCAACTGCAGTTGATGAAAATACAGCTTTTATTGTTACTGTTTCTTCAGTCAGTTGTGGCCTTAAGGTTTCTGAGAGGTGTAGTAGTGTCTAGTCTGCCTCAGAGCAGGAATTTTCTGGGCACTTAAAGCCACAGTTGGGAAAAATCAGCCATGGGAAGCTTGTGAGGAGCTTTTCTGGGAAGGACCAGATCTTCTTTAAGAGAACTTGGATTTGTCGTGCCTGCAGGGTTCCCTTCTGGAGGTTTCTCATCACAGGAGCCAATCAGAACAGAGAACTGAAGATGTGGTGCACGGTGTCCTGGACCTGTCTGCAGACTGTCCGGTACGTGTTGGTGGATGCCCCTGAAGGGTGGGATTCAGGGATACTGAATTTGCAAAGGTGATCCCTGATCTCCAATGGATTCTACTCCAGCCCAAATTGGTGCCTTCTCCTTTGCCATTCCAACCTGTCACTGGAAGCTCTCTCAGCTGTGGCAGAATGTCAGGTCAAGCTTTGGCAAGGCCAGGGAAGTTTATGCTTTTATTACTGGTGTTACCAACACGTGTTGTCTTTGCCTCGTTCTGTAAAGCATAGACATAGCGGTAGCATGAGGAGAGGCTGCACACCAAAACTGCACACCTTGAGTGTGAGTTTTCTTCCCTAGAAATTTTAGATATTCAATGACCAATCTAGGATTTTTTCCTCTTAGTGCTTTTTCTGTTAAAATTATGAGAAGCTGCTGTACTGATAGAGCTTATGAAATTATCCAAGACTTAAATGATTTTCCCTCTTTAAGTGGGAAGAATGTGACATAGAGCTGAGTGCTGCTTTTTCCACCTCATGCTATAGAAGGTTCAAAACTTGTGGAAAGGTTATTTTGATTTGGTGCATTTTTGGTTTTAAATCTGTAGCATTGACTCTTGAACTCCTATGAATGTGGAACATGTTAATTACTGATAAAGTGTCACCTTTCATTTCAGTGTTCAGAATCCATAACTTGATCCTATTGTGTGATCTCCCAGCTGCTTTCTTAGCTGATATCAGCACTGATTTCAGCAAAGGTGTTTGTGTTCTAGTGGGTGGTTGCACTGTAATAGGGCTGTAAATTCCTTAAGGTTCTGTGGGATTTTTGGTATTTAATGCAGCTTCATAACGATCATGCTGGTTGGGCTAATCTACCTTGCTGTCTGCATCCCCTCTCTCTTATTTGTCTATGTAGCTTTTCTCCTGACATCTTCAGCTCCATGAATATTCCTCCCAGCCTGAAAGTCTGCCTGGACCTGTCCGCTGAATATCTGATACTGAGTGATGTGCAGAGAAAAGTAAGTAGTTAATGTTATTGCTGTCTGTGGGCAGTGGTGACAGAAGCAGAATTGGCCTTTTGTGTGTGACTGGTTCTGCTGCCTCGGTCTGGGATTTGCATGTTAGTAGATAAAAATGCAGAGGTTGACTCCGCAGTTTCACTGTTAGGTGAAAAAGGGTAGTAATTCAGCTGAGTAATCCTGAGGAGCCTTAAGGATTATTTCTCATCCTTTGTAAAGCTCTGCAAAACTCTCATTTGGAGATACCTGTGTCTGGCATGGTAGGATTGAGTTCTTGATCCACACTGACTCACCTAAGAGTGTGGTGCTTGTGGTTCCCTTGAGTGTTCCATTTCAATTTTCAAGACCCAGGCTTTATTCCTCATGTTATCTCCCTTGTTCCAAAGCTGTTTTGGCTGCTAGGCTTTGTAGTCTCCACACATACACTTGGTCTGCTCTGAAAGCTCTGATTTACCATTTCTGATTCTTCCAGGTCTTGTATGTGATGGAGCTGATGCAGAACCAAGAGGAGGGCAAGGCTTACTTCAGCTCCATCTCGGAGTTCCTCCTTACCCACCCAGTGCTAAGCTTTGGCATCCAGGCCGTGAGCCGCTGCCGGCTAAGGCACACCGAGGTGCTCCCAGCAGAAGAGGAGAATGATAACTTGAGTGTAGGTAGGTGACAAAATTTGGCTGCTGTGTGATCAGGATTTCTCTCCTGGCTGGTTCTGACTTTCTTGTGGAAGGCTGGTGACATCTCCCAAACAAAAAGACAAGAGGAAATGGCCTCAGGTTGCACCCAATGAGGTTTAGATTGGGTGCTAGGAAAAATTTCTTCACCAGGCTTAAGCTGGGTTGTCAAGCATTGGAACACGGGATTCAAAGTGTGGCCTCACCCGTGCTAAGTACAGGGGGTGGTCACTGCCCTGGTCCTGCTGGCCACACTGTTGCTCATACAGGCCAGGATGCCAATGGCCTTGGCCACCTGGGCACACACTGGCTTATTTTAAGCTACTCTCAACCAGCACCCGCTGGCACTTTCCCACTGGGCAGCTTTGCAGCCACTCTGCTCAGCCCATGGTGCTGCAGGGGGTTATTGTGACCCAAGCACAGGACCTGGCACTTGTTGAACCTCACACAATTGGCCTCAGCCCATCAGTCCAGCCTGTCCAGATCCCTCTGTAGGTCCTTCCTGCCCTCCAGCAGATCAACACTCCTGCCCAACGTGGTGCACAGCATTGCTAGCAATCAAGGGAGGGGATTGTCCTGCTCTGCTCTGCACTGGTGCAGCCTTAACTGGAGTTCCATGCGCAGTTTTGGGCACCACAATATAAAAAAAGACACTAAGCTGTTAGAGAGTGTCCAAAGGAGGGCCATGAGGATGGTGATGGGGACGCTGCATGAGGAGTAGCTGAGGTCACTTGATCAGGGACTCCCTAAAGAGAATCTGTTTCGTGCTGGTTCCCTGCTGTTGGTTCATCCTGCTGTGATTTTTTTGTAGTACTTTGTGTGTGGTTTCCATGCAACTTCATATTTTACCTTTGTCTCTTTTCCAGAAGGTGCTCAGGGCTCTGGGGCTGTTGAATCAGCAGCAGGCGTGCTGATCAAACTCTTCTGTGTCCACACCAAGTGAGTATGTGTGTATAGCTGTCTGTGGTTGTCCTAACCTTGCACTGACCTGCAGAAATTTAACTTACTTAAATCCTTTTGCTCATAACAAAAGCTACTGGGCCCCATAAAAATTTCTGGTTGTGGTGTGTATGGCCTTACCAGGAGGTAGCCCTGAATGGTGTGACAAGCTTGTATTTCTGTGGCCACGAGTGATTTAAGAATGGTGTTCACACATAAGTGGTGGGAAACATGTCAAATACCCTGGATGTCACAACTGGGTGACACGGCTGAGTGAGGATCAGCTTCTGTTGCTTCAGTGACAGGCAGAAAACACTGAAGCGTTTTCCAAGGGAATTAGTTCAGTGGAGGGAAATCTTCTGAGCCTTAAGACTTCTCTTGGTCGTTCTTAAGCTGATCAGAGATGCTTGTTTCTTTCCAGGGCCCTACAGGATGTGCAGATTAGATTCCAGCCTCTTCACAGCCCTGACACAAGTGCTTCCATGCCTTCCCATGGCTCTCATGAAGAATTTGGTGAGCATGTGTGTTAAATTGGTCTTCAGTGTTGCTGAGCCTTTAAAGGTTGTTGATGGGGAGAGCAGGAGGGTGGCTTTGGGTATCTCTTTGTACTGCAGTGGTGTCATTGCATAAGGAGTTCTGGATAAGGAGTAGCAGTGAAGCAGGAAGCTGGTTAGACCCTAGTTGTGAGTAGGGAGTTTGGGATGTGTTAGATCAAGAGTGCTAATGCTTTGTGCATGCTTGAGTTCAGCTTCCTGAGTGATTTGGCACTTGTGCAAGAAACTTGAGGTTTATCTCTTGTCAGGTGGAAGAGATCAGAGTGACAGCAGAGCGGTAGGAGTAGAGGGGACTGGGCTGTCTGTGATATGCTCTTTCAGCTCATTCACCGCTCTGGGATGTGGCAGTTGAACTGGCCTTGCTTTTATGGAAGAAAGGAAGCTTGGACATTTTATTATCAAAGCCTGATAAAATCCACTCTGGCATACAAAGAGAAAATGTAACACAGGATTTGCTTTGCCCTAAGCTTTGACTGGGATGTTGCAGGGTTTTTGCTTGTTCTTTTTGGAATCAAGCATGGCATGCAATGGTGTAAGTTCATACTTCGTGGAATTAGAGCTTTAGTTTTGCAGGGAAGTTCCAAACTGATTAGTATCTCTCCCTTGAAGCCTTTCCAGACCACATGGCTGATCTGAACACGGAAGGGCTGGGATCTGAAAAGGAATCTGTGCATGGCTCCCAACCAGACCTGCGGCGTATTGCTGACCTGCCTGTGCCAGCAGACTTCCTTTCTCTCTCCAATGATGCCAAACCCAAGCTGATGACTCCAGATGCATTCATGACACCAAGTACTTCTCTTCAACAGGTAATCAGAGATCAGCACTGTTACGGTGATGCAAGGGATGGAAGTGGATTTTGGTACTTTTGGGCATGCTTTCCGGGCTGTAGTGATTCTGATAGGCTCTGCTAGCTGAATGCAGAGCACACAGGAAAGTCTTCATGTAACCAGACTGAGCAGAGACATGTTGGCACATCTAAAATGCTAAGCTGGCCTAAGCTTGTGTTGTAAGTGCTGTGTTTAGCTGCAAAACTGCTGATGTAACTCTGCTTTGTAGAAATAGGGCTTTGCTAAATAACTGTATCTGAGCTGGGAGACTGCCCTTACTGGTTTACATGTTGTTTGGGGTTATGATGTAACTGTAGTGGAAGAAAATATGTGGCATATTTTCTCTGCACATCCCATCTGGTGGGGTCCTGTGGGAATGCAGATCTGAAATGATCAGGTAGGTAAATGGGACTGTTCAGACTTGGGAGACCCTGCTGGAGTACCCCACTCTCTGCCACAAGCCCTCTGCCTCTGCACTGGTGAGGTCACTTTGTCTGGGGACAGCAGTCCCTCGATAAAAGCAGCCATGGCTCATAGGATGAGGATGTTTTGGGACTTGCCTTCAACCGGCAGCTGAGCAGCTTAGCAGTACAGTTCAACCCTTGGGGATGTTTTCTATTTCCTCTTCACCAAAGACTCTCCAGGAGTCTGTCTTTCTCAGGTTGAGTTGTGTTGTTGCCCTCTGTCCCATCCTGACTGCTGTGTGATTCCTTGCAGATCGCTGTCTCTCCAGGCAGCAGTGTCAGTTCCCTGACTGCAGTCACAGCCATGAGCAGCACTTCTGTCACGGATGCCTCTCTGCCCAGGTAAATAGCACATGAGTTAAAAAATACATCTGCAGCTCAACTGATACAAGCCTGTGGGATAGCACAGAGCTGTAGTTTGTCTTGTAGGAGAGGAAACTGTAACCAGAGTTAGAAACTGGCCTGAGTCCCAATGTCCCTGTATAGGCAGTTGTTTGCATCCCTAATGCAGCTTGGAACATGGCTGTTGTCATCTAGGGGCCAACAAGAGTGTTTCATGTGTGCCTCATAGGGATTCTGTTATTGCAGCTCAGTTTTGTTGCTCCACATGCTTTTCCCAAAGGGCCGTTGCTGTTTACAGGTAAGAGAACGCTGCAGCCACCAAGAACAGCAAGAGAATTGGGACTGGTAGGAAAATCTTACAGTGGATTGGGCTGCATAACAGGCGAGAACTTCACTTCTGGGGTTGGGAAAAGGAGAGAGACCTGTCTCATAGTGTCCTATTTCTCCCTGAACTCTGTACCGTGTGCACTGGAGATACAATTGGTCCCTTCTCTCACTTACCCCTTGAATTCTAAGAGATTTCAATGCCCCTTTTTTTCTTTTTTGTTGTTTCCACCTGGTATCTCTCTGGGCTGTGTGGGGACTAGGAGATGCAGGTGCTCATTGACAGGGAGTAGCTGACCATGGTGGAAAGAGCAAGGGCTCCTCCACTGACCTTTGTACCCCATCTCCTCACCTTGAGTGTTTGATGCAGGTCAGTCATTTCTTTGGGCTGCTTGATTTGGTGGTGTCTGTTTCTGCAGAGCATCGGAAGACTTGACTGTGAGCCCCAAGATGCAGCTGGACACCAGCCTCACGCTGAGCAGCAGCAGCAGCAGTCTCCAGACCAGTCCTAGGAGTCACTCTGTTCTCATCCCAGGCCTCCCTGACAAGCTAACACCAAAGGCACCTGTTCCAGTAAGGCTCTAAATGCTGTTCTCTTCCTTCTCATGGGCCAGGGAAATTCTATGGGGCCTGTACAAGCTGAAATTGTTCAGCCTGGAGAAAAAAAAGGCTCTGAGGAGTGGAGCGGCCTTTCAGTCCTTGAAAGAGACAAATGGCTTTTTACATGGGCGGAAAGGGACAGGGCATGGGAGAATGATTTTAAACTAGAAAAGGGGAGACTTAGGGTAGATGTTAGGAGGAAATTCTTTATTCAGAGGGTGGTGAGGCACGGACACAGACTTCCCAGGGAAGTTTTGGGTGTCCCATCTCTGGAAGTGTTCGAGGCCTGGTTGGATGGGGCTTTGAGCAACCTGGTCTAGTGGGGCAATGGGTTTGGAATGAGATGAGCTTTAAGGTCTTTTCTAACTCAAACCTTTTTAGGAAGTCTATGGAATTACACTTACTTGGATGTTAACAGGGACAGTGTGTGCCCTTTGGAAAACACAGCTGCTGGCACAGACCTGCAGCCCAGTTTACTCAGCCATGGTGATGGAAATCATCCATGTATAGAACAGCATGTGTCTGAAAACCAGAG
Source organism: Oriolus oriolus (assembly GCA_013400235.1). Taxonomy (NCBI): domain Eukaryota; kingdom Metazoa; phylum Chordata; class Aves; order Passeriformes; family Corvidae; genus Oriolus; species Oriolus oriolus. The sequence continues at coordinate 126,983 of VXBT01001452.1, read as the reverse complement.
ACAGCTCTAGCTCGTGCTGTTACTATCCCAGTGGCTGGACGTGGTCAGCTTTTGTGTTAGGAGACAATGCTACCTGGAAAGGTTTATTCCTGCTTGTTGGTCTGATGAGTCTGAAATAGCAATTTCCTATCCCTAAATTTTAATTTCCAGGTGCTTTGTAAAATGGCTCTTGACCAAAGCTTGAGATTGAAATAAGTTTTCAGTCTTGGAGATGTTCAGTGTTAAAACTAATTTTGAGTTTTCCCTCAAAGAGGAGGGAGTCTGGAGCATAGCAGGGAGGTAGAGCTGCTGTTACATTTTCTTTTGAAAGTGAGTTCAGACTAGCGTTGCCTTAAATGTGTTGTTAGCCCGGCTGAGAGTCCACTACAAGTCCATTTTCCATCTGATGGAGGAGTGGGAGCCAGGGATCACATGAGGAAAGGATACAGCAGGCTGTTTCCAGAGGCAGTTTGGTGTAAGGCACCAGGGGTTCTTGGGGTGTCTCCACATTACCCTAAAGGCTCTTGTTTGATTTTTGTTTCCAGGTCGCACCAGGAAACTCCTCTCTAGCACTGGAACTGCAGGAAGTGGAGCCCTTGGTGGTGCCCCAGGCTTCTCCCACCCGCGAGCGCTCCCCAGACGTCATTTCCTCTGCTTCCACGGCCATGTCCCAGGATATCCCAGAGATCGCTTCCGAGACCCTGCAGCGCAGCTTTGCGGCGGCTCCGTCCGGACTCCCTGGGGAGGTGCTGGAGCCCGGTCACCACGCAGACAGCATGGCCTCAGCCGCCTCAGCCCTGCATTTGCTGTCTCCCAGGAACCGCCACAACTCCGAGCACAGCCACCACTCTTTGGACATGCCTCCAGTGGAGGTGGACAGACTGAATGCTCCATCGTTACTGGAGACTGCTTTAACTCAGGAAAATGCATCTTCTGACAGTGTTGTGAGTCAGCCGTGGCCAGCGGCTCCTGACATAACCCGGGAAACCAGGAACAGCATGGCAGACAGGTAATCACTGCATTTGTCTGGCGCAGGGCAGTTTGTTTGCACTTGCCAAATGGGCAGCTTGGTGAGAAGCTCTTACGCTGTGATTAATCCAGAGCAGTTCTCCATCCCTCTGTCCCTTAAAGGATCTGATGAGTCAGCCTTCCCGTGTGCTTGGTCTGTATGCTGTATCCTGAACTTCCTAGGCCACCTCTAACCGTTTTTGCTCTCTGATACTCTTTGAAGCATAAATTATCTCTGTTAAGAAGGTGAAAAGTCTACTTTATTGGCCTTCATGTTCACCTGGAGACTTGAGATACGATTTTTTTTGTGTGCATGCTCTGGAAATCAAACTAGTGCAAGGTAAGTTCTGCCCCAGGTGATGCATTCCTGCAGGCTTTTGTTGAATCAATTGACATATAACTGACAGGTTTGGTTATAGGTTGATTGTATATCTCTCTTCTAGGATTTGCTCTATGCAGCTAGTGCTGCAAATAAATAAAGTGCTTTAGCAGTCAGAAAATAAATGGCAGTGGAGCAGGAATGAAGAATGGTGCAACACCACTTAGGCTGCCTAGAAGGAACAATCTGTTATGCTGGATCAGTGCTGGGTTTCATCACTCAGTGTCCCTGTCTTGTAGTGGGATGAGAACAGCAAGATGCATCTGGCATCTCCAGAGTCTGCTTAGGCCAGGGCTACGTGCACCATGAGAACCTGCAAACACCTTCCTTTTCAGCAGGACTAGAAGGCTGAGAGGGTCTGTGTTGTCCCTCAGGTAATCCTGGACTGTTCCCTCATCAGAAATGCAAAGAAAGGCCTCACCATGTGCCTCCACAGCTGAGGATGTTGTTCCAGGAAACAGTCCCATCTGATGGCTCTTGGGAAGGCATTAAGACTCTGTTTCTACACAGTATTTTTTCTTTTACTCATAATGTGAACTTGAGAAAGTACTTTTATAGGAGTTGCAACTCCCGTCAATCCCACTCTGTCTTTGAATTCTTCAGGATTTCTTACACCCAAATATCAGATCAGCTGTCTCTGACTGTGAGAGATTTCACAAGTGCTCGCTTCTGTTTAAAGTTCTTCCTGCAAGCTGCATTCAGGCAGACCTAATTTACAGCCTAGAAGCACGTGCAGTTTGCTTTCAAAATCGTTATGACACTCAAACTAGATCCACTGTTACAATTCTGTCTGCTAGAGCTGACCCATCACATTCACACACTTCCTCAGACACTTTAAGGAACTAAGAAGCAATGATGATTTTTGCTCCAGTGATCAGTATTAAATGAGGAAAAACAAACCCAAAATGATGCTATTCATTGAAGTATGCTGTGCTGCCAGGTTTGAGGAGTGGCTTACCTCTCTTGTATGAATGGCTGCTGGGAGATGGTTCTTGGTTAGTGCTTTTAGCATAGCTGAACTGCTTCTTCCTTCTGGACAAGTTCAAGTGTTTAGTGCCTCTGCAACACCTGCCTCTTCTTGGATCTGTGGGATCAGTGTGGGGTTGATTTTTGTTATAGACTTTCTATCAGGATCTCTCATGAGACATGGAGAGAGTGAGTACCCAAAGCTGAAAGAGACTTTCATGATGGTATTTTCTTTTTTTCCCCTCTCTAGCCCAAGGGATGAGGTTGAAGAAAAGCACAAGAGCTCTTCCTACCATCGACACAGCTACCACCTGCTGCAGCATGACAGCCAGGATGCCAGTGCAGAACAAAGGTACCAGAGTGCTCAGCCCCCTCTCTCACCCTGCATGGACTCAGCTCAGGCTGCATTTGTGCCTCTGTCCCCAGCCAGCCATCGTGTGTGGGGTGAATGTCTCTGCTTTGTCTTCTGACTTAATGTGTTTTTGCAGCTCAGCTTCCCTAATGTTCTGATGACTTCAGCTCATCTCAAGATTGGCCTCTGGGCATTCTCCAGTTTATTGTCTGTAGGGAAAGGTTTGATTGTGCTGCTTCTAAAAGCATGGACCAAGCTTGGTTTAATTACCAGTAAAAACCTATTTAAGGGATCAGTTTCCAAATATTGTGCCTTGTAGAAGGTAGCAAGGGTACCTCAGGAAAAAGTTTCTTGCTTCTGACATCTTTCCTCCCTTATGAGTCCCCCTAAAGTTCTGTGGGCACATTCTGTGTGCCTGACAAGCTCAGTCCTGTTTGACAGCTGGGGGTTGTCCACAATCCACATGTAAATTCAGACTGAAATGTGCAGCCTGTATTGGAAGCTGGTCAGCAGGTGAAAGTCTCCAAGGTGCTGAGGATCACAGATGTCTGAGGCTCACCTGATCCTCCTCTGTTCTTGCAATGATTTCTGTGTCCAGCGCTTGCTGTCTGTAAAGCTGTAAGGATGTAACATGCTTGGGTTCCCTGCTAGGCCCTCCTGGGACTTGTGTGCCAGTGTTTGCAGCTCAACAGGCATCGTTCAGCCACGCTGCCTGGGCCCTGGCTGTCCCTAATGCAGGGACCCTCCAAGCCTTGCTGCACAGCACTCGAGCCCAGCCTGAGCAGACCTGGATCAAAGCAGAGCAGCCTGTTCTGAGCTCTGTAGAGGTGACTGTGGAAGGTTAAGGTGGGGGTGTCTGTAGCTGACTCTGGCCGTGTGTGGATGAAGAGCTGTGTGAATCCCTCCCCTTTGTGAAGGCTGACACAGTCCAGTGTTATGAGTGATGTCCTCTCCCCTGCTGTTCCTTCACAGTGACCATGATGATGAAGTTGCAAGCTTGGCTTCTACGTCGGGTGGATTTGGTGCCAAAGCATCTGCGCAGAGGCTGCCTGTGAAGGACTGGAAAGTCAAGGCATCCCCCCGGGCTTCCCCAAAGCTAAAGCGGAAGGGCAAGAAGGATGACGGGTACGCTGGGCTTGCCAGGACACAGGAGGCTCTGGGACCAGCTGGGCAGGGCCACAACCTCTTGTAGCCATTGGGGTCTGAGGCAGCAGCCAAGTGCTTCCAACCCTCGCCCCATTTGCAAAGGGCAGGAACCCCATAGAAAGCATTGCTGGTTACTCAAACACTGAGTGTCACTCGGGCAGGGGAATAGTTCTGCACTACCTCCAGCTGGGACTCAAAATCCAAAATATAGCCTAGGCTTGAAAAGAATGTGTGGGAGGTAAATTGTGAGGGGATGCTGGGTCTTTTCACTGGTTTCAGTGAAGGCTTCATTGGAACTGTGATGCTGTGAGTATCACAATGGCCTCCATTTCTAACTGGCTTCTGAAACAGTGGCACAGTGCCCTTGTTCAGCAATATACCTGCTTGCTGCTTTTGTGTGTTTCTGAATATGCCTATATCAATATCCTGTAAGTGAAATTTGGTGACTGGAAAGGCCTGCCCGTGGCACATTAGACCAATCTGTCTGCATCAGTGTGAGGAGAGCAGCACAGCTTCTGCATGTGGCTCCCTCCTCTTCTTGTGTTCTCATAGCTCCATGATTTGGATCTCTAGCTGTGCAGATCACAGCAAAGATGGGCTATGGCATTTAATTCTGGCTGTGGTCCTACACAGTGGCACCCTGAAGCTCTTGGTTTCTGAAATGACTTCCACTTTTTCTGCCTCAGTCCTTTTAAAGTTGCTGAGTGGGTACTGTCTGGAAACGAAAAATGTTTGATTTTCTTCATAGATCTGTGACTTTGATGGAGATATGCAATATTAGGGGATCAGTTCAGTGTTTTTCTTTATTCTGCTGTATGTGCTGGAGTGCATCACTAGTTTCTTCACCTTGAGAGCTAGAATCACACCAGATGATTTGTGCTCATTCATTCTAAATTTTAACAAATGAATACTTGTTTTTTCTTTGGTAAAATATCAGGAGACCTTCAAAAGCTGTTTGGCAAAGTCTTCCCTGGCTTTGAATTTGAGCAAAACTGAAAAATCAGTGTGCAGTGCAGTTGGTAACAGTCCTCTTACACTTGGTTCAGGTGTCCTCCCTGCAAAGGGACCAGTCTGCAAGGAACTTCAGGGTCTGTGAATAGTGCAAATGATAGTCACAGTGCTGTAAGGACTGGGATTTCATCACCTTCCCATCATTCTTCATGTTATACGAGGCAAAACGAAAGTACGAGCTGGAGTGTAAAATCTAAAGCAACCGTAAAATGTGTGATCTGTTTTGGCAGAAGACTTGGATAATAAGAGGAGTTAATTGACATAATTGGGTTACTGCTCTCTGTTTATTTCCAGGGATGTGAACCAGTCACCAAGATCATCTAACAACCAGGTGAGTCAGAGCTGCTCTTCATGATGCTTCATATCTTACTAGGAAAAACCTAAGAAAAAGTTCATCCCAGTTCCTTGAAGTATCATGGGCCATGCCCGAGCAGGTTGAGATGGGGCTGCACTTGGGCTTGACATTGCTCTGTGCTGACATGAAGCAGAGGAGGAGCTGCTCTGTGCTCTCCAGACTGATGATTTCCTTCTCATATTTGCCTGTGCCTGCACCAAGATAAGCTGTTCCCAGCAGAGAGAGGGTCACAGGGGGACTGGCCTTGATGTGTGTGTCTCCTTGTTCCTTCCCCTAAAGGGTGGGTCCTCACAGTCCTTTAACTATTTTGAGCAGGTGACAAGACAACACACTATAGATTTATACTTCTCCAGTTGTTTGGTTATTCATAAATAAACAAAAGAGGTGAAAAAGTGCTCCAAGAAGCCTCCTTAGTGTACTGATTGCACAGCTCTTTTGTAAGTGTTTGAGGTCCTTGTTTACATTCGTACATTACTCTTGGTACCTGGCCAAAAGTGAACAAAATCTGCTTTGAAGGGGTTCTTGAATCTAAACAGTTGATTTTCTAAGCAACCATTTATTCATTCCATGCAGGAACCTTGCTTTATCAGTTTATTCCTTGGCACAGGAGTTCTTGGGAACATGCATTAAGCTGGTCCTGTTTGCTGTGTTGTGTGTTACGCTTCACTTCCAGGCACAGGGGTTGACTCAGTGCCAAGCAGAAAGCTCAGCTGACCTCCAGTCCCATTAGAAATTAATGCTTGTCCTGTCCACATGTAGGTGACACCAGAGTTCCAGGATGAGCTGATGTGCATCCTGAGGAGCCAACAGCGGGAGCTCTCCGAGCTGCGGCAGAACCAGATGGAGCTGCTGCAGAGACTCACGGATCACCTCGATGCCATCCAGAGCTCCCTCATGGGCCACATGGAGAGGGTGATCGACTCCCAGCAGGAGCAGGAGCGTATCCTTGTATGCAGATGTTGAGTAGAAGGCTGCAAGGCAGACTAGAGGCACGAGGAAGGCTCAGAAAAGTCAAGGATCTTAGGAGCGTGGGGCCGTAGGTGCAGTACGGTTGCCTGACTGCAGTACAACTATTTCAGTTCCTCTCAGGCCCTTTCTAAGGGTAAGAAACTCAGAAACAGAACAGAGAGGAACTGGCACTTTCTCCATGCCACTACATCTTAGTTACCCATTAAGCCGTAAGTGCTGCAGTGCTGGTGTAGACCAGAGGTGCACTTGGTACCTTATCCCACCTCAGGCAGTGGCCAGTTGCACGAGAGTAATTATGGGATGATCCTTTCCTTCCTTTCCTCCTTAAGGCAAGTCAGTACTTGCACCAGAAATAGCATCTGGCTGCCATACTGCATAGCTGGATACAGAATTACCTTGTTTGTCCACATTTATTCATGTGGTGGTCTAGAGGTCCCTTATGTGTTGTCTGAGAAGTATTTTCTTTTGGTGCTTTCAAACCTGGTATCCAATTATTTGTATTGTATTGTGAGTCACTGGTTCCTGTGTACATTTGCTGCACTGAATTTGGTTATGTTCCCCAAACTGAGCAGCTCCAGCCTATCTCGCGTCTGAAACCACTCTTAACTTCTATGACAACAGTTTTCTCTGCTAGTTAGTCTTGGATTTTCCTTTTTTTAGCCATCAGTCTGATATTCACAGATAGTTTAGATACCTTCCTACTGAATTTCAGTGTCCAGAGCTATTTTGTAATACTAGAATAATTTTTTCTTCTGTGCAACTTAATGCATGGACTGAGTTTTGTCAGCAGCTGAATTGTCATTTTTTTGTTTGTTTTGTCATGAGTCAGCCTTTGTTTGTTTAGTGTCACACAGTGTCAGTGTTTGTGTGTTGGCTCCTTCAGAGAGCTTGCTTGCTTCATGAGGTATGAGTAGCCTGAAGCCTGGGTTTGCTCCCATGCACTGTATCACTTATGTCCACTAATTCCATCCTATAGAAACATTTTTACCAGCTTGCTGTTTATGGATAATGGACTTGATGGTTTCTGGTGTCCTGGTTTTGGCTGAGATGGAGTTCATTTTCTTCACAGAAGCTCATGTGTGTGATGTTTTGGATTTGTGACCAAAGCAACGCTGATAACACACTGGTGTTTTTGCTGTTTCTAAGCCCTGTCAAGGCCTTCTCTGCTTCTCACACTGCTCCGCCAGGCAGAGGCTGGGGGTGGGCAAAAGTTGGGAGGAGACAGAGCCAGGACAGCTGACTCCCAGTGACCAAAGGGATGCCCCACACTGTATGTGCTCAGCAGTAAAGGCTGGGGGAAAGGAGGAGGAAGAGGGGACACTTGGAGTGATGATGTTTGTCTTCCCCAGCCACTGTTAGGCAGGAGGGAGCCCTGCTTTCCTGGGAATGGCTGAACACCTGCTCGTCAATGGGAAATAGTAAATGAATTCCTTATTTTGTTTGGTTGGCATGTGCAGCTTTTGCTTTACCTCTTAAACTCTCTTTACCTCAACCTAAGAGCTTCCTCACTTTGACCCTGCCTGTTCTGTCCCCCATCCTGCTGCAGAGGAGTGAGGGAGTGGCTGGCTGGGGCTGAGCTGCCTATGGGGCAGCCAAGTGAACCACAATATGTAGGAAGCAGTACTGTCCAACTTCTTTTAGCTGTTTGACTTTCCTATCTTGCCTTCCAAAGCTCTTCTCTCACCCTGATCTATTGTTTAAGAGCGCCCTGTTTCAGGAACACAGCAGTAATGTTATGAGACCCCTCTTTCACCAGAGCTGCACATTTGCTGTCACTGAGCCTCTGGAGGTGAGGCTGCTGTCCATCTTTGTGGACAGGAGTGTTGTGGGTAGACAGGAAATCTGTTGTTTGTGCTCCTTAACACGAATTCTCATTAGAGAGAAGGCTGGACCGGGTGCTGACGGAAGGGCAGCAGCGCAATGGGCAGCTCCAGGAGCACCTGTCCCAGCAGCTCTCCCAGTCCCTGTCCACAGCTGTGTGTAACCGTCTGGAGAGGACCATTCGGGAGGAAATGAAGAAGACAGTGCCCCAGTGTGAGTGTGGCTGCCTAAGTACAGGAGGTGGATCCCTGCAGGTAGCTCCATAGGGATGGAAAGCGCACTGCGGAAGTGCTGGCACTGTATGAAGCAGGAGTTGGGTTGTGTGAGCACCAGGCTCTGCACAACAGACTGCTGTGGGCCCCACTGTAATCTGAGAAGAGGGGCTGTGGTTTAGGAGCAGTATGAGGCTCCCAGAGGGAATGCCTTTCCAGAGAGTGTGGTCTGACTTCCATTATAATCTCTAAAGCCTTTGGAGTCTGTTCAGTGGAGGAAGGTGAAAGAGGCTGCTGAGTTTGGAAATGCTGAGACTTGGCTGGAGCAAGCTTGAACTTGTCTTAGCCCTTTCTCACTGCACGGGCACCATGCATGTAAGGAAATGTTCCAAGAACTGCTGGTGGGAAAGCCTGCAGCCAGTAGCTGCCTAAGGCAGGGCTGCCTGCTATTCTGGATCAGGTCAGCTGTGACTTTGTCACACCAACTCTTAAAAACCTTCAAGGCTGGAGGTTCCACAGCTTCTAGTGACTTCAAGAGCTGTACCACCTTCCTAGCAAAAACTTTCTCCAAATGTCCAAACTTAGCTCCCCAAGCAAAGTTTGTGATCATTGTCCCTTGCTGTGTCATATTCAGGAATCATTTGATTCCATTTTCTTCTTTGGGCTTTGAAGTGTGACTTTAGGCTTAAAGCTGCAATTTTGTCCTGTTTTTGTTATGCCTAGGCATTTCCAAGAGCATGGACCCTACCATCAGCCAGCTCAGTAATACTACTGCTGCCAAGCTCACTGCTGTTGAGGGGATGCTGAAAGAGAATATCACCAAGCTGATGAAATCAAAGGTAAGGAGAACCAGAGTAGCTTTTCCTGGGGACACTGAGTTGTCACCTGCCTGGGTAGCAACCTTACATCTTTTCCCCTCACCTCTGTCTCTAGGTAATACCAATTTAGCTGCTGGTAGTCAGAGCTCCTTCATGGTCTCATTAGGAGAACAAGCTCTTTGTATGCTCCCCTGCCTGCTTTGCCTCATTAGCACTTTTTTCATTTACCAAGTTGTTCATTTTCTACTGGAGTAGAGATTCTCATCACAGCAGTGACTTCTAGGGCCAGCTCAATCAGTCAAGTGGTGAAAGTTTGACTAGCTCCATTCTGTTCTCCGTATCTACATTATTTAGAGAACACAAGCTGCTTACTTACCTTGGCAGGGAATTATGGTTTTTTGGGAAGGAAGGAGGAGAAGGGGAAGGGAGCTGTGCCTGCCTGTGCCACCTTCCCTTGCTCTGCAGCAGAAGTACAGAGAAGTGGTGCTGGTTTTGGGCAGCCGCTGGGCAAGCAGAGGTTCTGCCTGCTGGAGTCACAGTGCAGCCTGGCCAGGGGGAAGAGCTGAGGGAGAGCCCTTGCAGACACTGGGGTTGTCTTTACCTGGTGTGGGTGTGTTGCAGGGACCTGGTGTTTGCCTACATCCTTAGTCCTGGAGCAGGCTGTTGTTAATTTTCTGCAATCTTCTATGTGTGCTTGTAAGAACCTTACAGACAGTGTTGTGAGGGCCACGGCTGACACTCTGCAGGGACCCATCCAGTCAGCCTACAGGGAGGCCTTCCAGAGCGTCGTGCTGCCAGCCTTCGAGAAGAGCTGCCAGTCCATGTTCCAGCAAATCAATGACACCTTCAAGCAGGGCACACAGGAATGTGAGTAGGTTTTCTTCTTTAGCTCCTCTCTGCACTATTTGCATTAGTGGCTGGTAACCTGTTGGCCTTATGTTTTTGCCTTTCAGAGTTTCACTGGTGAGTGTTTAACCTCTTAGCCCAGCCGTGTGTTTTGTTTCGGAGGCAGAAGCAGGGAGGTTTTTGTGGGTGGTGCTTTAAGAGCAGAGATTCACCTCTGGTCTTTGTAGCCCACGTAGCAAAACACTCAGCTGTGTTCTGGGAATCTGTGACTTTATCTATTGAGCAGGAAAGCCCAGCTGCAGGATTATCCCATCTTGCTGTCAGGAACATGATGGAGAGGATTGCAATCCTGCAGCTAGGCCCTCCTCTCAGAGGGATAATGGATTGGAGAAGGTTTAGAGAAGGGTACTAGGATGACCAGAGGTTAAATAGTGGCTGAACAGTGTGGACATATTCAGGCTGAAATAGAGTATACTCTTTAGTGAGGAAGAATGGACACTTGGGAAGATCATTCCTGTTCTCAGGCTTGGGATGCAGATCCTTGGCCTTCAGAGGGGCTGGGCAGGGGCTGCAGGGCTGGTTTCTGAGAGGGCCTGAATGTGGCCAGTGCTAGCACAGTGACTTCTGTTGGCCATAGATCTGCAGGGTGTCTCCAGCTGCTCTTACTTTGCACCCTTCCTCTTCCTCACGAGTCTCCCACAAATACGAGAGCTTACATTCTTCTCCCTTTTGATCAGGCCACTTCGTAAGATATTTTAAAATACCAGTTTTAAATCTCTGCAGACATGATTTCTTTTTTGTCAGAAATGTTCCCCCTCTTTCTTCATTAGCATTGAACTAACACAGATCACAATTCACACTGTGTATGAAATAAAACACCCTCACTCTTGCCTTTTCTCCCCTGAACAAGGAGTGCCTGTAGAAGTCTGTTGCAGGAGAACTGGCGGGTTTGTTGCTGTGTTCTGTGATCCTGTGTGATGGAGAGACTGCAAGCCAGGTTTCTAGTTTAATATAATGCAGCCCAAACAAGGCTTGTGCTTCTACTCTGTCCTGTGCTCATACACAGGCTCAGCAATTGCTTCTGCTGGAGAGCATGTAGAGCCTAGCAGCTGGATTTCTGCCCTGATCATCTCCACAGGTAGGCACAAACATCTCCCTCTCTTGTTGGTGCAGATATCCAGCAGCTGGAGGCTCACTTGAAGAACAAGAAGGTACGAGAGCAGGAGGTGCGGGACCCGCTGCTGAACCAGCTTCGGCAGCTCATCAGCACCTTCCAGAGCACCACGGAGCAGCTGGCGTCCACCATCGCGGCCAGTGTCCATGCTGAGGTGCAGCACCAGCTGCACATCATCGTGGGCAAGTAAGTTGGCAGCTGGGCTTATGGAAAGAGATGTCACTGAGAGGTACATGCACGTCACAAGCACCTCTCCCTTCTTAGTTGTGGAAACAAGCCGGGAGTGCTGTAGGCTTGTTGGCCCTGCACACATGGCAAAGCACGTGGGCTGGTGGCTGTTGCCCACAGAGGGTTTCCCAGCTGTATTGGGAAGCTCAGGGCCTGCTTTTCCCCAGGTCCCATGTGCACAATGGAGAACAGAAGGATCTAAGGTACCCCTAAGCACACTCAAATCTGAACGTTTCCCGAAGATCATTTCAGAGGAGTCTTGTGAAGGCTTTTCTTTAGTCCATGTTCTCAGGCATAGGGTTTCTGCAGGCTACTTTCTCCCCTCCCAGCTGCTCTGCAGCAGCTTTTGCTTTGCCCTCCTGGTTTCAGGATGGGATCCCAGCAGTGCCTCCAGCACCTTCACGCCGTGAGGCAGTGGCAAATTGCGAGGCATTGGGATTGGCTGGTGGGATTCTACCTGTGGGGCAGAACAACCCTGTCTATTTTAAGCCACTAGAACGTATGTCAGAACACACTGGGGTCTTCAGTGCAGGCCAGAGTTGCCAAGAAGGCCACCACACTAAATCCTGGTCCTGTTGCGTGAGCTGTGCTTGTTCCCAGGGAAGTCCTGCTTTTCTACCTGCAGTAGAGCAGGTTTGATGCTTTGTACCCGTTGTAAGAGGGGAGAATCCAGCCCTTGAGGGAAAAGGTGTCACACAGAGCAGCAATCTGCACTGTGAACTGCTCTTCTGTGGAGAAGTCACAGGCACAGTGTAAGTGTGTTCTCATTCTAAAGGTGTCATCTGCACACTAGGAACTGCATCTGACAGATCTCATGTAGGAGGCTGGCCCCATTTGGGGATAACCCCACAGCTAAGTTGCCTTGCTTGTAAGCCAGAGACATTAAAGATTTAAAACATTGTTTAATGAGAGACTTAGTTCCCTGAAACGTCACTTTCCTGCACAGAATCCCAGCACCCTGGGACATCGTGGTGTTGGCCACAGAGTTGCCTGTGCCTCAGATCTATTTGTATGAACCCTTTGGGAGCCACATTACAATAAGCAAACCAGCCTGTGCTTTCTTGCTGGTGTAAGCTTTGTGTGCGGTGTTATCACTCAGCTCTTCATTCTCAGAGGTGCCCATGGGTTCTGTTTTGTTTCTTTCAGCATGCAGGAGTCTATTTTGGCCCAGGTGCAGAGAGTCATTAAAGGAGAAGTGAGCCTGGCTATGAAGGAGCAGCAAGCAGCTGTCACCTCAAGCATCGTCCAGGCAATGCGCTCAGCAGCCGGGACACCCATCCCCTCTACTCACATGGATTTCCAGTCCCAGCAGACTCACATCCTTCAGCTGCTCCAGCAGGGACACCTCAACCAAGCTTTCCAGCAGGTACCTGGTTTTCCTGGTAGTCATCCACTGCTTGTTGGGGACTGAGAAGGAAAAAGGACTCCTTGGGGGTGGGCACATAATCTCACACCAGCTTACACAGGAGTTGACTGAGAAGGCATGTGGCAGTGGAGTGCTTGAGGGGTGCAGTTGCTCTCATGCAGGTGAAGCCAGAGCCATGCAGGTTCCATGATTTGGTAGCAGTTAAGTTCCTTCATCCCTGCGCGTGTCCTGTCAGGACATGTCAGTGCTCCAGTAAACCAGCGTGTTTTGCCATCAGCGGTGACACATGGCGCACCTCTGAAGAGCAGCAGCTTCGTAAGCCTCTCCAGGCAGATCTACCAGCTGGGGCCTGACCTTGCCTTTGACTTTGAACATGTAGGCAGATCCCTTTGAGCTGCTGCAGACAAACCCTTCTGGGAATGATAGCCCTGCTGGCCCTGCTCCATGCTGCTGACAGTAACCTGCTCCCCTCTTTCTGGCTGTGCACTGTTCAGCTTGGAACAGACACAGGTGTCCTCAGAGCATAGAGCAAGAGCCTAAAGATGGCCCTGCTGGCCTGTACAGTAGAGGTGCAGAGAGTTTTGCTCCCAGAGGAGGCTGTCGAGCCATTGAGCATCCCAGGGCTGTCACTGTCCCGTGTCCCTCACCCGCCTGTTGCTCCCTGTGCATTTCTAGCTGTGTCTTCCTTGCAGGCTCTAACAGCAGCTGATCTCAACCTGGTTCTGTATGTCTGTGAGACTGTGGATACTCAGCAAGTGTTTGGACAGCATCCGTGCCCACTGTCCCAGCCTGTGCTGCTCTCCCTCATCCAGCAGCTCTCCTCAGATCTGGGCACCCGTACGGAACTGAAGCTGAAGTGAGTATGACCAGGAAGTGGCTCCTCTTCCTGGCACTGGCTTTAAATTCACTGCCTGGAAGTGGAAGGTGGTGCTTCGACAAAAGTTGGAGCTTCTGTAGCCTGTTACTGGCATGCTTACAGCCAGTGCTAACTCAGAAAAATACGTCAGCATTGCCACAGAAAGCTTTGCTGCCCTGAGGTAGTAGTGGAAGGAGTACCCAGCAGTAGGTGCTGGTACCTCTGGAATTGTGGCCTGTAAATATTTGCAGCCTGTGCAGCGATCCCCATTCCCCGAGGAACAATTTCCTTGTGGAGGTAAAAGGAAGGACAGTGCCACGTTCCCTGGATAGTGGAGGCAGAAGGAGGGATGGTGCCATGTTCCCTGGGTAGTAGAATATCCAGAGCAAGTTTGCTCTGTCCTCAGCTCTTAACCCATCACTGGACTTTGTGTCAGCAGTTTCTTGTCGTGACTGTCAGAAAGGCTCAGTGGGAGGTTGCAGCAGGAGCTACTGGAATAATTTCTGGTGGATGTTCCAAGCAAAGCTTGTGTGACAAAATAGTGACTGTACTGATACTTGCCATGAACATTTTTAGTGTCTGAGTCAAAACCCTGCTATCTGCCCTTAAAAGCTAAATTGTTAAGGTACCTACAGGTTATGACTATGGTTTATGGGAAAAAAAATTGAAAAATTATTTAAATCGAATTTTTTAACTCAATAGGGATAAAGCAAGCTAGGAAAACTGAAAAGAGCTTCGAGTTACAGTCAAGCTGGTAATTGGGATTAGAGCTGCTGCTGTGAAGTTTAAACTGCACTGTTACTGAAAACCTGCAGTGACCACTTTGCCTTAGGCTGTGGTTTGAAAGCTGATGGCTCATCTGAACTTCAGAATATCTTGTTGGTGAAAGTCTTGATCTTCTCCCACCCCTTCCTGGATGGATCTTAGATGTAACCCTACACAAACTGAGCCTCACTGCTGAGGGGTTTTACTGTCTAATGAGTGACTGATTCTGCTTAAAGGCATTTAAGAAAATATCTACTGAGAGCCACCTCCAGCACCATGGGGAGTTCTCACTGGCTGTTGCACCTGCCTTGGTTCCAGCAGCCAGGTCGTGGGGCAGGTGGGCAGGCTGGGAGCTGTAGGCTGCCCTCGCATGTTGAGGAAGGGATAGGTGGACTCTGCTGTGAGTCAGGAACGTTTATTTCCTGACAGCTGAACATACTGCAGAGTTTGGGTGGAGTGGGGAGCAAAACTGCATCTTCAGTGCTAACATGAACTGACTCAGATTGGGATCATACGCTGGGTTTGGTGCTCACCTTGCTCTCTTTCCTTCAGCTACTTGGAGGATGCAGTGATGCACCTGGACCAAAGCGACCCCATCACCCGAGACCACATGGGGTCAGTCATGAACCAGGTGCGGCAAAAGCTCTTCCAGTTCCTCCAGGTGGAACCCCACAACCCGCTGAGCAAACCTGCACGTCGCCTCATGATCATGCTCCAGGGCCTGGTCACCCCTGGCATGACCTAGGAGGACCTGGCTGCCTGGTGGGCTGCTCCACCGAGGCCCACCCAGCAGAGCCGTAGTTCCTAACGACGTCTGGCTGGTGTTGAGAGCTCTTGCCAGAAAATCTATCAACACGTGTGTGATGTCTCTAAGGCGAACGCCCTCTGTGTATAGTTCCAAATAGTCACTGAACATTCACTTGGCTTATTTTTCCTAAATAGCCTCTTTTTTGAGAGTTAAGTCTCTTCTTCACCTGCCCATCCGTCCCCAAGGCTGGCTGTCAGTCCATGTCTCATGCAGCAGAAGCCGATGGATTTCTTACCCCTTTAAAGGTTTGGATCTGCTGCCGTCAGCAAGGGAGAAGGGAGGTGTGCGCTGAGCCCGAGCGCAGGGGCTGCCGGGGCCACGCGCTCCTCGCTGACTGGAAACCTGTACCCACACCTTAGTGAAGGGCTCAAACTCCTCCTCCCTGGTGTAGGCACAGGGAGGAGGTCAGCTGAGCGAGAGGGGTTAGTTAAAATTCGTTAATTAGTTAGTTACTCTGAGATTTGTTAATTCCAGATCCACAGTGGGGTGCCCAGCCCACCTGACCTAGTGAGGCAGGTTTGGGCAGGGGGTGATGCCCCTGGAGTGCCCTGGGGTGGGGCTCTGGGTCAGGGTGCTGAGGCAGCAGCAAACTGCAAGAACCCTGGGGTGCCACCAGTTCTGTTGTGCATCAGAGCATGTCCATGTTTCAGACATTAGTTTTGATTTTACACCAAGGTTTTTCTTTTTATCTAAATTTTGAAGTTTTGGGGGGTTTTGTTGTTTGTTTTTTGTTTTTTGGGTTTTTTTGGAAATAACATTAAGAACAATTCAATAAAAAACTTTTTGAGAAAAAAAAAAAAAGTGGAGACCTCTGTTGTGTGATGGAAGGAAGACTTTGAGGGGCCTTTGAGGATATCAAACCATCTCCAGGCTGGAGCCTGAGGTGAGGGTCCAGGATGCCCTGTTTCTTCCCAGGTTTTTTCCTGAGTCTCTGCTCAAGCTTTCCTGTGTGAGTCCAGCAGGGCATAGTGGTCTCTGCTTCCTGGGAGAGCCAGGAAGGGATGGTGGGCTGCTGGCTGTGGGAAGGGGAAATTAATTCCCCTTTTCACAGCAAAAATGTCTCCAGCTGGTCCTCACTCCTGGAGAAGAGAAGGCTCTGGGAATACCATAGAGCACCTTCCCACTACATAAAGGAGCTCCAACAGAGCTGGAGAGGGGCTTTGGACAAGGGCATGGAGTGACAGGACAAGGGCAAATGGCTTCACACTGACAAGAGGGCAGGGTTAGATTGGATATTAAGAAGAATTTCTTCCCTGTGAAGACAGTGAGTCACAGGTGGCCCAGAGAAGCTGTGGATGCCCCATCCCTGGAAGTGTTCACAAGACCAGGTTGCACAGGACTCGGAGCAGCCTGGTCTTAGTGGAAGGTGTCCCTGCCGGGTTGGAACGAGATGGTCTTGACGGTCCCGTCCAACCCAAACCATTCTGTGATTCCGTGAAGTGCAAGGG
>VXBT01001452.1:55356-100030 GCA_013400235.1 Oriolus oriolus | reverse complement strand
GGCGCGGCGGGCCCCGGCGCCTCAGCTTTGCCGGTGCTCGGGGCGCTGGGCCGCGGGGACGGGCGGGCCGGGGAGGGAGCCCTGCCCGCTCCTGGAGTATCCCCTCAGTGGGACGGGCGCGGTGCTTCCCAGGCCTGGAGCCGAACCTGCTGCGGGACGAGCTCCCGGCACCGGCCCGGCCCTGGGTCCCCTTTGCAGGAAGGCGACAAACGGTCTGGGTTGGGATGAGTTCTGAAAACAAACAGAGTTTTGGAAATCCCGGTTGGTTTGTCTGATTCTGGCCAGCCCCTGGCTCCGGCACAGCTGCCTGCCGTGCTGCAGCAGCCCCAACCCCGCGTTTCCCCTCCGAAATCCACCAGAAACTCGCACCGGGAATGCCAGGTTGTGTCAGGTTTATGTCAGGCAGTGAGAGGCCCATTTGAGATGTGTCAGTGAGACGGCAGGCGAGGAGCTGAATCTCCAAGGGGAGAAACGCGAATCCCATGTTCCTCCCCACCACTTCCAGCTGTAGCTCAGATAATTTGCCACCCAGATAGTTTGCCACCTGCCCAGTGTGTAATTTCCCACTCGGAGAGCTTGTAATGCCCCATTTATTTAATTCCTTTCCCCACGTTCTTGGTGATTCTTACACAGGAGCATGTCCTGCACTAAGGCTGAGTTAAGCATTTTGTTGCTGACTCTGATGTGCGGCTCTGAGGTTCTGTAGCCTTCCCTGGAACACTTAAGTGTACAAGGAGGAGCCACTGACATGCTGGGGTTGCTGCCAGAGCTCAGTTGATAGCATTAGTGGATTTATAGATTATATTTTCAAGTGTTTGGTCCTTCTCTTTGGTTTTATTTGCAGGTGGGATGTTTTACACAAGTCCTCTACACGTTGAATTACCCTGTAATAATGTTGTTTATGGATGCTCTCGTTCCATTTCTCTGTCACTTAATATGCTTTAAGGTTCAGTAATGCTGGGAAAACTGTCCATGGGAGGCATTGTTCAGGACTAGCCAGAGCTCTTCGTTTTTTATCGTGGTGCTTTAATCTGAATGAAGCCTCACCTTCAGGGCAGTGCTTGGTGAAAGTCAGCTAAGCTTTCTGTGGAGCTGTTTTTTATTTCTGCTGCCTGCACCCTGCTACAGGCGTGTCTGTGCATGGGTGAGTTGTTTGACTTCAGGGTGCTGCCAGGAGGGCCTCTCCCTTGGGAGGTTACTTTGATGATGTTCGATTATAAAATCAAATCTTAACTAAGCCTGGTTTTCTTTCCAGGTTGGATGCAGAGTCCTGAACTTCTTCCAGGTGTCCCTTTAAAACGTCTCTTATTTCTCCACCTGCTTCTCCTGATGGAAGACTGGCTGGGGTTCGTTTTCTGCTGTTCATGCTGAGTAGTTGCTTGGAGAGGTGGTGTGTGAGATACACCTGGTGATGGTAAGATCTAAAATCACATTTTCAAGGCTATTGTTTTCTGTAGCCTCTTGTGAAGGCTCAGGCACGCGTTGATGGGCTCTGAGTGAAAAAGGGCAAATATGAAACTGCCCAGTGACTGCCAGAGCCTCAGGTGGCTTCTCCATCTCCTGACCAGTCATATTGTTTTAATCAGCACACAAAGATACCCAGCTGCCCAAGTGCAGCTGGTTTGGTTTTGTTGGGGTACAGTGTGGTGAGCAAGAACTCCTAGTCTGGAACAGCTGGTAGGAATTCCACTTCTTACATGCAGCTCCATATGGAAAGCCAGGAGGGCCACTTGGTGCCTCAAGATGTAAAATAAAGCAAAATTGAGGCTGTTGAAAGATGTGATTGATTTCTCAGGGTTTGGAGGATGAGGGAATTGCTGACTGAAAGCTGCCCTGGGTAAGTGAACAGCTCCCTTTTAGCCGGGGCTGCAGCAAGTTCAGTGGTAAAATGCACCTTAAAACCAATGTGCCTCCAGCTCCATATTCCCTCCCTCTTGTGCTATTCCACTGATCCCCAGGAGCAAAGTAGTGAGAGGTTTAAGACCGTGTACAAGTTCAACATCAAGAAAATCTTTGGAAGATGTGTTAAGTGGACAAGTTGCTGGGGTGCTGTGTGGACCTTCTAGTGAGAAGTCTCAAAACTATAAGGATTGGATTGGCTGCTGACTGAGGAAGTTGAGCAGATCTAACAAAACTAAGGAAAATGCTTGATTTTTTCCTTTATTTGAATTTTATTAAGCAATTGTGTCTGGACAAAATGACCTCCAGAAATCTCATCTGGCCTGTACTTCTCTGTGACTGATTCTGCTCAGCAGAGAGCAGAAAACAAAGTATCCTTAATAAAGGGAGAGATACTGTGTGATTTCCATGGACACATCTGTTCTGACCCCGACTGGGTGTTCGTAGGCACTGTGATGAAAACAGCAGAGCACTGTGCATGTTCTGTAGCAGAGAGTAGTGAAAATCCCAAAATCTCAGTTTGTGATAGCATGGCCCCGTTGTTTTGATTTTTTTTTTCTCTCCATTTGAACCTTTACTACCTTGATTCCTCTTTATTTGTTTCTTCTCATTCTTTTTCTAAGATTCAAATGTGGGAATTGCCTCGGATGTGGTTGCTGCTGGTGCTCCCCTGGGAACATGCCTTGATAGGGAATTAACACCAGTCAGTGATGGGCTGTGGGACAAGCAAAGTGCTTCCCGAGCCCCCCAAAGATGTGCAGCTAGACCTGGTTAAAAAAGTCGAGCCTTACACAGGCCACAGTGACATCTACAAGCATTTCATCAAAGATGACTGCGGCGCTGTCATCAAAGCTGGCTCTCCCTCCCCTCCGCATCACACCAACCCCTATCCCGGGAACCCCCTGCCCGCCCACCAGCCCGAGCCCCGCAAGAACAAAGTGGCCAAATACCGCGCCAAGTTCGACCCCCGAGTGACGGCCAAGTACGACATCAAAGCGCTGATCGGCAGGGGCAGCTTCAGCCGCGTGGTGCGGGTGGAGCACAAGGCCACCAAGCAGCCGTACGCCATCAAGATGATCGAGACCAAGTACCGCGAGGGGCGGGAGGTGTGCGAGTCGGAGCTGAGCGTCCTGCGGCGCGTCCGCCACACCAACATCATCCAGCTCATCGAGGTGTTCGAGACCCAGGACCGCGTGTACATGGTCATGGAGCTGGCCACCGGCGGGGAGCTCTTCGACCGCATCATCGCCAAAGGCTCCTTCACCGAGAGGGACGCCACGCGGGTGCTGCAGATGGTGCTGGATGGGGTGAGGTACCTGCACACGCTGGGGATCACCCACCGGGACTTGAAGCCGGAGAACCTGCTCTACTACCACCCGGGAACAGATTCCAAGATCATGATCACGGACTTCGGGCTGGCGAGCGCGCGGAAGAAGGGAGATGACTGCCTGATGAAAACCACGTGTGGGACCCCGGAGTACATTGCTCCCGAGATCCTGGTCAGGAAGCCCTACACGAACTCCGTGGACATGTGGGCGCTGGGGGTGATCTCGTACATTCTCCTCAGCGGCACGATGCCCTTTGAGGACGACAACCGCACCCGCCTGTACCGGCAGATCCTGAAGGGAAAATACAGTTACTCAGGCGAGGTGAGTGTGGTGAGGGGAAGTCAAGCAAGAAGCTCTCCCTAAGCATGTCTTTGTGATGACCAGAAGCTGGGTGTCCTGTGGGTGCTAACATTACCTGGGGTAAAAAAATATCTGTGATTCTGGCTTTTAAAATCCTCTCCCATTTTCTATCTGCTCCCAGTGCAGTGTAGCGAACTCCTTTTAAATATGTGTACACAGAAAGAGGAAACTTGCTGTAGAACAACACTGGGAGGCTTGTGGGTTTCTAGCTGGGGGGACCTTGGCTATGGTAAGCTGCTGTTTGAGGCTTTGCAGTTGAAACTTGTGCTAGGGCGTTTGAAATGTGGCACATATATCGCCAGTCTGATTTTTGATACAAATCCAAGTGTAGTATGGAAAATAGCTTTGCTGGAAGACAGGGTTATGGCAGGCCAGCGGCACTTGCTGGAGATGTGATTATTTCAGAAATCGGTCTGCATTGCCACCTGAGCTTGGTATGTGAGATAATGGAGGATTGAAGGATACTTTTCATAGGTAAGTATGGAAAGAGGGGTCTTGGGAGACAATTTTTAGGCATTCTGTAAATGATAGTGGGGTGTAAAGGTGTTTCTTGCTCTTCAGAAGAAACAATTTGAAGTTAAACACTTCTTAATATTATTGTGATACTTCTGATCAGAAACAAGTTGGTTTAGGAATGAGTGTTGCTATTGTCATGTCCTTGCCATGCCATGCCCTTGACTACTGAGTGCAGGTCTGTGTCCTCTGGATAAAAATACAGAGCTGAAAAGCATGTGTGGAAAGGCAGAGTGAATAATTAAAGGTAAGGGCTGGCTTCTGTTTGAAGAATGAGTGAACAGACTAGGGCTCCCTTCCTCCAAAAAAATTAACATCTGAAGTGGGTCTGATCATCTGATCAAACTCAGTGCAGACACAGGCAATCTGTAGAGAGTGAATCGAGTGTTTTGAAGGTTCCCTGGGGTAATTTACTTTGATGTCCACCGGTCCTTGTGCCAGAACAGACTGATTTTGAGGAATACTGTGGATTGCAGCTAGGCCACTGGAGACTTGTAGGTTGTACATGCAGAGGTAGCACATGTGCCAGAGAGAAAGCATTAGACTTTCTATTTTGAAAGTGTCAATGCACAAGCCTGAGGCATTTAACTTGTTATGCCACCACAAATTACACATTTTCGGAGGCTGTTACGGATACTGTGTGTGACATGAGTGGTTGTTTTGAAAAGCTGTCGATGTTTTACTGCTTGGAAAGCAAATATGTGTCAGCCAGCAGCCTGTAGCTGTTGCCTGGATGCTTTCTGTTCCTCTAGAGCCTGGGAAAATGGATGCTTTAATTTACCAGTGTAATTAAGCCTATGCCCCTAAATTGCACAGTGCTTGACTGTAGGCAGGTATTGGCAGGAGACGCAGTAAAGAGGCTGCTCATTTTGTGAATAAACTCGAAGAGAAACCAGAGTGAGCCAGGGATTTAAAGGTGTCTGCTGTGTTTCCCGCAATCTTGCCAGCGCTCTTAAAGCCATCTTCTGGGTTTTTAAACGCTTCCGAGTTTCTGATGTTCACAGAAAATTGCTCTTCTTTTTTTGCGTTACACTGGAAGAAGTGGGAAGATGTCAGAAATGAGGCTACTGATCAGTTTGTCAGGCTGATGGGAATGGCACGAGCCCTAAGTCCTGGTTTCTTGGGAGTAGGAGTGGGCAGAATACTCAAATGCATTGCCGAAATCTGTCTTGGATTGATGCAGAAGCAGAGGTTTCATGGGAACAACTGCTTTTCTTCTCTGTAGTCTGAAAGTTGAGGATCTGAAACAGAAGAGAAAATGTTGAAAGAAGCCTGTGAACTACAGTGCCCAGAGCTGACAGCTTGGGCTGTGTGACTCAGACAAGTTCCAGTGGGGAAGGAGGGAGCTGTCTTCAAGCTGCACCATGGCAGGCAGCAGCAGTGCCCTGAGTCTCGGTGCAGAGTCCTGCTTTTTGAAAAGTCTGGCCCCAAAACCTGGTCACAGAGGACAAAGCTGTATTGAAAGAGGAACAAAAGCCAAGGTGCATGCTGACCTGAAAAGCAGCTCCATTTTCTTGGAAAAACAAGTGATCTCAAGTCCAGCTAATGTAATTGCTTTCTGACTGGGACTCTCTTACCCCTCCTGTTCCTGGAGTGTGAGGTCTGTTTGAAGAGGCCATTAGCAGATCAATAGGAAAGGTCTCCCACAATAGGTTATTCAGGTACTGCTGACATCACTGCTCTGATTATCTCTTGTATCTCCTTCTGTACTTTTTGAACTGCTTCGAGTAATGGCTAGGATGAGGAAGGAAGGACAGCTGGCCTCCTAACGGGGTGTGCTTTTTTTCCTGAGCACCCTGAGTAAGGGTTAGGTGGACTATTGACACTGCTTTGGATGTAGCCTGCTGCAAAATCATTCTTTTTCACTTTTTTTCTTAGAACTTACTGAAAATAAGGTTTGGACATATTTTTAATGTAATTTTTAATTGAAGTCTTGGAGTTAAAACTGATTTTTGGGATCTCTTTGTAGCTTAAAAAGTTGACTGAAGACTAAAGCTGGAATTCCATTCTTAGTATCCTTTGAATCTGAAAGTGCAGAATCGAAGATTGGACCATCATTATCCTGCTAGGACAGGCTTGCTCTGGTTCTGTTTCAAAGCTTCTCCTTCTGTTGAATACCAGTACTTTTATGTTGCTTTACACACCTGGGAAAATTGCTGGAAGAAGTGGAAGATAATGTATGCTATGGTTAAATTGGGAAACTTAGCTAAGGTGTATGGATTGTTCTGGTTTTGATATCTGATCTGGGAAAATCATTTCTCTCGTGGGCTGTTCTCCTATTCATAGAACAGAATCAGTTTTTTGTGGTATGCTCACAGTGGATGAGGCTGGTGTGTGCTGCTGTGGGAACATGTCTTAATCAAATAACAAAAAAAAAGCTTGTTCTAAATAATGGTGCTAGGGATGCATTGATAAATGGGCTGTTAGGAGAGAGATGCTTGGCATATGAAGGAAATTGGGCATTGCAGGTCTGTAGGAGCTCTGCAAGGAACTTAGCAGCCTGTGGAGAGATGATCTTGTTTTGTGTGGCTTAGATTTTCCAGTGGTTTTTAATAAAAATCCTCACCAAAGTCTCTTGAAGGAACTTTGCAGCTGTATTGTGACAGCGGCCTTCGCATGGATCAGCAGTTTGCTGATGAGCACGAATGTGAAATACATGGTCAGTTCCCTAGGGAAGGACAAAACCAGTGGAGTTTGAAGGATCTGTTCCCTTCTGCCTAAAAGCCAGCAAGAGGAAGTTCCCTAACAAACCTGCACAGTCTCTGATGATACAGACTTCTTCAGAGGGTGAAAATGAGGGCTGTGGACCTTGGAAGTGTGCCTGAGTTTGAAGAGCAACTGGATGAATTCATGGAAGACACATTGATGGAGAGGATGACACTAAAAAGTGCCAAGTGTGGATAAAGAGGTCCCTAAGCCACGAATTTTTGAGCCAAAGGAGAGGTCTAACTTGCAAATTGTATGTGCATTGCATTTCTACTTTTCTCTCCTTGAACATTCAGAATCTTTATGATCTTCTGCCCTAACTTGGAGCTTAAAGCAGCAAGTTAAATGCAGGTGTTGAGTAAACTCTGCAGATTCAGGCTGGAAGAATGCCCTTAGTTACAGGAAAACCAAGTTACTCTGGATGAGTAGCATGAATGGTGTTCCCATAGCAACAAACTCAGTCTGTGTGAATAAAAAGACAAACCATTTTCTCCCCAAGCAGTTTTTCCTGCCTGCAGCTGATAGCAGAAGCAGGAAGCACGAAGAGGCCGTGCATTAGCAAACAAACTACCTGTGCTACCTGTTAGAAAGCAAGATAAAAATAAAGCCATTCCAAGGCAGCTGATGCGTGCTTACAGGATGAGTCCTTACCCAAGCACGTCTGCAGAGCATTTCCAAAGTGTCCTTGTAATTGTCCTCGTTGTGGGGGCTGGTTAAAAGACTGTGGGGGACTTGTAATCCCCCAAATCCCTTGTGACACACAGTGGAGGAGACAGGTGACAGGCTTGTCAAATTTTAATTTCCTGCATTTATTCAACATTTTGAGAGAGAATATGGTAGAACTTGAACCCAGACTGCATCTGACTCAGCTGGGAGCTGGTTGCTGAATGGCCCATCCCGCCCCAGAGGGACTGATCAGTCATTGTACTATGAATTATGACGACTCTGGTTGGATTTCCTATCGAATGACAAACTTAATCTAAAAAAGGCACAAGCAACAAAAAGAAACTGTAATTATTCTTGGTAACCTCCTTCCCCTAAAAGTTGCAGAAGGAACTGTATAGTGGCAACTCAACTTTCTATTCTGCATACTTGTATTTTACTGTGGAAACTGGTCTCTTATAGGAGAGGAAAAAAATGGTACTTGCATATCAGAGAAAATCTCTCCATAATCCTTATCACTTTCAGGAGAATTCAGTCAGTGTAGGACAAGCATTCTGAAACTTTGGATGGGGCTTTGTACATAAGTTTTGCAATGCAATAAGTTTTGCATTGATGCTGTGGCAGGTCTGGCTGGCTGCCAGTCCTGGAGTGATTCCTGCATTTTTGGTCACTTTAAAAATGAATTACATATGCCTATGTAATTAAAAAAAAAAAAGAAAATCAGTCTTTTGTTGTTTTGATGATAAAAGTACAACCACTTTATCAAAATATACCAGTTTAGAAAAAAGTCAAGTATTTCATGCTGTATTAGCTTTATTTTCTATTTTATACTTAGTCTGCCCCAGAAATGTGTCCGTGTTTTTTCCTGCAGTTCATACCTTTAATGTTATGTATCAAGTTTTGTGTAATGTTATGTGCTAATTAAATTGGTTAAAGGGTAACAACTGCCCTGAAAGAGGGAAAACTCTGATGATCTCCTCGTAGTACATCTCCTGTTTAAAATGGGCAGTAGGGCAGCCTGGCTTCCCTGAGTTTGGACTGGAGTATGTCTTTGGGAAAACATTCAAAGCAAACTTAAAATATAGCCAGGAACAGAGAAGCACCACTGCCTTCTAATGCTCCCTAGGTCCTAGATATTTTTTTAATGCAGGAGATAAAGTCATGTGTGTACAAGAGGCCAGAAAAGCTGGTAGGTGCCTCCCTTTATTGAAGATTTACCTTTGCAAAGTGTAGAGCTGCTCTTTGCTCTAAGAGGAGCTCAGTGCAAAGCCACCTGATTCTCCAGGAAGTTCTCCATTGGCTCAGTGCCTGGGAGGGTCTGGATGCAGCAGGACCCCTCGCTTGTGGGGTCCCCAGAAGGCCACGCTGACACGTGGTGTTGCCCTCCATGGCTCTGCCAAGATGGTCTTTAGACCCGTTAGATGCTTTTGCAGGGCAGTCATCACCTTGGCCTCTGATGTCTGTGCCAGAAAGAGAGGAGAGATTTCAAAGCAGCAGGGTGGCCAATTTTCCATTCTTTTCTCTGGAGTTTGAGTGGCCCAAGCTGTTGAATATGGTGTAACAAGGAAAATAGGGACAGGGCAGCTGAAGGCAAGGTTTTAAAACACATTTGCAGTACTTATTGGCACGAACGTACAAGTCTCTGGGACCACGTTTTAGCCTTCTTTGGGGAAGAAAGAGCTTTTTACTTAGAGCAGCTGCTGTTTTCTCCTGTGAGCCACATTAGATGGTAGAAGTGTTTTACAAAAGTCCTGTTCTTAGAGTAATGCTGGCATTTTTTTTTCTAAAAACTAGAGCTGGCTTTTTTTCCCTGTGTAGGGAAGAATTGTTTTTTATATAAATTGTTGAGCCCTTTGCCTGGAAAAAGTAAAACCCCATCAATTTACAGAGGAATGTGCTTTTGCATTTCACATGGCGGTGTGAAAGCCGTGATTTTGAAGTAGGACAACGAGAGTGTTGGCGAGCTGCAGTTGCAGGGCTCTGCTGAAAAGGGCACTCCGCTCTCCTTTGAAGAGCTGGAGCACTTGAACAGGATGAAAGCTCCTCTCCAAGCCAGGCACAGAACACTGAGGCCAGCCCAATAAATGGATTTCTCTTGGCTTCTGCTCTTTCTTTGCTTTAATGCACCAGCTCAGTGGGTGTGAGGATAGGTGTGTTTGTGTTGCTCCATCTCCAAGAGCTGAAGTGTTTGTCCAGATCTCTCCCGCTGTAGGAAGGGACATCTTTGGAAACATGGTAACCTCAATTAAAACTTGGAAAATCCTCCCATCCTCCTGCATGTATCAGTGACCATGCTCCTGCAAAAACTCAGCATGCTACATTGTTTAAATGTAAAGTGTTTATCCCTAAACACTCTATTTAAGGGTAAAGAAACATCTTTCCCAGTGAAAGGGCTTTGAAACCAATGTATGCATTCGAAAATCAATTCCCCCTCACTCTGGCTGCATCTTAAGGTTCTTTTTGAAGTTTGTTTCCTTCAATGGAATTGGTGTCACAAGGACCTTTTTCAAAATCACTCCTTTTTACTGTGTACTTCAGCTTATGTTGCAACACAGCAGTGAGGAGAGCCCCAAATGCTAGGGCAGGGTAAGCAAGGAGAGGGATGATCTTTCTCTGCCTACATCTGCCATTTCCATACTGCTGCAGTCTGCAACACTCAATGATAACAGTTTATATTTCACAGAATTGTGCATGTCATCAAGACAGGGTGGAAACTCTCTCAGTCTCAAAGCCCCTAAAAACAAAGAAAGCAGGGAAGGAATCTCCATGGCGAAGAGGAATGTGGGTTTTTTCCCAGTGATTTCATTCACAGCCCTTTTTCCTTAGGGCTGCTGTCCATACCAGTAGTACCTGCAGGTTCAAGGCAGAATGAGGGGCAGCAGCTGAGTGTTTTGGTTAAGATTTTTGGGGTGAAAGACTGGGTTTGGGGAAGTGGTGCACAATGTATGGCACGTAATATAAGGATGGAGGAAGGCAAGAGCCACATCTGAGTGGAAAGGATTTACAGTAGTGCTGTGATTTGACATATATTTTCATTCCTTCATCTGTGGGCCCTATAAAATCCTGTTAATGGTGGAATAGTATTTCTGCAGAATTAGGGATGTAGGGATAAAGGGACATTGGTAGGGTAGAAAAAGAATATTAAGCTGCCTCTGTACAGAATACACATTATTAACAGAAAGGATTTCATCTATCAGCTACTGTTGGTGTCTTTGACTCCTTTACATTTGCCTAAAAATAGCCTAGGCCATTTCCTCTTTTACCTTTGGTGATTGAGTCCTTGGTTTTCCAGCTGTGGCTCAGATGTGTTGTTTTTCTGATACCTTAGTGGAGGTGTATTTTGAGGCAAGACATGCTTCTGCACACTCACTGACTTAGGACCAAGGTTCAGAGAGTGAGAATATGTGTTAATTCTGCAGTGGGAAGAGCTGTGACCTGCAGGAAACCTGTCCCTAAATACAGCAGCTGCCCCCTTCTCTCCTTCCTTGGAAATGGTTACCATGGGGTTGGAGACTGTGTTGGAAGTTCAGCTGCTCCTGGAGGTGGGCTTGAGCCAGATGCAGCCCTTGAGCAGGGTGTGAGCACTGGTCTGGTTCTCTCATTGCTGTGGCACACATGGGAGTTTATCACAAGTTGTGGGGTGAGTGAATTGGGGTAACACCTTGCACTGCTTCAGCTGGATTTGCTGGACTGCTCTGCTGAGGACCTGAGGCCCCAGATGATTGTATGGAAATACAACACCAGGACAGCATTGCAAGTCTATGGGCACAGGGAGCACTGGCTGGCACCTATAAAACATTTTTGAAGTGAGGTTTCAGGGCAGAGCTGTCAAAGTGTTGCATTCTGGAGAAAATTACAGCATTTTCCTAACTCTGTTCTGAGCCCCAGGCTGAGGCTTTGAGGTTTTGCAGAGCTGGCACCTGGCTGTAGTTCCAGCTGCTGCCCCTGCTGCAGGTTAAAAGCCACTTTTGTTTAATCAAAACTGAGCTCTGTGGGGAAGGGCTGTGAACATGTACCTTGCTGCAAATCACTTTGTGGCCTGTAATTGACCCTGCCTTAGAGAGAGGCAATTGAACCTGATATATTTGGAACAATCTGGCGTTGAAAGATGTTTCAGATTTCCTCTGACCGGAATTTAGGACTTCCCTAGCATTTGCAGTGTGCTCCTGCCCTGGGATGTGATGAAGGAGGAGTTAAGCAGCATGCTTGGCGTAGGTACGAAGTCAGGGTTTTAATATCACATAGCTGAAATCTCTTTTCAACTGCAAAAGCTGTTCTGGGGAATTTCTGTTCGTGTTGAGCTGGAGGGCTAAAAAGGTGCTTCCTAAGTCCAGAGGTTTTCTTGGCAGTCTCTTTACCTAATCCCTGAAATCCCTAAATCTCACAAGATTGCAATTGCGGCGTTGAGGCTGTAGGCAGAGGGAACTGGCTTAGTTGTTTGGAGCTGGAAGGGGTGGTTCAAACTGGCGGTGGTGCATCCGAGTTCCCCGGTTTGGAGCACGAGCTGCTCCTCCTCTCTCTGCTCTCACCACCCCGCTGCTTTGCCCCCTGCTGCCCTGTGTGAATGACAAGGTAGAAAAAACAGGCATGTTTTCCAATACCTTTGTTATTTTAAATGGATGTTTTTATAGATTTTCCCGAAAACTGAGCTTTTACTAATGCACCAGATTAGTGTAGATTGGTGACATGAGAGCCGTTCACACAAGTCAAGAAGAGGCAGAACATTCTGGAGGTGGCTGTTAAGAGATACCTGCTGTTCCTGCAGGGTGCCCCCGAAGTGCTGGTGTGGACCCATGCCTGGCTGTGTGTCTGCCGCTCATGAACTTCCATAATCATGGTACTCCCTACACATCCAGTGCACCAGTGCTTCAGGCACTCCATGTGATTAACCAAAGAGTCTGATTTTATGTCTCACAAAAAGGTGGAATTGAGCTTTCTGAGAAAAGCATTTGTGTGTTTCCTACCTTTGTCTATGTCTGAAGAGTAATTTCTAAGGGACTTTTTAATAGTCTGATCATTTTGAGAATGATTATGTGGCTCAGATGTGAGGCTGGGATGATTCAGAAGACTTTATATACTGTTTTATCAGTGCTGACAGGAGTGCCTGAGTTGGAGTTTCTTACCTCTTTACACTTAGCCCTTCATATTTTTTTCATTTGCTTTTAGCTTTACAAGCTTCAGGAATTCTTGGTGACATTCTTCAGCTGCTGCTTTTCTCAAGAGGCTGATATTGCAAAATTAAGGAAAACTTGACACTTGGCTGAGAATGTAAAATAATTTCATGGCAAAGTCCTCTTCCAAAGTTATAGGAGTTCCCATATCTCCAGTGTTTAGCACTGGAGCTTGGCAAGGATGGATCTGACACTGGAGAGATCTTCAGCTATTTCATGAAAATGTTCCATGGTCTCTGAAAACTCCGTTTTTGGAAATGAACTGTGACCACGGAGAGTGGGGGACCAAATCTTGTATTTCTCCGAACCTGTTTTGTTAAAAGTGGCATTTAATTACTGGTGGCTTATCAACGAAGTGGAACATGTAGTGATGGTGGTTCTCTAGAAATGGCCAATGGTGCAGAGGTATTTAGGGGTTTATTGACAAACCCAGATTAGGGAAGTGCAGGTATGTTCATTATATTTGCAGATGGCATTGGATTGGAAGGGCTGCAAAGGACATTGAGTTCCAGACAGCCCTATCAAATTTGAGCAATTCAGTAGCAGGTGTAGTTTGGTTTTTTTAAAATAAGAGTAAGTTAGTGAACAAAAATAGGTGAAGAACAGAAAATTAGGAGGTGTTGGTTTCTCAGAAGAGGATCTGTCTGTGAATCACAAGCTATTATGTGAGAGCAGTATCATACTTGTGGGAAAAGGTGAATGTACTGATGTGTATGAACAGAAAGGCAGCGTGTGGTGTGATCCTGCTGTGTTTAGTGGTTGCTGCAGATGCCAAGCTGAAGCTCTGACACTTCTGGGCAGCAGACTTCAAAAACACCAAGGGCCAAGTGGAGAGACTTGACAGAAGGTCAACAAAAACAATTGTGAGTCAAAGAACCACAGTCTCCGGAAGACTAAAACATTTTTGGCTGTTTGGCCTAGAGAACGTGTTGTCATAGCAGTTTGCAAATATGTAAAAGGCTGCTTCAAAGAGGAAAAGGAATAATCTCTTTTCCAGAGTATGTCAAACAAGAGCCTTAAATGGCACTTAGAAAGATTCACACTGAACTTTTTACAGCAGTGGTGTCTCCTGCTCCTAAAAAATGTTTACCCGGAGGATTTCTGAAGCTGTCTTGAAGAACAAGTGAGGCAGTCATCTGTCAGGAGTGATGCATCTGTGGTGGATCCTTGGGGGACCATGGGATGGATTGGATGATCCTTGTGTGTTTGTTGCAGCCCTGCCTTCACCCTGATTTCCCAAGGAAGCAAAGTTTAAGGAACTGTGCTGTCTTTCAGTCTTCTGGAATTAACTGTTTATCTAAGATCAGTGTCAACCCAGTTTGAGCAATGTGAAGGGCTCAAAGTTGCTATGAATTTTATAAAGTCAGTGGCTCAGTAGGAGAGAGAACTAAAGCACGTTCTTCCTGCAGGACAGGTAATTGAATATCAGTCCAAATTTACCCAAAGCTGATCAGCACATGTTTATTTCTGAAGCATTCATGGCACTCTTGACCCTGTTAAGCATGTAGGATGAAGCCTGGACAGGGATATGTGTTGGAAGGAGGGATGTGCTGATGCTGTGGAGGGGATGTGACAGTGCTGGCTGGGGGCAGGGAGGAGAAGCGCTTGAGTAATAGAAACCTTGGTTACAAGTGACCTTTGGAGAGCTCTAATCCCATTCAGCTTGAGACAGGAGTGTTGCCAGCACTAGATCATGCTGGCTGTGACTTTGTCTTCCTGAGCCTTGAAGGGCTTCAGGGATGAAGATCCTCCACCTCCCCGGTGACCTTTTCCAGGGCTGCACCACCCTTCCCCTGGTATTTCCTGATACAGACCTTCCAAGGCACGGCTTCTCCCTGTTGCCCCTTGTTTGGACCTGCTGTGTTGCTCTGTAATCCTTGTAACTACTTTTAAATAAATGTAATATGCTATTAGATTGCCCTTAGGCTTTGCTTTCTCAGGCTGAACAAGTCTAGCTCCTTTCACCCCTTCTTGAAGGCCATGTGTCCAGGACCCCTGGCTATCGTGGCAGCTCTCACCTGGATCTTCTCACAGTCTGTTTGAACCTGGGAATGGCCAGGCTCAACAGTAGGTAGTAGGATTCCACATAGCAAACTGAAATGTTTTGATCTTCTTTTGGAAAGAAAAATGCCCCAACAATGTAGGTAAGAAAAAGGGTCGGATTTTAACAGGGAAAAAGATCATGTTGGTATAAGATTGTAGCTGCAGAATTAGAAATGTGTTAAGTTAGGGATTTTTGATTTGTCCTTTTTCCTCCTTGTGTATGTGCAGTTGGGTGCAGTGTCAATGACATACTTTGTTTTTCAGCAGGATCTCTGTCTCCATCACTGAATAGTTGGGATGCTGAAAGAAATTTGAGAAGAAAATACAGAGAAGTGTATTGGAATGGGATCCAGAACAGTTATGCTGCTCTGAATTCTAACAAAAATGTCCCAAGTAGTGCCAGGAAAGACAATTATAAACCAGTGACCCAGGACTGAATTGTGGTAAACCAAGCAAGCCTACTTAGAGTGTCTCCTGATGTTTTGTTCACTTTAAAATGGGTTATATCCACCTTGCCTGCCCAAAACAGTGCTTTCTGAGAGAAAACCAGGAATGGCACTGGGCCACACTCGCCTAGCGTGGGAAGCGCTAAACCTGGGCTTTCAGGAAATACTCAGATGAAAGAGGCATCATTTCACCTCCTCTGAAACCATGCCAGGGTTGGATTCTGATTAAAACTGAAAGAGTAGCTATAAGGAAGAAAGGAGAGTCAAGCCAGACAGTGGAGCAGCTGGGGCTTGGACATTGCTGATGTTTGCAGCACAGCTCCTCATCTTGATCCTTGTGGGTCCCTTCCAGCTCAGGATGTTTTATGATGCTGTGCTTCATCTGTGTGCTGTGTCTGGGCTCGAGGAGGTTAAAGGAGCTGTCCAGAGCAGCAGAGGAGAGCTGATGCCAGCCAGGGAGCAGGGCAGGGTTGGACTGGCAGCTAAGACTGTCTTAGGATTTACTCCCCCTTGTTCATTCCCTCGTAAGCGCCAAGGGCTTGTGCACCGACAGCTTGGAGCTTGTAGGAGGGGGTTGTGTGTACGTGGGAGGATGTAAGCTTATCTGTTCATCCCCCAACCACTGCACTAATCAGCATGATGAAAGATATTCTTCCTCCCTGGGGAAGATCTTTCCTCCCTGTCAGGAGCCACCATTTCTTAATTAAGGTCTTACTCTGAATTTGTGCGTAGAAGCACATATTGACTTCAGCTCCAGTTCATAGCCAGTACTCTCTTAAGGTAATAGTTCAGAGTGAGAGAACATCATTCAGCTCAAATTTGAGTTTTTTGAGAATAAAAGCACTGAAGCTGACAGGATACCTGTATGTTAGGAACAGACTTGGAAAATACTGAAAGGTATTTTCCAATTTAGTTACTGCAAATACTGCTGGGAGCTGGTGCTATAGCAATACCTTTGGAAATTTCTGACTTGTCCTGTTTTCATGGCAATCTCCAGCACTGTATACTTGGTGATCTCATATTTTCACTTTCATCCTTCCAAGTCCAGGTCTCTTAACCCCGATTTTCCTCAATGGACAATTTTTCAGTCAAGGTAGTGGTTAAAGTCCCCTGTGTGCAGCTGTAACTTGCTGACACATTTTTAAGAGACGTAAAGCGATCCAAGCTGAAATGTGCTATTACCCCATTTTAACAGCTATTCCCTAAGCACTGCACTTAGAAGAGCTGCCCCTGGCTGGAGAGAAAAGCTTTGTGTTTGTTGTTTTTGTAGCTGCTGTGATTTTAGTGCATGATTCCAGCTGAATACTCAGTGCCTGTACAGGGAAAATGGGCTGGCTATTTCCATTCGAAAAGCTGGGTTATGGAAGTTCACCGCACCAGATGGCTGCGAATACTTATAATGCTCTGGATTATTAAAGGGCTGTTGTATTTTCCTCTTTCATCCTTCCCTTATTCCTCCTCCCCACATCAACAAATTAATGATGAATGCTTGGGAATCTGCCCTGTGCAGACTTTAGCACATTTCATCTTTTCGTTGGAAACTTTTTGTTCCAGCTCTTTTGAACCAGTTGGTTTTGATCACCTCGTTGCAATCGTTTGGGGGCTGAATGATGCCCAGGACAGCATGAGCCTGGTGTTACTGGAGCCCTAGGCTGGTTTGCCATGTCATGTGTCACAGTTGCTGTCCCCAACCTGCTCTTTTGGAATTTACACTTTCTGTTTTCCGATGTCATGTGGGAATCTCCTAAATTAGGCAAAACTGCTGCATCATGCATGGATGGGTAATGCAATGAAGAGAGTTCTTGGGGACCTTCTTAGAATCATTAAGGCTGGAAAATACTTCTTAGAGCATCAGGTCCAGTTAATTTCCTTCTCAAAACTAACAGTGTGTCACTTGTCTGCCACCAGAAACATCAGAACTTAAAGGTTCAGCTATTCTGAAAAACGATAGAAGCTGGAGAGATGTGCCCTGCCTTCAGCACCACACATACATGTTAGACTGAGTCATTTTTGTGAAAAGAAAATAAATTTAAGTCATTAACTTGTTTGCAGTGCGGGCTTTGGTGACCCCTTTACAGCAGCTCCCATGGCAGGCAGAGTGAAATTCAGGGACTCTGCTCTGGTATCCAAAAATCTGCTCATTTTGATCAGCAGATCAAAAGAAAGCTGCTCTGCCTCCGGAGCATTGGCTCCCACCCCTGCGTAGGGCCAGCTATTGGGTGAGGAGATTCACAGCAGTCACCCAGGTCAGGGGTTTGTTTCTGACACGTGTTGGGAGCTCTCTTCGGCGCTCGCCAGGTCCGTGCTCGCATCAACTGCAGGGGAGGGAGGTGGGTTGGTTGTTCAAACCAGAGAACAACACATTTGTTTGTTCCCCACATGCCGGCGTGGCCGGCGCCTCAATAGCTTTTATGCTGTTGTGAATAACAAGCAGGGGTGGTGAAGGGATTTAATCACACAGAGCAGAGCGCTGCGCGCAATCACCCAGCCTAAGTGACACTCAGAGGAGGATCTCTTTCTTCTCCTCCTCCTCCTCCAGGTTTGGAGCCTGAGTCTGAATAAAACATAACACACTTGAGAGCTCTTTAAGGCATTGTAAAGGAGGCTGCTTTCCCCTGAGTTTGTTATCTAGCAGGGCTGGAATTGCAGATGGGTGATGTGCCCTGTGTTTTATGCAGCTTAGAAGTCCAGGAGATGCTTTTGTAGGGAATTCTGGTGCACCCTCAGAAGCAGCAGCTGGCATTCCTGAGGGACCAGAGCCACACTCTGCGCCAAGGTAGTTTCTCCCATTGTCACTGGGGCTGTAGGACAGGCTGTGGGATGGCTTTCGTACTTGGTTGAAGTGCTGCTAATTCTGGACTCTGTTCCAGTCGCTCTCTTGGGTTGATGTAGCTACTTCTGCAGCCATCTGGTGAGTCATGCCAAGGAATGGCTGGTCTGAAAACCCCAGCTGAAAAATTGACAGAAACTCCCTGATTTGGCTCACTTCGCACAAACCAAACTGTCTGTGCCAGCACGATGGGGAGTGCAGCATCAAATGGGAATGACAACAGAAATGTGTTCATCTCCTGTGGCGTGGAGCGTTGCTGCTAATGGTGATAAGGGCACAATGTGAAGGCAGTTCTCTCTGACCAAGTGGATGCATTAAACCCAGTCTATTTGTTGGGGCAGGCTTATTCCCAATAAATCTGTTTTATCTTGTGAAACTTCAAAGTAGACATCAGATGGTTTTCTGTAGGACAACCTTGCAGGAACCTGTGTGCTGCTGTAGGACTCCTCAGTCTCTTTGGTGCTTTGAGGCTTCTGCAGCACTCAGTCAGGCTCATCCTAGGAATCAGTGGGACTGGGATACAGTATTTTTGGCCTAAGAGCCATCTTTTGCAGCTGTGATAACATGCTTTGTGCTTCATGTTTTTGTAAAAACGGACTGGCAAGGGAGATCCAGGCCTTTCCCTCACCTTTCTCATAAACATAGTCTTTCTTCTCTTGAAAACAACAAGTAACTTAGGTAGGAGTCAGGAAATCAGTATGCATCCTTCCTTCAGTGGGTACTGTCGAGACTAAAAGCAGAGCTTGAAGTCAGATGATTGTTCATTCTTTTATTTGTATACAACTAACCAGAAG
Organism: Oriolus oriolus; assembly: GCA_013400235.1. Classification (NCBI taxonomy): domain Eukaryota; kingdom Metazoa; phylum Chordata; class Aves; order Passeriformes; family Corvidae; genus Oriolus; species Oriolus oriolus. The sequence continues at coordinate 81,277 of VXBT01001452.1, read as the reverse complement.
ATCCCTCTGCAGCTTGTGCAGCTCTTCTGCTCTCCCCCCACTTTTTTTTCCATTTAAATTCTGCTGGATCATGTTTTTAGTCACTGTGCTAAACTCTAGAGTTACAGACATTACTTTCCAGAGGATGTTTAATCCTCCCTCCAGCATGAGGTCAGTAGTCTCCAGTGTTAAACGAGTTTGTATCCAGGGATTGTCTCATGAGAAATGAGGTTTTTGAACTGGGCACTGCACTAGGTATCCCAGACAGAGGACATGACTGCAACTGTTAGAAAAGCTGGTCACCTGTAGGAGGTCTCTGTTGTCATTTAGCTGGTACTGCTGAGGTTCAGCTCAAAATATGGCTATTCCACCTTTTCTTAAGGTATGTACAGCTGGTGAGGCTTTGGCAGAGGTTGCCCAGAGAAGCTGTGGCTGCCCCATCCCTGGAAGTGTTCAAGGCCAGGCTGGACGGGGCTTGGAGCAACCTGGGACAGTGCACAGTGTCCCTGTCCATGGCTGGGGATTTGGACAGATGATCTTTAAGGTCCCTGTCAACCCAAACCATTCTGTGCTTCTCTGCATAAAGACACCAGAACTTTTTCCTTCTGAACGAACACAGTCTAACAAAGGGAGCAGAGGTGGTACTCAAGCTGCATCACATTTGAAATTATTTTCTAGAGGAACAGAAGTGCAAGCATTGGTGACTTCTCTTCATTTTTGTGGCATTGTTGTGACATTTTTGTGCCACAAAAGAGCAGCATTTGTTGTTGCAGCACTGAGATTAAAGGCAAGGCTATCTGATAGGGTTTAGCTGATCCAGTGTTTCATGGCCACTGGATGGGAGCATTTTCCTTCCAAGCCATTCTCTGTCTCTCCTCAGGGAACCAGATGGGCAGAATCTCCTCTGGATTGCTTCAGTCCTGTCATGTGAGCACACTTCACGTCCTGCACTCGTGTCCTGCCCAAACACACCAGTGTCAACCTTCCTCAGCTCCTACACAACCCCCTGCTGCCGCCTTGCAGTATTAATTTGGAGAGTTAATGGGATTTTGCTAAGTTAAAACTGCTGTTTTGTCAACTGATGCAAGTTTTCTGGAGAGTGGATGCATTTCTCCAGGGGTAGGGGTTGCAAATTGCATTGGTAGAATGTAGCCTTACGTATTACTAAAGAAAAAGCTTCAGTGAAATAAAAAAGATGGGTGTGATGCAGCAAATCGAACCTCCAACTGTGTAAACAGATCAATAAACTGATTTGTGTTTGCTGACCAGAAGAAAAATTTAATTGCAGGTACTCCATATTCAACATTTGTGGCGAAACCAGAGTAATTGGAATAATGAGAAATCCAATGTGCTTTTGTTTGGAGTTTATTCTTCTTTAGGATTCATTAAACTGGACAGGCCTCTCAAGGTTTAGGCTGGTTATGTACCACAGTTCCTAGCTCCTCAGACTTCACAGATTTCTTCAAATTCTAAATCATCACATTTGCCATCTCTAAATAAGACTTGAAAAGATTGAAGCAATATTGTTCCGGGTGTTTAGAGGCTCATTTCACTCTCCAGAATCTCATTTGACTTAAGTTTGAATGCATCCGGACAGCAAAATAGCTCCTGGCTTGCCTCAAATTCCAGGTTTGTGCAGTTGCTTACACCTGCAGGAGGAAATAATGCTCTCCTTCATGTCCTGGAGATGTATTTCCAAGTACTGTTGTGCCAGTTCTCAAGTACTTTTCATTTGAGCATCTCTTGCATCTCTTTGGCCTTAGGTAAAAAAGAGAGGATGGAGGTGCTGGCACGATTGTATTTCTGTGAGGGACCATATTCAGAAAGGTAAAAGGTTTTAGGGTAAAAGGGGAAGAAATACCCAGGAAAAACCATGGGGTTGCAGTTGTGTGGATGTGTTTTCTCCATCTGAGGGGGAAAAAAGCTCTTTCAGAGTATTTTAAGTAATTTCAATTGCCGGTAACAGAAATGAAGATGGTAGTGAAGAGTTATTAAAAAGTTACTGCACAGAGAGCAAATTGTCACCTGCATTTACCTTCACTTTGAGTTAAAGTTGGTAAATTTAATAGATGTATCATCAGCTTGAATGTCCCATTAGGATTGTTTGGAAGTGGAAGATGAGTCCTCTGTGAAGGAAACAGGAGGGGGTGAGCTCTGGCTGCTGGGAGGAGGAGAAGGAAAGAAGGAATTGGGGGTTGATGGAGTGTAGCCAGGTAATGATGAGTTTGTGATTTTAACTGAATGAATAGCTGAAAGTGAGTCATTAAGAAAGCTACAGAAAATGAGTCTTTAAAAGCTTTTCAAGTTAAGCTTTGACAAGTGGAGGCAAAACCTCTTGTTGTCTGGGTTTGGTTTGGATCTGTCTGTCAGTGGAAGAGAGAACCCAGAGTCTGTAGCTGGAGATCCCGAGTGTGAAGGGAAGGTGATGTGTTTCCAGTTGACATATGGTACCACCTGGGATTAGCCGAGATTATGCCAATGAAGATTAAATCCTGCAAATTGATTCCCCTTGCTGTTATTTAACAAATGAAGTACCTTATCCGAAGTCTGTAGGAAATCTATGGGCTTGCAATGTGATATATATTCCCCCATGGCAGGCCAGATTCAGCTTTTTGGTTCTGTTGTTGTGAATACCATGAAGGCTGAGCTCCAAAATGGTCCATCATTCTGCAAACCAGACCAGTGTGTTCAGTTACAATTGAACCTTTATTGTGGTTTTCCTGATAAATTTGAAAAGGATTTTTGCTATTTTATTTGCCTTCTTTATAAACAAACACTTTCATGAGTCTCTGATCAAAAATTGTCCCTGTTCTGTTCTGACAAGCACCTGTTTTTTTCTTACCATTCATTGCCAAGGTACATTTCATCAGCTAAGAAAAAGTCATTTAAGACAGGTTATTACAAACTAATTTTATTTATATATTATATTATTTATAAAGCAGTAGACAGGGGAAGAGGAAATGGCCTCAAGTTGTGCTAGGGGAGGTTTTGATTGGATATAAGGAAAAAGTCTTCACTGAAGGCGTGGTCAGGCACTGGAACAGGCTGCCCAGGACAGTGGTGGAATTACCGTCCCTGGAAGTATTCAAAAGGCCTGTGGATGTGACACTTGGGGACATGGTTTAGTGCTGAACACGGCAGTGCTGGGTTAATGGTTGGACTTGATGATCTTCGAGGTGTTTTCCAATATTAATGATTCTATGAGAGAAAAGCTTGAACGTTAAGAGGAGTTTTTATGTTCATGGATTTAGTTCTTGAAATGTAGAGTAGAGCGGATTTTGACATGGTTTCAAGCACTGAAATGGTGTCTGATCCATAGAAGGCCAGGCTTCCTCCCTGAGCACTGAGTATTTCCATTCCTGTTCTGAACATATTCAGGAACATTTATAGGTTTTTATTAATGTAGCAGTATTTTCTTGATACCAACTAGTTCATATAATTTTCAGTCTCTTCTCTTGCATAGTTACTGGCAGTGATCCTGTATCCCACTTCAGCTGAGTAAGCCAGACTGTTTTAGTCCTTGTAAAACAAGACTGTGGTACCCTGATCCCCCTCACCGCCAGTTCCTCGGCTAAAGCTCAAGTTCACCTTTCCTGGCCATGCACTGACAGGCCGTGGGCTGGGAACAGTGCTGGAACTCTTACACCATCCTCCTCTTCATTAAAAAATCCTCCCAGGGATCTGCTCTCTTGCTGGTGCCTTTGAGTCTTTTGAAAAGAAAATTGCTTTCTGTAGCAGTGAATTACAAACCTCAAAAAAATCAGGACATACCTTTTTTAGACCTTTTGCACAAGAAAAGGGCATTATTTCTGGCTGTACAGGCAGTGAACCCTGAATTTTAAAATAGCTGGGTGCTTTTCTTCCTCACCCAATGAGGAGAAGAAAGAGAGACACAGAATAGCAGACTTTTGCTTTTTAACTAGACATGGGTGGGTCCACTCAGTTACACATATGTAACCATTATTGTATTGAAATCTTCGCTGCAGGAATCTGCTCAGACTTTTTCTTAATGCAGCTTGGGATGTGATCTCTGCAGACTTGAAAAATTCAGTATTGGTGGTTTCAGGACGGGTGAAACCCACAAAGTACCCAGTGATTGCAGAAACCTGCTCTTGCCTGGCTCCATCCAGAAAACTTGGGGTTTTCTGCTGGCCATGCTGCCTCTTCCTCTCTACCCTTACAGTGGATTTTGTCACATTTTTCTTCCCAGCTTTGTCCACAGCCCAGCCTTCACCTCATGCTGAAGGAAATGTTCTCACTTCCCACCTTAGAGCAAATACAGTATTTTGTCAGAAATGAAACAATTCAGCATTTGTGGCTGTAGGTGTTTGACTCATAAGATTTTTAGGGCCATTCTTAGGTGTGCTGGGAGGATATTTATTATAGGACTGATTAATTATTTTTTGCTTGTTTCTTTAAAACTAGCATATTGTAAGACAAATTCCTTCCTCTTTCGATGGTAAACTTTATTGAAAATTTCTCATATCTAACATTTCTATATATTTAAAACATTTTACGGGATTGTTTCCAGCTGGGCTGAGCTGCTGTTCCAGGGCTGACCAATAGCAACATCTAAATTTCCATGTGGGAGTGAGACCAAGTTCCACAGCAGAACATTCTCCCTAGTTTTGATTCCAGGATCAGTGCAGGGATTGGTGCTTGCTCCCTAGATGTCTGCCTTAAGATGAAGAGTCAGAAGAGCCATGTGGGTCTGGTGTCAGAATCTATCCTCTGTGAGTGATAGGGCTCCTGTTCCTGCAGTAGTGACTTTGTTGGATAGAAAGCACTTGGACAGGGGAGGGTCTTCAATGGGGTACAGTTACTGTGCTTCTGGTAATAGTTGTAGGATTTTGGAAGGTGATGTGAGAAGATGAGGCAGAAAGGAGCAGGAGCTGGAGGAGGACATAGGTCTGGGAGCCTGTGTGTGTCGTGGTGCAGCAGCTGGAGCAAGCATAGGCTTGTGAGCAGGTGTGTGACTGCTGGTGAACATGGAGCTGGACACGGGGGAAAGGGCCTGGAGGCTGGGGGTGTCCATGTTTGTGTGTGTCTCTAAGGACAAGGACAAGACTCCAGCAGGATCTGGTGACCAGATGGACCAGGGAAGTCCCAGCCACTGCTGGAGAGATGGTTGAGTCTGGGGGTTGACTGAGACCCTTGAGTATGTGCACATGAGTGTGTAAGTGTCTGCAGGCTTGTGGCTTCTAGGAATACTAGGGTAGAGGGTCAGCTACTGAGTGCCTGAGCCCAGCTGCTGGAGGGATCTACTCTGCACCTGTGTACCTGCAGATATTTTCCAGTAATTCAGCCTCTTCCCCTAGCGTGAAGTAGTTGTGTCTCGTTCTCCTTGGGCAGATACTGTTGGTTACAGCTTGGAATATTTGAGGATAAAAGAGAGAAGGGAAGTGACAGAATGCCCCAAAGCACCTTGCAGACATGGGAGGAATTAATTAATAAATCAGCAAAGCTGTGCTGGGATGTTTCATTACAATCACTTCTTTTGTGTTTCAGCCCTGGCCCAGTGTGTCCAACCTGGCCAAGGATTTCATCGACCGTCTGCTCACGGTGGACCCCAGTGACAGGATGACGGCCCTTCAGGCCCTGAAGCACCCGTGGGTGGTCAGCATGGCAGCCTCCTCCTCCATGAAGAACCTGCACCGCTCCATCTCGCAAAACCTGCTCAAGAGGGCGTCCTCCCGCTGCCAGAGCACCAAGTCGGCGCAGTCCACCCGCTCCAGCCGCTCCACCAAATCCAACAAGTCGCGGCGCGTGCGGGAGCGGGAGCTGCGGGAGCTCAACCTGCGCTACCAGCAGCAGTACACGGGCTGAGCTCCGCGCTGGCACCCGCCGGCCGCCCTGCCAGAGATCTCCTCTGCGCTGGAGGTGTGCACACACTCAGTGAGGAACAGCCAGGTTCCTCCCTCCCTCCCTCCCTCCAGGTGTTCCCCCCGTCCATGAGGAGGTGTCCCCCCGGTGCGGAGGAAAGGGAACCTTGTGGTGGCCGTCCCACCCTGCGAGCTGTGTCACAGGGGTCTCGCGCCAGAAACGGGGGAGTCCTTGTGGGCTCGGAGCGCAGCTCGGAGCCTCAAGGAATGCAAGAATTAAGGAGCCACGTGGGGAGAAGAGCTCTTTGTGTAGCCCAGGAGCTTGATTGTTCATAGTTATTTATTATAAATTCCAGAGCGTTTAGTTTCTCTCACTTGCGTATGGAAAAGAGAAGAAATCGCTTGGTGTGTCTGTGCGTGCACGTCCGTGTGTGTGCACATACACGTGTGGGGGTGTATATGTATTTAAAAATTATGTATACACCGATTTTGAGCTGGTTTAGTCAGACTCCGTGGTGCCTTTGCAGCGAAGCTGGAATGAGTCATGTGCAGTTAGAAGTGGGATAGCTCTGACTCACTGGTGTGCTGCCCACCAGCTCCTCACCAAAGAGATGCCAGACAGCAGTTTTCCATGAGGGCTGGGAAGCTGCGAGGTTTCCCCCAAGGGCTGCCATCCTCCTGATGACGTCAAGGGCTCACTTGCCTGATGACATCAAGGGTTTACCCCTGGAACTGTCCTTTCCCTGTTTGCAGCAAGACCAGTTGCCTGTCATGCAGGGTTTGTTGTTTTTACGGCTCCGTTGCGTCTGTGACCTGTTACACACCTTGCACACACTTCAAAAGAAGATTGAGAAGGTTGAGTTTCTTTGTGCTAAGGGGAAAAAAAAGGGGGAATTTTTAGGGATGTGCTTCCCACCCCAGGGCTGAAATGGGCTATAACCACTGTAAGCACAGCATTACCAACCATGTCACTGCACCAGAACTTTGGTGGTTCCAGGCTGCTCCCTGCCTGCAGATTTGACAGGGCTCCCCTGCTTTGTGTGTCTGTGCTGCCCCAGCAGTGCCATCCCTGCTTTGGGACAGTGGTGCTGGGAGCTGTTGGGATGGCCACAAATGGCTCCATAGCATCAGGGTAAGGGCTTGAGTAGAGGAAGCCCAGTCTGGGAGTGTCAGCAGTGACAGTAGCCTGGAGACATTGCACAAATGCCCTAGAGCTGTGAGGGGTGACTTAAGTTCATCAGGAAAAAGCTGCCTTTCAGGTGTCCTTGTGCTGCATGGGTGATGAGGGGGCCTCTTACGAAGGACTCTCAGTGGAGGTGAGGGCTGCAGAGCTGAGCTTTGTGCAAGCCTGCTGAGATATCTTCCCAACTAGTTAGAGCAGCAAAGTGGGGCTGATGCCACAGGCACAGGATGGATTTGGTTTCTTGTGGTAGCAGAGACAAGATCAGCAGTGAAGGAAAATGCTGGGGTTTAAAACTTTTCTCATGAAGCCACACGATTTGCTTCGTGCTGTGCCCTTGGGAAAGGCTTGCTTGGCTCTGGGCTGGAGGTGCAGGCAGTCCAAGCTCAAGGGGTTGGTGAGCTTGGCCTTTTCCCAGGATTGCTGCCTATGCCACTATTTCCAGTCAGCAGGGCTGCACTGGTCAGTCACATCTCCAGGGAGCTCTCACTGTACTGGCCACAGTCACTCCTGGTCAGCAAACAGCAAAGCAGCTTTAGTGGGAGAAGATTTGAGTTTTCTGTGCTAAGGCAAAAAGAAAGGGAGAATTCCTGGGGGTGTGCTTCCCACCTCAAAGGTGGGATGGACTGTAAGTATGTGTAACCAGCCTGGTGTGCCCAAGCATGTGGTGGGGAATACAGCAGAAGAAACTTGAGGACAGCCACTGTGTGTAGTAGGGGTGAATTTGAAATCCTTTGTGTGGTTTTGCATGTTATTTTGAGAACCTTGCATCCTTTGCGGGCTGCCCTTTCTCTGAGCAACCGTCCTACCACGTCACACACCGTCTTTCTTCCATCAGCATTAAGAGATACTGCAGAATTCTCCAAAATGGTGGTTTTTCCAACTCTGTGGACTGCAAACAAAAATGTTTTCAGCATCTTTTACCTTCTCATATTGTTTTCCCTAGTTTGTTGCCATTAACTATGAACTAGATGTGATTTCTGACAAAGCAGGCAGCTTGCCACATTTTGCTTCGTAAACAGCTCAGTGTCCTTCATGTCACTGCAAACAGCTCTCCAAAAGCAGGAGCCCCTCTAAGACCAGGTGGACAGTGGGGGCCCGGCAGGTCAGGTGGTGGCAGGAGGCTCCCTCGGAGCACTTCTGGTTCTGAGCCAGTACTTGAAGAGTCTTTGGTGTGTTTGGTGCATCACTCCAGGCACTGATTGCTTTTACCTCTTGGCTGCTCCCATGGCCCTCCCCAAATTATCCTGCATGTTTCTTCAGACCCTGTGTGAGGGGGTCAAAGTGATGAACTGAGCCAAGACCTCTAGAACTGAGAGCCTTCCCCTTAACCACTAGACCATCAAAATGCACAGGCATTGTGCAGATGTCTGCCCATGCTGTTCCTTCATCTTTCTCTTGTGGGATGAGGGATACATAAAGCTCTGGGCTTACCAGGCTTGTTTCTCCACCTTCACAAAGCAGAACAAGAATCTCCTCATCTGTGACAATTTTTGCTTCACTGATCTTTTCCACAACTAGTTTTTCAGCAGGAAAAGTTCCGAGCAATTGTTTGTGGTTACTTTGGGCTGGAATATGTTTTGGGAAGCAGGATGTTGCTGTGTAGGTTCCTGACAGTGTCAAGTTTTGGTGGTGATGCTCTGTGACTGGGGGTGAGTTGGCAGAAGGGAGGATCCATCACATACATGAGAATACTGGATAGCTGCAACCTGCATCTCCATGGTATCGAGGTGTTTGTGGTCCTCGGGCAATTCCACTGCTTGGGAATTGCAGGAAGAGGACCAAGGCCATCCCATAAACAGTTTCGGATTTTATATAAAAAGAACTCTTAGTTCTTTTCACAAATGCAATGTTTTCTTGTTTGCATGGAAAAATCAGTGTAAACTTTGGAAAATCTTTACAGGCTTCCCTTCTGTCGTTCAGTTTTAACACTCTTGGCTCGCTCCCTCTTCTTTTTCTAAATGCAGTATTTGTAGGAGCTTTGCAGCCAGACAATAACATGCGTGGGCAGAGCGAGGATGTGCAGAACTCTGTCCAAGTGACCCTGGAGTCCTCAGTGATAGATATTTCACTCAGTCTGGAAAACTGTGATGGTCCAAATGCCACATAGGAAGGTCCAGCTTAAGAACAATTCCTCAGGTGCTTTTATTCTTGCAATTGGGACGTGTTTTCAGCTGGGTCTGGTGCAGAGGGGGACAGGCAAAGTGCTGTAATACTGAGCCACAGTCCCGGTGCCTTCAATCTGTCCTCTGAGAAGCTCTTCACTGTGAATTACCTTCATCATCTGTCTTCATTCCACAGGAGCAGCTCCATGCTCGGTTGGTCTTAAGTCTCAGGAGTTTACACTTGTCAGGAGTGACTTTTTTGGGGATTTTAGAAACTAAAATCTCTCTGAAATGGTTTTTTTCTGCTCTTTTGTTTAATTTTTTTAATGTCCTTCTTTTACTCTTCTTATGGTGGTTCTTAATTTGGCTCGCAGAGTGTTTTTGGAAACCCTCCCGTGGTCCTGAGTGTGCTGGGAGAACAGAGGTAATAACTGCCTGCTCCAGACCACCACCGAGGGTAGTCTCTGTATTAGCTGGGGTGCCAAACTGATCGTTTTGGTTCATGCAGTGAAAGTGGAGTTGGAATGACACCTAGTGGCAAATTGTGGTGTGTCTTTGTCCAAGCAGAGCCCTCTCCTTCCTGCATCCCCACTGTTTCTGGGTGAGATGCTCTTCGAAGAGTAAAGGGAATTAGGGTTCTTTGTCTTTTGGAACTTAGCAGTACTGTGTAAAACAATCCCATCCTTTTGTCCTGGGAGTCTGGCTGCTCTCCTGGGGGAGAGAATTACAGCTTCAAAGAATGTGGCCTGTTGATTCCTTGATTTTTATTGTTTTTGTTGAGGGTTATTGGAAAAGAATGTGAAAAAGTCTTCCAGAAATTGCATTAGAGGGTCTAAAGATTTGCATCCAGATTTTTCAGTGTGTAGTGTATTTTCCTAAAACAGCAGTTACCAGTCCATGTTTGATTTACTTCTCACTCAGGCTTCTAAAAATCTTAACACATCAACCCAGTGGGGCTAGAAACCGCCCTTCCTTCTATCCTGAAGGAGTCTGTGCTGTTTAACACTACAATTGTGATAGCATCCAGATGCTCCTGCTGGTTCCTGCTCTGTGTTGTTCTTGGAAGCACACAGCTGTACGTGAAGGAAAACTTGAGGGCCCTGTGAGGAGCTTCAGCCCAGACAAGAGGGCTCAGACCTGCTGGCTTTGGTAGCGATGTGGAAACCAGCTGCAGTGTAGGGCCTGCTTCACGTGTTTGTTCTGGACGTGGTAAACCCTCACGTTCTTCTTTGGAATCTGGGTACTTTTCTCTTTTAGGTCAGATATTTTCTGTTCTGGTAATTTACACTATTTCTTAGGCCCTGCTCCATTTCTCAGTGCTGTTTTCTACCCAGGTGTTTGGCTGCAGTACTAAGAGTCAACTTTTACCTGATGCACAAACTGGAATAGGAATGATGGTTCACTTGGCTGCTGGGCAGCAGCTCTGGGTTTGGCTTGCAGGAGCTGTGGTGAGTCCTGGGGCAAGGTAAAAGCTTCTGTGTGGTGCCTTTGAGGACCTGCAGTGCAGGCTCAGCTCAGTCTTGTACCACGTAGGGCAACTACTGTGTGGCTGTTATTAGGCTTCTTATTAGGCTGTGTGGGGCTATATTATTTTAAGTAATGATACTAAAGATTTGGAGGGTTTGAGGTGGGATAAATTAAAATCTCAATTGTTTGCCTTAATTTAGTTTTCTAAATGATACAAAGCAACACGGACATTGGGTTCTTTGGCACCAGTGTGAGCCCTAGAATTTGCAGGGAGGGTGGTTGTGTCCAGACCTCTCACCCACTCAGCTTTCTCCTGGAGATTGTCACAAAGTGCCTGTACCACTTGGCGTGCGTGCCCCACCCCAAGTTGCCTTCACCACTCTTGGGAGGGTTTCGGTGCTTTTTTTTGACCACTCAGTCTCCTCTTTCACCCTGGATTAAGAGTGCAGCGCTCCGAGGCAGGTGCCTGCATGTCAGCTGTGCCTTACTGTGCAGGAAACTTCCCAAAGAAATAAATGTGAACACCGGGGATGTGCGGTGGCAACGGCGCCCTGGAGCTTGATGCCTTCCGCCCTCGTGTGCCGAGGGCAGCGGGAGCTCTGCCTGGTGACAATTGTCCCTTGTCCCACTGTCCCCCCCTGCCTGGTGATACCGTAGGTCCCTCGTGTGTGACGGGCGAGCTCTGGCTGCTGTTGCAGGGATCGTTGCAGTGTTTGTGTGCTGAATGCGGAATCGATCCGTGGAGCAGACCCGCGGCCCCAGCGGGGTGTGTTACAAACCAGCAGCTCCTGCGCGGACGCCCAGATGCCGTGAGTTTTCCTGTTGCCTTTCGCTACGGAAAGACACCTCCCGGGAAGCTCTTGGGATCGGAGATCTTCCGGCACTTGATGTTATTTTTGGTTGCCCGGTTTCCGGTGCTGGGTTGGAACAGTTTGGAAGCGACTCCGGTCTCATCCAGTCGGTCTCCTCACGGGACTGCCTTGAGAACTGTCCCGTTCCGTGCCTTGCCTTTTGAGTCCTGGCTTTGCTCTAAGGACTGTCCTGCTGGATGAGGTCAGACCTATTGTAATTAGTCTGTAATGTTCAAGTTAGAGTGTACAGAATTATTTATTTGGTGTACTCAGTCTGCTAAAACATGTCCATGTATTCTGTGTATCCCATGGCTCTGCTGTCCTTACTTCTGCCTCATGGCAACACGTGGGCTGGCTGCTGGAAGGCAACGATTTCCAGGCTGGGAATGATGTTCAGTAAGTACACAGAGAGCTGGGAGCTGCTCACCCCTCTATTATGTTCTTGGATCATGGCAAGAGGTACCAAAGTGCCCATCAAAGGGTTTGCTGGTTTCTTTAATGCAGCTGCCAGGCCAGGAGCTGCCCAAGGGAGGCTTTCTGCAGGGCTGGGATGTCTGTGGGATGCTCTGGATGAGGTAGGCACTCAGCCTGTTGTTTGAAGGTGGGGTTGGGAGGCTGAGCAGGCACTTCGGGACATTCTGTTCATTTTTCTTTGGCTGCAAGGTAGCAGACTGGGCCAGAGAAATGCTCTGGTTTGTCCACAGCCACTCATCACCTCTCCAGTTTCACTCTGAGCAGCTTTTATGGACCAGCTGGAAAACTTGTAATATCAAGTGAACAATGCACACCCTTCTTGAGCCACCTCCTCTCCAGGATTTTCCAGGGGCAGGGGATCCCGTTCCAGTGGTGGCAGAGCTGACAGGGACCTGAGTACACAGACCAAGCGACCCACAGTGCTGCAGTTGGTCATTCCTGTTTGATGCTCCCTGTAGCCAGCAGTTCTCTCTGCCTGCATGGTCCATCCTCACATCTGATGTTCACCTGCCTTTAAGGTCAGTTAGATGCTCCCTGCAGAGCAGACCACTAAACAAAAAACTTTATCTTACCCATGCGAACTAAAATTTGTTAGCCCTAGGCTTTACTTAAGCAGATTTTTTTTTATTTGACTCAATCATATGGGCCAGACTATTTGTGTTTGCCCTCCAGTGATGTTTCATACCCCTTCCCATCAGTGTGTCCCTGTGTAGTGTCACGCTCTGTGCTTAATAGAGTAATTACATTTTGGGGGCTGTGATTCACACAGCAAAGGTGTTGTATCACCTTCGCATCACTGTTAAGGAAAAATAAACCCCACGCCTCATGTTGGGGCAGTCTGATCCTGCTTCTCTCCACAGTGTGTCATCACCAGCTCTATTTTGAGCTGCTAGGAACTGGGTTGTAATTCCTTGAACATGTGTCTTGCTACTCCCATGTCACAGAAGACTTTATTTTTTCACCAGCCATTGTCTCAAGAACCCATTTGAGTGAAAGCCTGTCACTTGGCCTTGTTTTCAGCTTCAAATTTTCCTCTGCAATGGCCTTCAGTTTCCCACTGTTACCTGGCAGATCGGCAGGTGTGAGGCAGCGTGCTGTTCTCCAGCCGTCCCCTTCCCCCTTCCCCAAGAGCTGGAGCTGCCCCTGGCACTTCTCCTTTTCAGCTCTGTGTTCCAAGCTGCTACACGAGTCATGGCTTTAAACTGCAGCCAAGGATCCTTTAGAATCCTGTGCAGCCACCAGCACCCACTCTCCACTGCAAGCTGAGCAGTGCTTTCTGATGCTGAGCTGCAGCTCCACAGTCCATTCCCTGGTGGCGCTTCGCACCTGGCTCAGTGGGAGGACCATTCTCCCAGCCTTCAGCACTGCCTGGTCTCTGGGTTGGTGCCAGGGTGTGCTTGAAGACCTGCTGAGCAGCCCTTGAGCCACAGCCAGCCCTACTCCCCCTCTGCCTGAACATCCTGTCCTGGTTTTGCAGTTCCCCCTGGGTCCCAGCTGGGCACCAGGCTCCAGCTCTGGGAAGTGCTGGGGTTCAGGAGAGAAGCACAGGGTGCTCCAGGCTTCTCCATGTGCCCTCCACCCTGCTCTGCATCACAAGAAGAAAGGAGCCAGAGGCAGTGCTTGGCACAAGCAAATGCTGATACTTTATTAATCCCAGTGAAGGGATCACGCTGTGAACAGCTTTAGCCCTGAGCAACGACGGCATCGATCCAGTTACGGAACTGGCTGACGCGAGTGTACATGGCCGGCGTGTTGATGTTGCAGTTGGAGGTTCCCCAGGAGACAATGCCAATCAAGATCCAGCCATTCCCACTCTGGTATACCAGAGGTCCACCGGAATCACCCTGCAGAGAAGATTCCTGCTTAGTGCTCCTGGCACATGCTCCAAACTGGTCCCTCCCACCTGGTCCCCTGTGCACAGCCAGGTGCTGTAGTTGAAATATCTGGCTCCGTAAGTGCAAGACCTCACGTACCCTGCTCCTCCACCCTCCCTGTGATGCAATGGGAGCTCAGCAAGACCCTGCATATCCTCTCCCTCCTCCACCCACCCTGTGCAGCAGGAGCTCAGCTCCTTACCTGGCAGGAGGTGGCACCAGCCCCACCGGCGCAGATCATGGAGCTGGTGATGCGGTTGCCCCAGTACTGCATGCACTGGCTCTGGGAGATCAGGGGCACGGTCACCTGCTGCAGGACTGTAGCCAAGGCTTGGGCTGGGGGAAAGAAGCACCGTTAGATCACATCAGTGTGGGTCTCCTGGAGAGCACACAGGTGCCCTGAGCAAGCTTCCTGGGCTGGTGCTCCTGAATATAGGGGTGCTGCCATACGAAGTGCCTTCCTCCTCTGCGCCAACAAACTCCTTCTTCCTCGGGATCACCTCGTGCAGGTGGCCCCAAGAAAGGGCAGGCTTGTGCCTGTGCACAGTCATCCCTGGGTTACACATACCCACACCCGTGTGCACACTGGTACGTGCTCAGGCAAGGTTACTCCACTGCCCAGCTCCCCTCTTCCCACACATACAGGAGATGTCACCCCCACAGGCACCCCCGGACCCTCAGAGCCCCCAGGAAGAACAGCAGCTACACAGCCCTCCCTGAAGCTGCAGCTCACGTACAGTTGGGGTTGGTGCGTCCCCAGCCGGTGGTGACAGCCCAGGCGCTGGAGGGCAGAACCAGGTTGGCAGGGGCCAGGCAGATGGTGGACACAGTGGATCCCAGCTGGGCGGGCGTGGACAGCCTCAGCAGGGTGATGTCGTTGTTCATGGTGTTGGGGTTCCAGCCGGGGTTGGTGATGGCCTGCAGAGAGAGAAACACCACAGCTCTTCATGCCTGCCCTGCGGGAGCAGCCGCAGCACAGAGCTGCAGCCCCAACCCAGGACCGCGTCCGCCTGGCTCACCGCGGACACGGTCTTCACTTGAACAGCCTCGGAACTGGCAGCAAGGCTATATTCCCCGAGGACGACAACATGGGCGCTCGGGCTGCAAGAGGTAAGAGAGAGTCAGGGACGTGTGTCCAGCCAGCACCCCGTGTGGGAGCAGCACTGGGGGCAGCCACGAGCATGAGGAACCCAAGGGATGCCACCACGGGGACAAGTGGGGAGGAAGCCCTGGGCTGCTCAGGCCTTCGGGGCTGACCCGAGTGCCACTCAGAGACGCCCAGCACGCTCCAAAGCCCCTGGCTGTGACACCGGCGTGGGCTGGCCAGGCATCACTCCTTACTTGAAGTTGCAGTGGGCAGCTGTGACGACCCAGTACTGGTTGATCAAGGAGCCGCCGCAGAAGTGGGATCCTGAGCGGGTCTGGGGAGGGAAGAGGGAAGAGGAACTGGGGCTGGGTGGGCTGAACACCCCCAAGCTGGGGACAGGCCGAGGTCCCCTTGATGCCCAACTGTGGCACCCGGCTGGCTGTGCCATGCCACCACAGTGCTTAGGGCAGTGCCCGGGGAGCGGGACGGTGCTGTACCTGCAGGGACACCTGCCAGGGCCATGAGCCGGGCACAGCATTCTGCCCATTGACAATCCTCTCGTTGTAGACCACCGAGGGACTGATGGCGGGCACCCCGCAGCCTGCAGGAGAGGCACAGGGGCACAAGGGTGACCCAGAAGCTCAGGACTTGTATCTGAAGGCTGCCTGTGCTGGTGTGGGTGGCTCTGTGTCACCCTCCCCGGCGTCCTGCTGCACCCTGAGGACCTTCCCACACCCATGGGCAGCACTTACCTGAGACGGTGCTGGCAAGGGCCAGGCAGGCAACTACCCACAGGAACGCCATCCTGAAAGGAGATGAACTGAACCCCTGGGGACCACGAGCTTTATAGGCAGCCAGGGAGCCACGTGGCTCATAGCTGGCCGGGTTAAGGTCACCCTGTGGCCTTGTGTCAGCTGTGGGCAGTAGTGATGGGCCAATGGCACATACTGTGCCACACGCAAACAGGGACATGGGAAGGTACTGTCAAAAGACACCTGGGAGGCTTGGGCTTTTGCTGTCATGAGTTGTGTTAGTTCTGACTGCAGCCTATGGAGCTGGAGCAGGAGAACACCACAGGGCTGTGATGGAGGGCACAGGGAGCTGGTTGTGGGCACACAGCTGGGGTAGCAGTGGGGCTGGACATGCTGGGGTGGACAGAAATGCTAGGGTGGGAGGTCATCCCATGCTCAGACTTGTTTCAGATCTGTTGGCACTAGAGCTGTTTTTCCACATGACCATGAAGTCCTGGCCTGGACCAGCACTGGTCACAGCTGGATGTTCCCAGGGGTCAGGGCCACCCTTTGAACCATGTCCTTGGTGCAGCTGAACAAGTCCCAGAGCCAGGGGGGGCAGGTGGGAAGGGCAGAGGGAGGGCAAACACCTTCCCAGGCAGGAGAGAGCTGTGGCCAGCTGGGCAAGCACACCATGAGTCCCAGGGAGGACAGTGGGCCCCTCTCCAGGCTGAGGTTGAGCCCTTCACTCATCCCAGCATCCCCCCAGCACTGCAGCCACCTGACCCTCATCCCAGGGCTGGAGAGCATTCAGCCCCCTCTGTCCTGGACAAGGGTATGTAGTGTCTGCATCATCCCCCGTGTCCTGGGTGATCTCCTGGGCGATCTCCTGGGCTGGCACAGGGTACAGGGAGCCTGCTCTGGGGTGATGCTGAACATAGGGATGGATCCCTCCCTTTCTGTGTCACCCACATCCCTGCCCCACCCTCCAGGGAGCAGAGCCTGGACACAGCGAGTGTAGAACTCAGGCCTTTATTTCCAGCTGTGGTACCACACAAGGACAGGGGGATGTGGCCCATCCCAGGGCAGGAAACGTGGCAGAGCATGGAGGTCTCCCAGGGCGCTGCAGGGGTTGGGCACAGGGGTGTAGGCAGAGACACAGACTGCTCCTGATCTTCATATGGCATCTGGGAGGAGATGGCCAAGGGCGGGGCAGCAGCAGAGCATGGAGGGAGAGCCAGCGCTCAGGGTGGTGCTGCCCGTCACAGAGGAACCTTGGAGCAGGACAACACACCAGGCACAATCTTGCTCTCCATGCAGCTTGAGAGCCTCCAGCTCCAGTCCTGTCTTGGATGCTGGCAAATGAGCCAGAGCCAGGAGTCTGGCAGGCCAGCAGGAACTCAGAGCAGTCCCTTTGTGCCAGCAGGGATAGGGCTGATGGCACTGTCCAGGGCGGGGACACCACCTTGTGCCCTTCTCCTCCACATCCGTGAGCCATGATGAGCTGGCTCAGCTGGCTCCCCAGCAGCCATGCAGGGCCCAGCCTGGTGGAGCAGCAACACCCAACCCCAGGGCTGAGCCCAGAGGACCTCCCATAGCTGAAATCCTCCTGCCAGCCTGGTCCCAGCAAGGCTCCAGTCTGCCTCGGAGTTGGCATGGTAACAGCCTCCATGGCCAGGACACACTGGCTCAGGGGGCTGTCTGGAGACTTGGAGAAACCCAAACATCCCTGCAGCCCCATGGAGACATGAATTTGCCCGAGCTGCAGATTCCTGTCCATTCTGCAACTCTTATTTCTCCTGCAGGCAATGGGCCAGGCCTGAGCAGCCCTCAGTCACTGTTGCAGCAGGCCAGCAAAATAGCTACAGGTTGGATTTCCCCCAATCCAGTTATCCCAGGACTGGTGCTTGCAGGGAACAGTCTTCTCACGGGGCAAGACCAGAGGAGGATGGCCTGTATCCAGACTGTCCCCAGCACAGGACAAGGTGCTGTGTGTAGGAGATGCCACGTGTCACCTCCATTCTCACCACGCACCGCCGCAGAGCTGCCCCGCACGGCCCTTCCCTGGGACCAGCGGGGCACCGGTGCCAGGCAGGATCAGGCACACTTGCCCTTGCGAAGGCAGAAGGGCAGCTCTGGCACAGGGACCAGGATGGTGCTGAAGATGGGCCGGTAGCCCTCAGGCAGGACCTGGGGGTGCTGAGCCATCATTTCCAGCACCACGTGCCGCACTTCCTTGGAGACGTCACCGCGGATATCCAGCAAGGTGGAGATGTGCTCATCGCTGGGCAGAGAACCAGAGGTGAGCCTGGGCACTGCTCGTGTCCTGCAAACCTCCCCCCATCCAGAGAAGCCCAGCCAAGGCCAGGGGAAAACCTGTATTTTGCACCAAAGTAGCATTTTCTTGAAAACAATCCCCCCAAACATTTTGAATTTGGTTTCGACATTTCCAGTTTGGTGTTTTGTCACTTTTCACAGTTTGTTTGGCCACCAAATATAGATGTGTGAATGCCACAGCAGAACTGCTTTTTTCTTTACACCTTTGCCACTGGGACTTTTAAAGAACCCATCAAATCTGGAGTGTGGGAAAAGGAAATCTCAGGGAGAAGAGGGAAAAGGGTCGGGTTTCTGCCTGCTCTGCTGTATCACCTCACAGGGTGCAGCCCAAGACTGGCTCTCCTGGGAAGACTCACACCTATCCCCTCCTGCAGAGAGTACCTTACCTGACGTCGGGGTACTTGGTGATGAAGCCCACCACCTCCAGGCTGAGCAGAGCTGGGTCTTTGAGGCAGATCAGCTCCCGCAGGGCAAAAACAGCCTCCAGGCTCTGCTGGCTCCGGTCCAGGCCCTGGGAGGGAAAGCAGCCAGGTGTGAGACCCAGAGGGGGTCACTAAGGTGGCTGGTGAGATACAGCTGCGTCCGCAGCGCCCACGTGGGCACCTGACCCCCTGCAGCTGGTGACTTCCCACTCGGCATGTCCCACCCATCAGGGGCTGCTGGGCAGGGTGACAGTCCCCAGAGTCCCTAATCCAGCCAGTTCCTCCCGTATTGGCCTTACAGCCACCCAAGTGCAACAGCCCCACTCGCTCGTGGGCTGTGGGCTGGAGGGGAGCAGGAGGCTGAGGCGATGCTCCCTTCCCGTGGCGCAGCCCCGGCTCCCCTCCGCACTCAGGTCCCTCTCACCAGGCCACAGAAGAGCTCCCGGAGCTGCGTGGCATCCTGCAGCAGGCGGTGGCACAGCTGGCCCCGCTCCTCCCGGCTCTTGCACACCATCTTCCTCTGCAGGAGCGCCCGCAGGTACTGGCTGGCCACCAGGAGCTCGCTCTCCGCCAGCAGGAGCTGGGCAGGGGACAGTGGTTAGCGCTGGCATTGCCTGGGTGTCAGACCCCGGCTCCCCGGGGAAAGGCAGAGGGGAACAGGGCTGGACACAACACCAAGCCATGGGAACAAGCTGCTGGGAAGCCCCCTGACCGAAGGGACAGAGAAAACAGCTGGATTTGGGGGAAGCCCTGACACCTCCGTGTGGCGGTGCTCTCTGGACTGCTCCAGAGGACATGGGACGGGGCTCTCCGGCATTCCCGGCATCCTGCACCCCAGCACGGCCCCCCGCTGCCCAGCCTCCCTGTCCCCCAGACAAGCAGGCGTCCGAAGGAGGTACCGTGAACACGGGTTTCCTGACGCGGGAGAAGTCCTTTGCATACTTGTCAATCACTTCACACATGCTGCCGACGAGCTGGGACCCCGAGAGCCACTTGCGGGAAGGCAGCTGCAGGCAGAGGGGCTGCGGGGAGCAGGGGAGCAGTGTCTGTGCCCTGCATCATCGCACAGCTGCCAGCTCAGGGCAGCACAGCACCCACAGCTGCTGCCTGCCAGCGCGGACACTTTGCCTTGCAAAGCCCCCAAGCCCCTGCTGCCAGCCAAAACTCAATGTGAAAACAGAAGAGTGGTTTAGGTTAGGAAATTACGGAAACCCTGGGGCTGTCCCTCCCTGACACCCTGAGAGCCTCATTTTGGGGCTTTATCTGGGTCATCACGCACACCTGAGGTGTAGGCAGCAAGCTGCTCCTCACACACTTGCTTTTGACCTGTCCTGCTGTGATTTCATTTTTAATTTCCACTCCTCCCCACTTCCCTGGTGTAGACGTAACATGTTTTTCGGTTTCCTACTCCCGCCCTGCTGTCCTTGCCTGTCTTCCTGTTTGCAGGCACACACTCCCTCTGTCTCTGCTGGGGCCACTGCTGCCTGCAAGCTCTTCACCCTTTGGCTCTTCCTTTGTTTTCACGGCATTCAAGCCCTAAATAGTAATGTCGTTAATTATCCCAGGTTTTTGGTCCAGACTCCAGGAAAGCTAAATTTGACTACACTGGCAGGAAACGACTCGGGCAGTTGCACATGGATTCATTCATGTCCTCCACACAGACTTTGCTGCTCTCCAGCTGGTTTTCTGCCATGGAACAGCCAGAAGAAGGAGCGTGAGGCAGCCCGGGGGGGCTGTGGCTCCTGGTCTCTGTCCGTTAGTGATTTGGGGGCCATGAGCCATCTGGCCCAGCGATACAGGGTGGTGCTGTTGGCGACAGACATCGGGTGGTTTATCGAGGTCTGGGGGACAGGCTGGCAGAGATGTCTGCAGGGTGATAGCAGGGTACAGAGTACATGGCAGGGACCCCGGGCAGGAACAAACTCGAGCCTGGGGTATTGCAATAGGGCTGGTCTTGCTGGGTTCAGTTTTGTTGCAGCCCTGGCAGCCTCAGGTGCTGGACCAACATACCTGCAGGTCCAGGAGCAGTTCTTCCAGCAGCAGCTGGGTGGCTTTCTTCTGCATCCTGTCTAGAGCAGCCTGGAGGGATGTGGGGACTTCTCTGCAGGCAGTGTCGGGGTGCAGGGAGGAGACAGAGTTGCTAGGAGAGAGATAAGAGGGTACAGGTAGCCTGGGAAGCATAGTGGGAACACTGGCCCCAGGGAGGATGGGGGTGGGTGTTGCTACAAGAGCTACCAGGTGCTGGAGCAGGTACCTGAGAGCCAGGTTGTTGTTGAGCACGGCCAGCAGGTAGGAGATGTAGTGCTTGGGAACAGCCCGGTCCTGCTGGTGCTCCTTCCCGCACTGCACCAGGGCTTCCCGCAGGCTGCAACACAGCGGGGCAGCCGTGACGGGCGGGCAGGGCCCCAGGTGTCCCGCCACAGGGACCTGGCCCTGGGATGCTCCTGGGGGCACGGATGCTCCTGGGGGCATGTGGACCTCCCACAACCCTCCCAGCTCACTTGGCTCCTTTCAGATCCTGCCACCAGGCTGGAGAGTGACAGGTTGTTGGGCAGGGTGGGACAGTGGGACCCATTCTGGATCCCCTTGGGAGGGCTCGGCAGACAAGCATGTGGGGCAGCAGGCCCTGAGCGCTGATGCCCCCAAAGGCTGAGACAGCAGCCCCATGGGTAGACAGGCTGCTGAGCCTTCTGTGACCTGGATGAGCGTGGGGTGCCCCACAGATCTCCACCACCAGCCTGTGATGCTTGGCTGTGGGCCCAGGGTCTGTGAGGGTGGACAGGGGTGTGAGGGGCTCCACTGACCGGCCCAGGAATGCCTCAAGCTCCTCCAAGGCCATGTTGTAGATCTTCTGCTGCAGAGAGTCAGTGATCAAGGAAGCCACCTGGATGTTCTCATTCAGCATCTGCAGCAGGAGAGGAGAGTGGAGGTGATTCAGGGAGAGCCTGCAGGCCACGGACTCCTTTTTGGGAGGTCTCAGCATGGCCATGCCCCATCTGTACCCATGTTCTTGGGGACCCACCTGCATGACAATGGCAGGCAAGGCTGACTGGAAGAAGCCCTGATGGTCTGTCTCAGGTTCCTCTTCCCTGAACCATTCCTTGAACTCCACCTCCAGGGTCCTCTGCATCCACTCAAACACACTAGCCTGTGGGATGGACACCCACCACAGGCAGCCCAAGAAGCCAAGTACAGACTCCCTTGAGACCCAGCACAGCACAGCAGCGAGTCCTGGGCCTCATCCCAGGCTCATGGTCTGCAGCTGCTGTCAGAGCAGATGCTTGGCTCACTGGGAGCCACCGGGTCCCCGTCCCGCTCACTCACCTTGACTTTCATCACATATCTCCTCTCTGTCTGATCCACAAGCTCAGAGGACATCAAGGGACCCAGAGCAGAAACATCCACTTCTGGGAGGAGGTCAGAGTGACCCATCATCTCTGGGCTGGAGAGCAGAGGTGGGGCAGGGCTGGGAAGGCCTGTTCTCCAGGAGTTCCTGCCTGTCCCTCTGCCCTCCTGATGGTCAGCCAGAGACACTCTCCCATCCCATCCATGAGCTGGTGAACAACCCAGCTCTCCACAACATCCCCCGCTTGGCTGGTGCCAGGGTTGGTGCTGACCTGTGGTACACACGGAGCGCCCACTCAAGGAGGAGGAAGAGCCCCTGTTTGTCCAGGTCCTCCCGCAGGATCTCCTGGAGGTGGCTGGTGAGGGCCTGGTGGTAGGTGGCAGTGCAGACGCTGAGGATGTTGTAGTGAGCTGGGACGCACTGGACCATCAGGTCCTTCACCACGCACAGCTCAGACACGATGTCCTTCTGCAGCGCTGCCAGGTGCCTGGCCAGCCCCGGTCCCTCAGCGTCCATGCGGGGAGCATGGAAACGGGCTCCTGTGATGGTGTCCTGGAGGACCTGGTAGAACTTCTGCCTCCAGCCCTTTGGGCGCCCAGGGGGCAGGAAGGTGGCCTCCAAGAGCAGAGTATCATCTATTTTCTCCTCCCGCTCGATGATCCTCACAGCGGTGACAAAGAGAACGGGGTCCTCGCGCACCAGCCGCAGGCTGCTGCCCACGATGTCCCACAGCTGCTTGGCCAGGCTCTCGTTGAGCTCCTGCAGGCCACTGAAGTAGGACAGCACAGTTGCCTGGGCACTGGAGAGCCCGCGGAGGTGCAGCTGGGTGAGGATGTCATCCCGGAGCTGCTCCAGCATCATGAGCTCCACGTGGGCCTCCAAGAGATGCTGCCCATGGAGCAGCTGCAGGATATGGGAAAAAACCTCGTGGACTGTAGGGGAGGGAGGAGAGATGCCAGCACTGAGTGTGGAGATGAAGGGGGTTTGCACCAGGGACATAGATGCACGTTATCAAGGAGATGGTGAGGGGAAAGGTCTGGGGCTCTGGGGACACCGTTGGATCAGGCCCTGGGGAAGCAGGGATATATCTCCATCCACCCAACTGGCAAAGCCTGAGTGACCTGCTCAGGCTTTACCACCAGCCCTGCACAGAGCCTGGGGTTGGACTGAACTTTCCCCCTGTGCTTTCCAGCCCAGATTGATCAGGACTGGGCCAGTACCTTACCCGAGAAGATCTGGGGCAGCACCTGGACCACCGAGGCCAGCTGCACGTGCTCCTCCATCAGCTCCCTCATCTGCTGGAGGCCCTGGAAGTGGTCTGCACTGTCGAGCAGGGCCCACCGCGCAGCCCCCAGGTCCTGGCACACGCTCTGCACCTCCTGGGCCGCCGACCGCAGCTGCTCCAGCCCGGCACTTACCCCCTCCAGGTAGGACTGGACAGTTGACTGGGGAGCAGAAAAGGATGGAGGGGCAGTGGAGCAGCTCCAGAAGGCAGGAGGGCTCCACACCATTTGCCCCAGCCCTGCTTGGTCTGTGTTGCAGGCACTCTCCCAGCCCCACAAGGTCCAGTGTGAGCAGCAATCAGATGTCTCTTTCAGTTTTAAAAGATTACTTTGTTTCTGCAAAAGAGCAGTGGGTCACAGGGCCCCCATGTGCCCCCAAGGCATGAAGGACCTCAGTGGCCATATAAACCCTCCTCCCAAATGGAGTGCCATCCTTTCCAGCCCTGCAGTGGCACTGGCACATATCCCTGCCCTATGCACTCATTTAACTCCATGCTCCTGCTGCCAAGAATCACCAGAAGCAAGTTGCTTTGCCCCCTGGACAACTCACCCAGAGTCAGGGTAGGAGAAACCATGTCTAAAACTATCAGGAGAAAGTGGTGGTGCTCAGATTGATTGGGTCCTGAGGTTAATAATCCCTTGGGTCATGCAAAGGGGAGGCGGGTGACGAGGGAGGTGTGCAGGGGGACTGGGACAGCCCTTACAAATGTGTAGAGATGGAGTTTCCCCTGTGGGGACCCATGGATGGGCACAGGTTGGAGCTCTGTGCCTCCTCCCCGCTGTGGGGAAGGGCAGCCTTTGGTGCCAGGACGGGGCAGTGACGGGGTGCACTGAGTCCTGCACACGGAATGTGCTGAACCCCCTTGGTGTTTTATTTTGAAGGATGGCTGGAGACACACAAGACTCCTTTTAACCCTTCAGACACTGCCTAGGGGTAAGGCAGAGGGTGAAGGGGGGGTTAACAGATCTTTTCCCCTCAATAATTGCACCAAGCGCCAGCCAAAGGAAAGGATTTTGCCAAAAGAGGACACAAAGAGGATTCATGGCTCAAGAGGGGACCCCGGCTGGGATCCCTGCCTGAGGAGGGGGTGTGGCTGCGAGTGTCCACGGGATGGGCTGTGGCAAACACACACCTTCAGCCGGGACTGGATGGAGCTGTTTCTCTGCGTCTCTCGTCTCCGGTAATGCCCGAGCCCCTCCAGTTTCTCGGGGCGGTAAAACACCCCTGAAGCCCATTTCAGAGCAGCTCCTCTCGCCAGCTTCTCAGCCTTCTCTGCTTCCGGCCACTCCTCGTCTGGGGATGCAGCCAGGGGTCAGTGAGCACAACGAAGTGGGGCAGGAAGGGCCCCTGAGGCCAGAGGCAGGAAGCTGGCTGCCAGTGGACTTCCAAGCACACGCGGACGTGGGAAGCTGGGCACCATGGCACCAAGAGGGTCCTTCCGCAAGGGCCCCCCCAAGATGCCACCGCCACGGCCCCGGGTTGTCACAGTGGCTGTGGCAGCAAGAAGGCTGCCCTGGGGAGCTGTGACTCAGCCTGCCAGCTCAGATTGTCCCCAGGCTGAGCGCCCATCCCCGCTGCCCTCCCAAACACAGTGCTGGGTTGTCTGACGGGGTCTGATGCCACTTGGGAAGCTGTCAGCAGGGTTGAGACTCCAGCAGTGAGTCAGCAGGAGGGATGGGGAGATGGCAGCAGGAAGGAGAGCCAGGCTAAGGTGAGGATGGGAGGCTCCTGGTCTCCCCAAAGCACCCACACAGCTGTGTCCCCCTTGACACAGGGTCCGAAGCCATGCCAAAGAGCTCCTGGCCACAGTGGAGGGCTGAGAACCAGCGCAGTCATCACACATCAGTCCCGGTCCCCAGTGCCTGGTTTCATCATTCCCCCACTCCAACCCCAGCCACTCCCTACAGCCCCGCGGGGATGTCACCCAGTGCCAAGCCGGGCTCCTGCTCTGCTGGGGAGCAGACTGGCAGCCTTGGGGACCAGGGGATTAGGGAGGAGGACAGCAGCTTTGAGGATAAGATGTGCGGTGAGCAGTACTGCCCCGGCGCAGGTATCAGCGTCAGGAAGCGCAGCTCCCACCCCGCAAGGACACAAGGCACCAGCCCCGGCACAGGGAGAAAGGTCCAGGGGGTGGAGGAGGTGGTGAGGCAAAGGGCAGGGGAATCCCCAAAATGTGCTGCAAGCAGCAGCATCCCTTCCCAGCCCAGCTCGCCGGCTCCCCGGGGCGCATCATCCCCGTTACCTCTGGGGCTGGCGGTGCGCTCGTCCTCCGCAGACATGCCCATGGTGTCCAGGCTGTGCGGAGCTGCGGGGCCAGGGCAGGGCTGCGGAGGAAGCCGGCTGCCGTTTCCTCAGCCGGAGCAGCCGCGCTCCTCAGGGCCTCATTGTGTTCCCGCAGCCGCGCTCAGGACGTCAGGAACGGGGGGCGGAGGGGAGGGGGGACACGGGAAGGCACCGCGACAGCCGGAGGTCTGGGGAGTAGAAATCACGGAATCACAGGATCATTTAGGTCGGAAAAGCTCTCGAAGATCATCGAGTACCAACCGTTAACCCAGCACTGCCAAGCCCACCACTAAACCATGTTCCTAAGTGACACATCCACACGCCTTTTGAACACATCCAGGGATGGTGACCTCACCACTGCCCTGGGAAACATTTTCCAGTGCCTGACCATCCTTTTAAAGAAGAAATTTCCCCTAATATCCAATCTAACCCTCTCCTGACTCAACTTGAGGCCGTTTTCTCTCGTTCTGGAGATCACACGCTGCCTGCCCTCACCGGCACGCCCCGTTCTCCGGACCCTCAGTCCTGTCCGTGCCCGCAGCGCTGTCCCCTGGCACCCGCCCCGGCTCGGGGAGGACAGCGGGGTGTCAGACCCCAGCCCATCCACAGTGCGAGCGCACTCGAGGCTGGATCGACCGGGAAGGGGTGCGCTGTGCCAGCCTGACCCGAAGGCGAGAGC
>VXBT01001452.1:16377-55325 GCA_013400235.1 Oriolus oriolus | reverse complement strand
CGGAGGGCCCTGGAGATGTGTCCCTGCCACAAACCGCCTACCCCGGGCACAGGCTGGAGGATTCCCCCGACAATGGGTGTACTGGACCAGCAAACCGCCTCTGTCACCCGGGCGGTGCGAGCTGGGTGCGTGGCTGAGGTTTGGCTTTGGTACCACAGGGCGGGGGTTTGACCGTGGCACCGCAGGACGGCGAGGGAATGGACGCACCCCTGGCTTTACTCGGGGGACCCCCAAACTGACGGGGCTGGGGGCACAGGCGGAGCAAGGCGGACCAACTCCCTGTTCCCGGGAGGCGGTGGGGGGGGAGTCCCCCGTCCCCTCCCCGCCGCCGTCCCCGCCCCGGAGGTTCCCGGGGAGCCCCGCGGCCCGGAAGCGGATGCGCGGCCCCGGAGCCGGCGGCGGCGGCGGCGGGCAGATGGCGGAGTGCGGGGCGCAGCCCCCCGGGGGTGGCAGCGGGGCTGCGGGCGCGCCCAGCCGGCACGAGAAGAGCCTGGGGCTGCTGACCACCAAGTTCGTGTCGCTGCTGCAGGAGGCCAAGGACGGCGTGCTCGACCTCAAGCTGGTGCGGGGCAGCCGGCGGGGGGCGAGGGCTCCGCCGCACCGAGGGTGGGCTCGGAGGGAGCGGCCGCCGGGGGAGCGGGGCTCCGGCGGGACCGGTCCCCCGGCGGCTGGAGCAGGTTTGGAAGGGGGAGAACGGGGACACGGCAGCGCCTGGTGAAGCAGGTGGTTTAGATACCAGGAAAAATTTCTTCACGGAGAGAGTGGTCAGGCAGTGGTGGAACGGGCTGCCCAGGGCAGCGGTGGAGTCACCGTCCCTGGAAGTGTTCAAAAGGCGTGTAGATGTGGTGCTTAGGGACATGGTTCAGTGGTTGGGATCGATGATCCTGGAGGGCTTTTCCAGCCGTACTGATCCTATTTCTAGGCGCAGTGAAAGCGGGGTCCCTGGGGGTGCGGCAGAGCTGCCGACTGTGCTTGGAGGGCCCTCCTGCTCCTCCTTCCCAGCCCTTCTCCCCACCCCATCGGGCTGTCCCAGACACTCTTCTTTCCCCAGGACCTTGTCAGACATTGCAGGTGTTTGTGTGCTTCAGTTGCACACCCGTTTGACCACCTTGTTCTCTTCTGTGTTCTTGCCCTGCACTTGATCACTGGCACCATAATGATCCGGCCCTGCAAAGCCTCAGACACCTATAGAAACACACACTATAGAAACCGTTCTTACAGCACTTAACCCTTCCGGCACACACCAGGAGGGGGAGTGTGGTCAGAGTCACCTGCCAGAGGTTGTCCCCAGTGCCTTTAGGCAGTGGAGAAGTGCTCTGTGAATGCATCTTGCTTCTGCATTTTTCAGATCTTCACCTAGAGGAAATAACTCTGTGCCATGTACAGTACTTAATACCAGGCCTTTCCTATAAGGGAAGTTCCTTTGCTATGGTTTATACAAGCACCTCTTCTGTGGACACATGTGTGAGTGTGCTCTGACTTTTGCAGGCAGCAGACAAGTGCCAGAAAGATCTGACAGTGCAGGGCTGGAGGAGTTTCCTGGCTACATGCCTGTGCCAAATTGTTGTGTCTTTGGATTTGGCAATATCTTCCTGCTGCAAATGTCCATTAAGTGGATTCATTGGTCAGTGTGAATTGCATAGTTGTGTGGTGTAGGGCCTCCAGAGTCCTGGCCTGTTACTGGTGCGTGACAGGGACACGGTTCCTGTGCTGACCCACTCTTGTCTGCACTGCCACTGACATTGGTGGTCCTGGCTGTGCACACTTTAACTCTTGCTGGTGCCAGGTTGCCGTGTGGCAGTGGAAACAGTGCCATTCCTCGAGTCCTGAAACCTGAGGGGAGAAGGGTCGTGTGGGCAAGGCAGGGAAGCCCCATGCTCATGTTTACTCTCCACCTGGAATCATGTCTTTCAAACAGAGGAACCTCTTGAAAAGATGTTGATGCTTTGTCAAGTGGCATCAGATCAGCTTTAGAAAAGACCTTTTGAATGCCGACTTCACTGAAGCGTTGCGCAGACAGCTCTCAGCATTCCCCTTCCCATCTCCATCTCTTTTACCCTGAGGCAGCACTGAATTCTTTGGCTGCTGAACTACTGTTTCCTAGCACTGCTTTGCTACTGTAGAATGGTGATTCTGGGATTCACTGCAAGCAGGATGGCTGGAATTTGATTTGTGTTTAGTGGGGAGGCTGTGGGGTAAGAAAAAAAGAAGAATGAGTGACTTTTTCTCATGGTCATATGAGATCAAGAACATGGCTGTGTAACTTGAAGCGCTGGAACAGAAGAGGTATGAGATGGGGAGCAAAGTACTTGGCCAGGAATTAATCTGACAGGCAGGAAGGAGCTAAACATGACTGAGAGTTTGGAATTAAGTGTCTTAACTTTTTTGCAGGCTGCAGATACCTTGGCTGTGCGGCAGAAGCGACGGATCTACGATATCACCAATGTCCTGGAAGGCATCGGCTTGATTGAGAAGAAGTCCAAGAACAGTATCCAGTGGAAGTAAGTGGCAGAGATAGTCTAAATTGTTCACGGGTCCCTTCTAGTGCAGGCTTAAGTGACAGTGGGGTTAAAATGCCCTGTGCAGAGGGAGGTTCCTCAGTGGTCCATGCTTGTGCTTCCCCCAGCTGGGCTGTGCTGGTGGCACAGTGAGGAAAGCTGAAGTGTGTATGGTGCCTCTCTTACAGCAAAGCTCTTAGTTTCATACAAACTAAATATTTGCGCTGCCTTGGGCTAGAGAAGATGCCTGTCATGGCACTGGAGGTGGGGAAGAGTCCTGCTAGACTGTGGGAAGTAGAAAGATGTACCAAACATTGCTGTGCTGGGAGGTGGGGATCTAGAGCAGGTACCGACAGGGCTTTCCAGGCAATCTGGCCTTGATGCTTGACAGGGGTGGGAATAAGAGGCTGGCAGAGAGGTTGGGATTGGTCTGGGTGCCTCCAGAGGCTGATACATCTCACCCATTTTTGCTTTGCTCAGAGGGGTGGGTCCTGGCTGCAACACACGTGAAATAGCTCACAAACTGATCGAGCTGAAGGCAGACATCGAGGATCTGGAGCAGCGGGAACAGGAGCTGGAGCAGCAGAAGATGTGGGTTCAGCAGAGCATCAAAAATGTTACAGAAGACATGCAGAACAGTCGATATCCTTTGTGTGAACTGATGGCTCTGTCTCCGTGTTCACTTGCTGGGCTGGGTGGGTGCTGACCTGTTGCTGCTGGAGAAGCTACACCGAAAGGGTCAAAAGTCAGCACCTGGGTTTGAAATTAGGGTAACTGTCCAGCCTGGAAACCTGCTTTTCTCTGCATCCAGCTGCTCCTCTGGCTTTTGGAAGTAAAACACACAGTAATGTTTACCACAGTGAGAAAAGTGCTTCTTTCTGAGTCACAGGTGCCACTTTCTTGAGTGCAGAGCAGATCTTGTGGCTTAACTCTCTCAGGATGTCAGCTCTGATGAGCATGGAGCTTGCAGACCTCACCTGCAGACCACTTCAGAGTGTGGCATGGAAAGCCTTCTGGGAATGGTGCTCCTTGTGCTCAGGAAGGAAACACCAGGTGCCCTTTGAGCTCTCTGTCTGTGCAGGAAGCTGCAGCCTTTCTCCTTAACCTTGGGAACATTAGCATATGTGACACATGAAGATATCTGCAAGTGCTTCACAGGTGAGGAAGTGGTGCTCCATTGTAAAGACGTGATGCTGCCGTCCTGTCAGTCTGTCCCAGCTGCTCTCCTTTCTCCAAGAAAAAGTGGGCAGCAGACTGTGGGCTGCCCAACAGCATCAAGTGAAATGTAATGTCAGCTCTGATGCCGTCCTGGGTTTGTGTAACACTGAGTTGTAGCTTTCTTGTTACCATCAGAGGGGACAGACAATATCTTTTACTTGTGTTTAAAGGAACAGAGGTGCTGTTCCTAAGGAAGTCTTCTTGCTGGGTTTCACTGTGCAGGTGTGTATGCGTGTTATGTTAGGAGCCCTTAATTTTAAGGACTTGGGTGGGCAATGTTCTAACGACAGGAAACAAATTTTATTACACAGTAGAAACCGTGGTGTAAGCAGGGAAATAGTATTAAAGGTGGTGCCTCAGCTACATCATTCCCCCTGCCAACAAGAATGCAGGAGGGAGCCAGTGGAGGACAGAAGGGAATGCACCACCTGCTCTGCCCTTCCTTCATTCATAAAGTTGTGGGGCGCCTGTATCAAAAGCCCTATGTTCTGTCTCTGGGCAAGAGTGAAGAAAACCAGCAGGAGTCTTTGTTTCTTCTGTTGCCAGTTTTAATGAGAGATGTAAAACCAGATTAGTGCCTGGTGGCCAGCATGCAGTGGGACAGCCTCAGTACATGAACTGCTCTTCCCAGCTGTAGTGGTGCGGAGTCGCAGCTCCTTTCTGCTTCAGCGGGTGCCTGACCTCTCCTGACCTGGCAACCTGTGTCTGCTTGCTTGCTGCAGAGATTGAAGCTGTTTATCCTGGCTGCCCCCAGTCATGCGTAATCTCACCTGTGTCTGGCTTTCCTCGTCTCCTCCAAGCACTTTTCTCACCCTGCCCTTCACCAGCTCCTCTGTTTGCCATCGCTGCCTTTGTGCTTTCCTCGTTCACTTTACGCTGCTCAGGTTCCCGCTGGTGTAACGGCTGCATCACCATCCCCTTGGCTTTGCTGTTTCTTCTGGTTGAAGCTGCACTTTTGGGGGCAGGGATTGTGTTTTCAGTTTGACAGCGCTGGGCGCCAGATCACTCGTAACAGTCTGGAAGAGTTTACTGGAGACCAGCAGACAGCTCATTGCTTGGCTGGTTGAGTGTTTTGCATTTCATCGCACCTGGTTTTTGTAAACTGGTTTGTGTCTGAGGTCAGACCTCACCAGATCATGCAGAGATTAGATCTTACTGAGGGCAGGTGTCAATTCCCTTTAGAATGAAGGCTTCATCCATGGTTTTCCATTGCCGGTCCTGTTTTCCTGTATGAATATGCCTTACATGATGCTTTTTCCTCTCCTGAACACCTGAGCTTTACAGAGGTACTTTGTTGGACCTCTTGTGTTCTCAAACTGTGGTGCAGGCTGAGTTTCAGCTCCTGGTTTTTTCTAACTGACTGCTATTGAACTTGCTTGCTCCAAGATTTCCACTCTTGGACTCTTGTCAAATAGGGATTAATTAAAAAAACAAAAAAGAGAAGTAAGAATATGTCAGGTTTTAGTGACTGGGAAACAGTTTTCCCATCTGTTGCTGTGATGCATTTTGCACTTGCAGATTCAAAAAGGAAGTGGAAACCTAGTGTGTGCTGTTTTGTTCAAGTATTTGGGACATATTTGTCAAAGGAGATACAAACCCAGCACCTGCAAGTGCTTTGAAACTAACAGGTTTTACAGCTTGAGCTGATGTCTTTGAGCTTTATTATGCATTTTTAGTGTCTTTTACATTTTTCTTAAGTGTAGATTTGTTAAGCAAGTCCCATCCAATTGACAAATCCCATGTTATTTTTAATCTCTTTACTTTTTGCTGATCTGACCTTTGATTGCCTGCCTGAAATTAAGGGATGTGCTTTTCTGCTGTCCACTCTCATCACTCTGGGGATCTTCTGTGTTAATTACCAAGTGAAGCTTAATGCAGAACACTGGGGAACTGTGAATATTAACCACATTAAAGCTTAAACATTCAAAGTGAAAGCTGCAAGCTGCTTGATCTAAATATGTCAGATATTCACAGCTCTGGTATTTCTCTGTTCATGTTTCTCTAAACCCAGATACAGGCTGGGAGCTGCTTGTCTCTGACCGTTATTAGGGTGCAGGTCTTAAGGAGCTGCAGAATTTGGAAAGGAAGGGTGCTGTCAGCCTGGCTTCCAGCCCCACAGTGCTGGGCTCTGTGGAGGGTCCAGTACAACTAACACCAGGCAGCTCTGGCCAGTAGAGACTGGGGAGTGTTGGTTTCAGGTGCTGGGACACCAGCCTGAGATTGGCAGCCTGGCTTTGAGCCTGGTTCAACCCCATCTCTCTGCTGGCAGTGCAGCTCTTTTGTTTGTAATGCACATCTAAAAGCTCGTGACAGCAGAATGAGGGATACTTCCCTTAGGATTCAGATGTTCTTAAGAGTGAGTTTAAGCCAGTTCTTCTGAGGAAAAGAGATTAGTCTTGATAAAGACACTGCTGAAAAACTTCAGGGTTGCATTGGGAGAAGCTTTGCAGGTTCTTTGTGCCCTTTGGCACATTAGGAACTGTATGATGTGCTTGGGGTGTAGATGTCTCCTTCCATGGAAGACTGCCAGGAGAGGGGGGGTGGGGTTTGAGGAGGGGCTCTTCATCAGTGCGTAATTAACATCACAACAACTTGTGCCAGGAGCCCTGACTGGTTCTGTTTTCACAGGAGACACCCTCCTTGTGATTCGAGCCCCATCTGGCACACGTCTGGAAGTTCCCATCCCTGAGGTGAGTGATAGATACATGGGGCAGAGTGCAGGGGCTCTGTGTGTATGTGTCTGCATGTATGTTTTGTCTGTGGAAAACTGATGTTCTATTTGAAAACGGTTTTTAATGTATGTCTGTGTTTTGCTTTTGTCTTTTCTCAGGGCCTAAATGGACAGAAGAAATACCAGATCCACCTGAAGAGCACAAGTGGTCCCATTGATGTTCTCCTAGTAAACAAAGATACTTGGAGCTCTCCTCCTGTCATACTCCCCGTCCCTCCCCCTGAAGACCTCATTCAGTGCCAGGCAGCTGCACCCTCCAAACCGCAAATCCCACCACTCGCCCACTTCCAGGAGGCCTCCGTTCCCAGCAGCACCCAGCCCTCCACACCAACACCCACCAGCACTCAGGACCATGGCCCTCCCACACAGAAAAATGCAGGCACAGGTGAGAGGGAGCTGTAGAAGGCAGAAACGGGCTGGTGGCTGGCAGAGGAGGGTACATTCCTTGGCCCCGCTGGGGCTGGCACTGCCAGATGCGCAGCGTTGAGAGCTCCTGGCAAAGGGGCATCACTGCCTTTGTCGCTGCCCTTCCTTTGGCCTTGGTTAGTGGGACTGGCTGTGCTCAGAGAAATCAGGCACTTGACTTCAGGGGGTAGTGCCAGCCTGTAGGAACGCCTGTAGGAGAGAAGCTGGTCATGCAGGTTCACTGATCAGCAGAAAATATGTCCAAATATGGACCTGGAGGAAAGCAGGAAACCTTCTCCCTGTGCAGCTGCCTGTGCCTGGCCAGCACTGCCAGCGAGGGCTGAGTCGGTGCCGCAGCTGCCTCGGGGCTGGTGGGAGATGACATTCCTGGGTGTGTCTGTGGCTGTTTCCAGAGTGCGATGTCCCGGCCGCAGAGTCCAAGGGCAGTGGTGACTTCGAGGGCCAGCCAGCGGCATTGGACACGCAGCTGCTGCAGTCCTCGGCCTCGCTGGACAGCAGCTCTGCCCTGCCCAGCACCTCTACCTCCTTTGAGCCCATCAAGCCTGACCCCACAGGAAGTGAGTATGCTGCTTGTTTCATGTGTCACTCCAAAATCGTGCTGCTGGGAGTGAGGGAAAGGCTGCTGGGCCTGGAGGAAGGAGCTGAACTCCATTCTGCCTTTGCTGTCAGCCAGGGTCTGCAAATGATGAGTAGGCATTTCCCTGTGAGGCTGCCAGGAAACATGGTGACAAGGTGACTGTGTCCTGTCTAGTGTCCTGCTGATTTCTGTGACATCAGTACTAGAAAACCTGCAAGGGACACCCGCATGACACACGTCTCTGCTGTTACATGTAGGGTTATTCCCTTTCAGTCCTGTAGAGTAAGGTCCTGTTTTTGAGACTGTGTGAAACTATAGAATTTTCAGCCACCACTGAGAGCACCTTTATAACTCAGGGGGAGTTTTCTGCATTAGGAGAGCTCTTGTCTCGCTTTCCCTCCTTTACTCAGGAGTACTTCATCTGTCTTTAGTGATCTTGTGTTCTTAGTGGTCTTGCAGTATGTATCTGGGGAGCTCCTTGATGTGCTTTAAAAAGGAACACTGGAGCTTTATGCCAGGAAATGGCAGGCTGGCCCAAGGAGAGAAAAGCATCCTCTAGGTAAGCTGCAGTGCTGGAATGTTTTGAAGCTCAGCTTCCCTGCAGGAACACTCGAGGTTAGGTTATGGTTAGAAGAAGAAATCTTACTCAAATGCAGCTCACACAGCGCTTTTTTCACTTCTGCTGCTGGCGTGTCTCAGAGAAGCATGAGCTGTCTGTCTGGAGTCATCTTGATTGTGGAATTAGGCCTTGGATGTGCATATATCTTATCACTGTGCCTCTCCAAAGGCATGTCCTCATCCTACACAAGGTAATCGAGGCAGTGTCCCGGGTGAGGTTTACAGACACAGCTGCTGACTGTGATAACATGTTCATGTCCCAGGGCTCCTAGAAATTTATTTTAAAGTAGTGGAGCTTAAGTGTTTTGTTGCTTGTCATCGCAGCAGAAATATCTGACACAGAGTGTGGGAGCAGAATTTCTGTATGGTTTGGGTGTGTAAGGAGCACAGTAGGTTTGTGGGTGATTCTGCTGTAAAGCATTTCAGACTCTTCACGTAATGATCCAAACCATCTGGTTTGTTGTATTTGCAGTACTGGAACTTCCCAAAGAGCTGTCAGAGATGTTTGATCCAATGAGAGGTACGTTCATTCCCTGACCACAGCTTTTTTCTGTGCCCATCTATCCACAGAAAAGGGACAATTTGTTTGATTTGCTCCCTTTTGGATTATTTTGTGGATGTGGTTTTGTAAGGTGCTTGTGGTCATTGGTGGCTGCTGGCCCTCTACTAGTAGTTAGGCACTCTTTAAAATTACTGGTTTCTGTATGTATTTTTCTGTCTCCATGTTTCCAGCAACCTCTGTTAGATCTTGCCTGCAGTGCACTAGCGAGGGCTTTCCTGTCCCCATGCCAACGCTAATCCGTGCTCGGCCTTCCCATGCTCCTCCTTCAGCTTGTCAGCACTATGGAAAAGAAAAATCCCTGTTAAGTCTTGTTTCAGCTTTAGCTTGCCCAAGGCTAATCCAAGCAAATAATCTGGGGAGACAGTGTTCTCTCTTCAAAATACTTCTCAGTGGTGGAGGAGCTGGTAATTTTGGAGCGGTAGGGGGAGGGGAATGTTGTTACTTGTGTTTGGAGTTCTGACTCTGCCCAAGGAACGTCTGCGGGTTGCTGCCTAATGGTGGGACAAACTCTGGGTTAAGGGCAGAGGAGGTGAAAGAATTTGGTTTGACATAAACCTGAACTGAGAAACTTTTTATCAGTACATTTATTTCTCTTCACTGCTGGCAGAATCCTTTGTAGCCCCACAGCCAGGCAGGGCCAAGTACACCCAAGCACTTCAGTGGTGGTCACAGGAGAAGTACAACAGCTGTCCCTAGTTCCATGCTCTAGCAGATGCTTTGTGAAGGTGCTGCCTTTGGGTAAAAATCCCCACAGATCCAAACACAGACATGTGTGAGTCTCCAGTCTGTGTGCTCTGAGCCCTGGGCTCCACAGTCAGGCTGGAGAACATCCTTCCTCCTTGCCCAGCACCTCTGCTGCAGATAGTGGATGAAGTCTTGATGATGTCTAAGTACATCTGAAGAGTAAGTTTGAGTTCACAATGTGAGGCATAAACTGCTGCAAAGCCCCAGCCATGTAGAAGATCTGACTTACCCAAAGTAACTCTACTGTGTCACTGTGTGGACGCTGTTGTAAAGGAGGTGTTTGCTGTCTACGGTAAAGTATGTGGTTTTATGGAGTATTCTTCCCAGTTTGGAGGGGGAAGATAAAAGATCCAGGAGCAAAGGACAAAACAGAGTCAACAGCTACAGAGGCAAAACTCAGGACTGGAAAAGAGCAGCACTACAGAGTTCAGAGGAATGGTCCTTGCAGCACGCTCCATGCAGCCTCTCTCGTCCCTGTGTGATCCCAGGAATGTTGCCCTGGCACTGGCAACTGCTTTAAGGCTGTGCAGTTTAACCCACAGGAGCTGGAGCTCTCCCATAGTGTTTTGTGCTGGAATTACTTTTACTACATGGTTTTAGCTCTTTGAAGCACAAGCTTCCTTTCACTGCCTGCTGCACATGCTGTGCCTTAGCCAGAGAAGGGATAACAAGGGTGGGGAAAGTGGGGAACTACTCAGGAGCAGAGCAGGAGAGCAGAGTTTTGCTACCATGCTTGTCTCTTCCCCAGAATGTGTGAACTCTGAACTGCTGGAAGAGCTGATGTCATCTGAAGGTGAGTCTCTGAGTCTCCTGTCATGGTGTGGCCTTCCCAGGAGGAAGACCATGCTATGTGACTTTGCCCAGCTGGCAGCCTTGTGGCTGCAGACTCGCCCTCATCTTTTCTGGGCTCTGGACACAGACTCTGTTTTCGCTGTCCTGCCAGTCCCTGAGAGAGGTGTGAGAGCCGGGAGTCTCTTCAGTTCAGCAAGGCTGATTGAAGCAACCTCAAAGACTGTTCCTGTGAGGTGGCTGCTCTGCTGAGTGCCATTGGCAGCTCTCAGCTGGGGTGGGAGTGCTGGGTTTTGTAACCAACCCTCGGCTTCTCTTTCCCCAGTGTTTGCTCCCTTGCTCCGCCTCTCCCCTCCACCTGGAGATCATGACTACATCTATAACCTGGATGAGAGTGAAGGTGTCTGTGACCTCTTTGATGTGCCTGTCCTCAACCTCTGACTTCTCAGTGCGGCTGTGGGCCCCGCAAACATGGACTGTTTTGTAACTCTTTGGAAAGTGTCTATTTTTGGATTCCTTTTGTGCTAGAGCTCGATGGCCGAGTAATTCAGAGATGCTCTCAAATGGACTCAGAACCAAGAGATGTGGACTTGCAGGCTGGGAGCCTCCCCATAGTTTGCTTCTTCCTCTGGTGCACGTGCAAGACGCACGTGCAGCTTTCCCCCCGCACTTCTCCACTGGATCCTGGGCCTCACTTCAAAGGGTCTGTGTTTTGAGTGTTCCCAGTTCACCTGCAGAGTTTGCCCACATGCCTCTCTGAGCTTCCTCCAATCTGCATGCCTTGGTTTTTCCTGCACTCCCAGAGGCACTTTGCACCTCCTAGGTACCAGCTGCTACAAGGAGCCCCAATATCATGGTCAGTTCACAAGCCCGGAGGTTGTTAGATTTGTTTGTGTTAGTGGTTCAGATTGGGGCAGTTTTATTTCTGAAAGGCATCAAAAGGAAAAGAATAAAGGCACCAAAGTGTCTATTTCTTTCAGTGACTTCAGACCAAGCTAGTACGTTTTACAAAAAGCACTTTTTTAGCCAGCTGTGCCTCCTAGTGGGACTTGGGAGCTGAGCGCTCCTTGTAGGACCCAGGAGTGCTGAGCCTTTCCCTGTTTGTGCATCAGCAGGAATGTTGGATCTGCTGATGCACAACCTGGGGGCTCTGGCTCCTGGTCCAGCAGCTGTGCTGTTTCTACGGGGCTAAAGCAGAGGTGCCAGTATGGTTTCGTTTTAAATTTTTGTTTTTGCCTGACTGAAGAGGTGTTTGAAAGGATAAGACTGCTCCAGCTGGTGCCTGTAAGGTACTCCAGGGACATCAGAGCCTGCTTATATTTGCAAATAGCTGGTTTTTTCCAACCATTGCACTTGAACCTGCAACTGTCTGAAAGGCGACCAAGCAGTAACAATTCAGTAGTATTTTGCT
The DNA here is from genome assembly GCA_013400235.1 of Oriolus oriolus. Lineage (NCBI taxonomy): Eukaryota > Metazoa > Chordata > Aves > Passeriformes > Corvidae > Oriolus > Oriolus oriolus. The sequence continues at coordinate 43,751 of VXBT01001452.1, read as the reverse complement.
GTGACAGTTTATGTAGGTGTTGTCAAAATAGTGAGCTTTTTTTACCCCATTTTCTCTCAGGATCAGGTTTTCTGTATATTTGAATTTGCTCCCTTAGTGCCCATACCCACACTCCCAGTTCCTGATCCTGTGGCAGGTCTTTACCTACTTCGATGCTTTCTCTGCATCATTTTTCTGCAAGATTTTCTTCATTGCTTTGTAACGGAAGGTCTGTTGTTGGGTTCTTTAGGATCATCAGCTGGTACCAGGCTTAGACCTTGTGCAGTTTAGTTGGAGTAGAAATGCCTTGATGAATTTGTGTTGAATTTTGCAAGCCCCAACTTTGGGTTCTGGTCAGATCCTGTGAGTGTCTTTAGTTTTGCACATCTTCTTGCCACCACAGTGGAAGCAGCTGTCCTGCCTTTCCTGCTCTGCAAACTGCTGAACAGAGAGCCAGCCCGGACCATGGCTGGCTGCTGCAGAGAGGGAACTTCCAGCCATCCACTTAAACAGCTGATGTTTAGTTTCTCCGCGTAGCTGCTCACTGCCTGTGACCCACACAACCAGCTGCAGCACCAGCACTAAGGAACGTAAAGTCTGAAGAGCCTGCAGAGGTGAGAAGAGTATGTGCTTGGGACCTGTGTCCCTGAGGTGGCTCCTCAGGCCTTCTCATTCTGCACGGGACTCCTCCACAAGGACTGTTTGTTGCTGCCGTAACAAAGCACTGGCAGCCTCTTTGGGAAAAGCGTGAAGAACTCCCCAGCTAGCAATGGGACACTAGTTTGGCAGCAGGCAGCTGCTGCTGGCAAGACAGCTGAGGTGTGAGACCCCTCCGGAGGGTGAACTTCCAGCCTGCATGCAGCCAGTCCCTGAACCTTGCCCCTCCACATGGAAGCTGACCGGAATCCCTCGGTCCTGCGTGTCAACAAGGCTCCGTGGCTTTGGGGTAGCTCGAGCTCTTCATGTACTGCCTGGCCCTTGCCCTCCTTCCCAGTGTTCATGTCCACCACCCAGTTAGACGACCTCCTGAAAAGGATACCTAGAGAAAAATTTACAGTTGCAAATGAACTTTTGATTCATATATAAAGATTATTTTTATACTTTTTTTTTTTTTTGCAAGAAAAGAAAATTGCCTGTGTTATTTGTACAGAGTGTTCTCTGACGTGAATAAACAAAAACTTTCCAGAGTTTCTCACCTTGCCCCAGCCTGTGCCTCCTCTCTGCCCTGGCCCAGGGGATGGGGTTCCCTGGAAAGCAGGGTGCCGGGCCCTTTCCCAGCAGGAGGCCCTGTCCTGCTGCCGGAGGTGGGTCCTGCCACACCCGCGTCAGCTCAGGTGAGGGGGCCGGGCCTGCCCGGGGCTGGGGTGGTGGCACAAGGCCTCGGTGCGGCGGCCGGGCTCGTGGTGAGGGGAGGCGGCGGCGGCAACAACCCGGAACGGCCGGCGGTGCGGAGCCGCCGCGGGAGCCATGCCGCCGCCCAAGGACGTGGTGAAGATCGCCATCCAGATGGTGGGAGCCATCCCGCAGCTCATCGAGCTCCAGCAGGTACTGCCCGGCAACCCCGCACCCCTCCCCGGGCCCCTACCCCAGCTCACGGCCGGCCTCCCTCTCGCAGACCAAGCCGCTCGCTTCAGTGCTCAAGGACGTCTGTGATGCGTGAGTACCGCACTCGGTGCCTGCCACCGCGCCGTGACAGGTCCTGACAGCCCCTGGCCGGGCTGCGGTGACCCGCTGGCTGCCGGCACCAGCCGTACGGGGCTGTGACCGGCCGCCCGTGGCCGCAGGTGGAGCCTGCCCAACGCCGAGCGCTACGCCCTGCAGTACGCGGACGGGCGGCAGACCTACATCACCGAGTCGGTGAGACACCCCCCGGCCCCCCGGCCCTGCCGCTGCAGCGCCCACCGGCTCACCGGCTCCTTTCCTCCTTACAGAACCGCAGGGACATTAAGAACGGGAGCATTTTACGGCTGACCACCTCCCCGGTACATCCCTCTGCCCCCCTGTCTCCTCCTCCGCTGCGTGCTCTGGTGGGATGTGTCCCTGCAGTGGGGTGCTCCGAGCCCTCTGCTGCCGACTCCCTCGGTGACTTTAACTCATGATGGCTCTTCTCCATGCCTCAGACCCAGCAGAAATAACACAGGCAGGAGATGTGTCTCAGCCTTTATTTTCCCTCGGCAGAGCTTGAGGGAGTTTGAAGAGAAACAAAATCATCTTGAAATGCTTTGGACGCGTGGGCCAACTCATCAAGTGTTCTTGGTGTCATACCAGTTTGACCTCTGTCCTCAGCTCCACCTGGTCTCTGCTCTGGTGGCTCTGTTTCTTGGTCCAGCTCCTCGCTGGGGCTGCTCTAGCCTGAGACTCCTTCCAAAACTTGCACTTCAGCTCTTACAGCCACCTTCAAGCCTCTCGCTGTCTTTCAATGAGCCCCTTTGGCTTGATTCTTTCCTTCCTGGTAGGACCAAGAAGCAGAGCGATTGTACATCGGGATCCAGAGCAAGAATGTGGATGTGAAGACTGACTCACTGAAGAAGCTTGCAAGCCTCTCCCAGGACGTTACCTTTGCTCAAGAGTTCATCAGCAGGAATGGCTTGAAGCAAATCTACTCTATTGTGGAAGAAGGGAATGAGTGAGTATCAGGACAGGACTTTCCTTCCAGTCCTTGACTTTTCTTCTCCCTTGCTAATGCTGCATGAGCTCCAAGCTGGGCGTTGGAGTGGACTCTTTGTGTTCCTGACTTGTTGATGCCTGTACTGTGGCTGTGTCCCTGCATGCTGGCAGCCAGGGGAAGGTCCCCAGGGATATGCAGTCCTGACTCCTTGTGAATGTGCCCAGACTTGAACCTTCCATGCCTCCTCTGGCTGGATTATCTGTAGCCTCATGGGGTTTGCTGCCAGGAAACCTCCTGAGATCATCTTGGCCCCCAGTGCTGCTCCTCATTCCTGCCACCCTGAATCATCCCTCTGTCCTGAGGTTTTAGCTGCAAGAGATCTCCAGGGAGCTCAAGAAAACCCTGGCTGCTGAATACCAGTGCCTGTGTGACTCTTTCAGGATGTGATGGTGCAACTCCTCTGAGCTCCTGTCACGCAGAGATTGTGGAACCAGGCAACGCAGCACATACTTCTTGGAAGCAGGGGGAGAGATATGGGGTGGTTCAGCTTTCCCGAGGGCTTGTCTGCAGTGATCTTTGTACCATGGTGATGCAGCTTTCCAACTACTGAACTTCCCCTGCCTTGACTTCCTGGGGAAGTCACGTTCCTGGGATGACTAAGTGAGAGTCTGTTGTCTTACCCAACAGTCTCTTTCCTTTCTCCTGCTCACTGCTCTCTTCTCTAGCTGTTTCTAACGTGCCCACCAATGTTCAACTGCACAGACACCACCGTAGGATGAGAGTAGGGTACCTGGAGCCATCCTCACTGTATTTGTTCATCTCTCCCTCCAGTACAGGGGAGATGCTGGCTCACACCCTGAAAGCCTTCACAGAGCTGATGGAGCATGATTTTGTTTCCTGGGAAAATCTTAGTACAGTCTTCATCAAGAAGGTAAGAGTCTTCTACAGTGTCCACAGTTTGCGCCTGTGGGATTCCTTGTTGTCCTTGTGCCCCAGGCTCAGCCTGCCATTCACAGATGGTTTTGTGTCTCATAGATAATGAGTTACGTCAACATGAATGCAGTGGATCCATCTATCCAGCAGCTCTCCTTGTCTATCTTGGAGAATATGGTGCCTACCAGTCGCCTCCTCTTTGAGCTGGTCAGAAAAGAAGTGACATTGGACCGTCTTCTCACCCACCTGCAGACGTAAGTGGAGAGGCCAGAGCACCATTCGCCCCCATCCTCAGAGCTGGTGACTCTGACATGCTCCTGCTCTTCCTCCCACAGGACAAACGCCGAGCTGCAGCTGAAGGCGATGGCTCTGCTCATTGCGGTGCTGCTGAGTGCGACTGACGCTGAGCGGCGGGTGAGGGGCACCATGGCAGGGTGGTGGCATTGCAGAATCAGGCACCACAGTGCCTCTGTCACCGGGGTGCTCTGCTGAGAGCCCTCAGCTGTCAGGAGTTTTGTCTCAAATGACCAAAGTATCGCGGCTGGTGGCGGCACAGTGATTGTGATGGCCCAGCCCCTGGCACATCTGAGCTCTCAGGGTGGGGGCTCCCCTGTGATGGGACCTTGGGCAGCTGGGTCCTCTGCTGTGAGGTCTGTGCTCTTTGGGATGGCAGGGCTGCAAGAAGTGCCCAGAGATGTTTAAAGTCGGTGTCCTCACTCTGCCTTTTCCTTTTTTGGGGGCAAATGGTGGTGTGCTGAGCTGGGGAATGTCTCACAGCCTTTTTTTTCCTAGGACATGATGGACTACCTGAGGGAGAAGAACCTCAGGCAGTTTATCCACAAGGTGAGGACTTCAGGTTGTGCAAGGATCTTCTCTGTGCTTCATTCTCTGTCCTTCCACCCCAGGCCCTGTCCCCTGAGCCCCAACCTTTGCTGACCATGCTTGGCTGGGTTGCCTGCGTGCCCCATACCCCTTCCTTGATAACGCCTGTGGGTGCTGCTCTGCTGGCACCCACGTGCCCAGGGTTGCACCCCCATCTGCCTGCAGTTCAGTGCACACAGGTCTTGCCCAACCCCAAGGGGAGCTTCCCACTTCCCAACACCCCTTCAAGCAGCAGGACCTGCTGGGATTCGGCTGTTGGGTCCTGTGCTTGGACTGGAAGCAGCAGCATGGGGGAACCTTCTGTCTTGTGATCTCCTGTAGAACATCATCCACAGCTCCGAGCCACTGGGGGATGAGATGGCCCATTACCTTTACGTGCTGCAGTCTGTCAGCCTCAACCTGTGCGAGCATCGCATGAAAACATCCATGGATCCCTACTCACAGGTCTGGGAGTACTCTCCTTGCAAGTCTGGACCCGCTCTCTTCCACCTGTGGAAGTAGTTCACATTTGGATGAACCCAACACATTTGGGTTTGTCCTGGGAGAACCTGCTTCTGTGGGGCTCACCAGCATCCCCTCCTCTCCGCTCTCCCTTCAGGAGCAGCGGGATCTCCTCCAGTCCCTGCGCCAAACTGCCTTTGAGTCAGAGAGCGAGGTGCCCGCTGGCAGCTTCAGCACCGAGCGCCGGCGATCCCTGTGCGCCAAGGAATTCCGCAAGCTGGGCTTCATGGTGCGTCCCCCCTGCATCCCCTCCCCAGCCCCACGCTGGCTTCACCACATGGCCTTGGTGGCACCTTCTGATGGCTCCCCTAAGCCTGGTATCCCTTCTGTGCTGATGGACCACCTTGCAGTACCTCCCTTCTTCTCCCTCGGGACTCCTGAACAGCGAGTGCTGTGGAGCGGCTGGGACTCAAAGGCAAACCCCGTGGCTGTGTTGGGAAGACACTGCTGCTCGAAGAACAAAGCAGCAGCTGTTAAATTGCATCCTTTGTGTCCTCCTAGAACAACAGCAACCCAGCAGAGGATCTGCGCCGTGCCCCACCAGGACTCCTTGCCCTGGATAACATGGTGTATTTCTCCAGGAACACCCCTAATGCCTACAGCAGGGTGGGTGCTGTGCTCCCAGGGAACTCCCTGGTGGAGAAGTGCTGGTGGATCTCCACCTTCTTTTCCTTTCCTTGTGATCTGTCCTTGGCCACAGCCAGGCAAGTGTCCTACTGTAGCTCTGTTTCAGATGGAGTCCTTCCTGTGGGTAGGAGAAGCCATTTGAGGCCAGTGCCCCTGAAGAGTCCCCATAATTTTTAGGGGTTTGCTCACAGCTTGGTTTCCAGGCCTTAAGCAAACTGGGGCAATTTGGGCAAAATCGGCAGGGCATGAGCCGTGCTCCAACCTGCAGTGCCTGTGACCAGCTCCCACACTGCCACAAGGGAAGGAGGAGGCTGGGGCTGGATTTTGGGAAGAGTGGATCACTTTTTTAGGGGTGGCTTTACCTGTTGGGGGGGACAGCTCAACTAGGAATGCGGGAGAAGCATGGCATGTGTGACACCCGCTGTTGGGGCAGCCCTCCGAGTCCATGTAACATGAGGTCATGGCTCTCTTCTCCAGTTTGTCCTCGAGAACAGCAGCCGGGAAGACAAACATGAATGTCCCTTTGCTCGAAGCAGCATCCAGCTCACCCTGATCCTCTGCGAGATCTTGCACATCGGAGAGCCCTGTACGTGTGTCCTTCTCCCTGCCCTGCTGCTTGTGGGACAACCTGCCAGGGCAGGGGACTGCATCCATGTGGCCACCAGGCTCTGGCACGGCTGACAGCATGGAAAGGGGATGTAGGGCTGGGAAATACCCAGGTTCCCCTGGACACTGAAATCCCCTGGAAAAACTGGGGAGTCTGGCATCATCTGTCCTTCTCACCACAGGCTCGGAGACGGCTCAGGCCTTTTACCCTATGTTCTTCGGGCAGGATCATTTCTTTGAAGAGCTATTCTGCATCTGCATCCAGCTGGTGAACAAGACCTGGAAGGAGATGAGAGCAACCCAGGAGGACTTTGACAAGGTGAGGGGGGATGCTTCTTCCCTGGATGGGAGCACAAATTCAGGGATTCGGGAAGTGTCGCCAAACTGAAGTTGATGTCGTGGGCCTGGCAGGTGATGCAGGTGGTGCGGGAGCAGATCACCAGGACCCTGTCCCTCAAGCCCACGTCCCTGGAGCTATTCAAGACCAGAGTGAACACACTGAACTACAGCGAGATCCTGAAGCTGCGGCAGACGGAGCGGCTGCACCAGGAGGAGACGCTGGCTGTGCCCGTGCTGTGAGTGGGCTGTGGGCAGGGAGTGAGGCTGTGATGGGGGCCTGAGGCAGGGAAAATGCTATGGGACTGGGAGGTCAGCAAGCACCTGTTGAAAGGGCTGTGCTCCTCTTCTGCTGGCGTTCACCCCAGGGAACTGAGGGAGAAGCTGAAGCCAGAGCTCCTGGAGCTGATCCGGCAGCAGCGCCTGCTGCACCTCTGCGAGGGAACGCTCTTCCGCAAGATCAGCAGCCGCCGCAGGCAGGGTGGGTGCCAGACCCCTGCTGCGGGGTGGGGAGCCTGGGAGGGGGGCAGAGGCTTATTCCCACGTCCCCTGCCACCAGGGAAGTCCCAATTAATCTGTGGGAGTAGAATGCCTGACTCCCTGGACAGCTGGTGTGGGCTAGCCCATGGGCTGGGAGAAATGGGGAGTGCTGATAAGGGGACAGCTCCATCCCCCTTGAGAAGGGTATCTCTGCAGGGGAGGCTGAGCATTTCCTGTGGCTCTTCTGCTGCAGACAAGCTGTGGTACTGCCGCCTGTCGCCCAACCACAAGGTACTGCACTATGGGGATGTGGAGGAGGGGGTGCAGTCTCCCCCCATCGAGAGCCTGCCAGAGAAAAGTAGGTGATGGAGAGAAAAAGAGGGTGGGAAAGAGGGAGGGGAGGCCTCTGATAACCCCCAGGTTAAGGCTGCCTTAAGGTGGGAATTGCCCCTCTGCCTGGCTGCTACGTGTCTGTCCCAGTGTCTGGTGGTATTGTGGGACTGGCAGCTGTGGGAGTTCAGGCAGGGGCAGACTGACTTCCCAAAGGGTGCTGCAGAGTGGCTTGAGCCCTCCACCCCAAGCTGTGGATGGCTGTGAGTCCCCACACTTGGGTTGTACTGGGCTCTGTGCACTGGGGACCTGAAGGAGGGGGAGAGGGACAGGAAGAGGGGGAGGGAGCTCACAACTCCTCCACTTGCCCCAGTTCCTGTGGCGGACATGAAGATGCTGCTGGTGGGGAAGGAGTGTCCACACACAAAGGAGAAGAGCTCTGGGAAGCAGAACAAGGTCAGCACCTCACACCCCATCCTGTCCAGCTGGGGATGGGTTTTAGGGGTGGGCGGATGGTGGCAGATTGGGTGGTTTCATGGACACAGACCTCTTGGGTCTCCTGGAGTGCAGAGGAGGAGGCTGGGGGCAGCTCCTGCTCTGAACCCCACCAGGGCTGGGAGGAGTCCAGCTGAACATCTGGCTACCCCCTGTGCTGTCCCTGCAGGATGTCCTGGAGCTGGCCTTCTCCATTGTGCACGACGTGGAGGAATACTGCCTCAACTTCATTGCCCCCACCCGGTACGAGGTGAGCTCCAGGGGCCCGCTGGGGAGGCACACAGTGCCCAAGATGTCTTTGCCAGGTGACAGCAGGCGGGGGAGTGGGTTGTGTGTGTCCCTGGGGGTGGAAGCCACAGCAGGGGAGAGATGGGCTCTCTGGGCTGCTGCCAGAGATGCCCATGCTCTGCTTCCCCAGTTCTGCCTCTGGACGGATGGGCTGAATGTGCTCCTGGGCAAGGAGATGACAAGTGAGCGAACGCAAACAGACCTCGATGTCCTGCTGTCCATGGAGCTCAAGCTGCGGCTGCTGGACCTGGAGAACATCAGCATTCCTGACAACCCCCCTCCCGTCCCAAAGCCCCCCAGCAACTTAAACTTCTGCTATGACTTCAGCCATGCAGAGCAGTGAGTTCCTCCCTGTGCCCTGTCCCCACCCTCTATGCCCCTCAGAATCAAACCCCTCCTTCCAGGCTCTGTCCCTCATCTCTGGCCCAAAGGGACAAGCCCAGGTGCTGGCTGGAGACTTGGGTGTCCCACCCTTCCCTGCCTGTGTCCTGCCCTCCTGCAAGAGCATGGGAATGAGCCACAGAGCATCAGCCTCCTGTTCAAGGGGGGTGACCTGGCTGCTCTGCCCCCCTGCCATGGGCAGGTGAGATGAAATACAGACAGTCAAACCCCTCTGTGGTGGCACTGATTCCCCCACACTGCAGCCAGGCTTTGGGCAGAGAGGGCAAGGATGTGGACAGGAATAAAGGTACAGGCAGCCCTGGGATAGCTGGGGGTGAGTAACGCTACAAAGGTACGAATCTGCACTGCCTCACTTTCACCGTCATTGTAGAGGATCCTTTCTGGACAACAAAGCGGTTAGCAAAAGGATAGAACACGCCTTTCCATTAAGTTTGTGAAGCAGATGGCATCTCCAGGGCACGATGTGCCTGCCCTGCCAGGTCCCTCCTGCACTGAAAGGTGTTTTTGCTGAGGCCTCTGCACTGTCCTGAAATGGGGGTGTTTAGGGTACAAGCCCCCTTTTCCCAGCACAATTCAGCTGGGCCTGGTGTGAGGAGGAGACCCCGGTCTGCCCATCGTTCCAATCCTGGTGCCTTCCCCCAGCTGGGGCGGATACTTGCACACTTCAGCCATGCTGCTGCACTACTGCACCACGACAAGCTACCTCCTCCCTGGCCCCACAGCCCCCACCCCAGTGCCCTGCACCTCCTCGTGCCTGCAGCTTCTCCCAAGGGTGTTGTGCTAACAGCCACAGGTCAGCAGGGATCCAACCATGCCTCTGCCTCCTGTGTATTGGGACAATAAACACTTGTGGAGAACTCGGAGCCGTGTCCTTTCCAAAGGTTTGGGGAAGGGCTCAGACTGACTGAGGGTCAAAAGGGGCCAGAGTGGGTAAGGCTGGGATGGCAGCACTGTGGGAGCTGGGCATGAAGAAGCTGGGAGGATGGCTGGCAAGAAGATCTTGTTCCTGGTGTTGAGGCGCAGGCTCACAGTTGAGTTCCCTACAGCTAAGGCCATTTCCAGCGTAGGAAGGCTTGGGAGCACTGTCGATGGTCCCAGTCACATGCTGGACAGGCTGAGCTCCTGCACTGGTGCCTCTGGGGCTTCCAGCTTGGAGAGCAGCATCCTGGTCCTACAGAGGCTGTTACACAGCAAGACGAGGCTGGCGAAGGCAGTGTCTGTGAGGCTGCTGCCCTGCAGGGCCAGGGTCTACAGCCCCAGCTCTCACCTCGTGTCAAACCATCTCCCAGGAGCCAGCCAAGCTATGGCCAAGCCAGGCCAAAGGCTGTGCAGGACCCCAGCACAGCTGTGGTGCTGTGGGAGACCTCCAAGAGCCAAGGGGAGGTGATGGGCACAGGCAGGCCAAGGGGCTGTGAGGGGAGCTGAAATGGGAACCCTGACAGCAACACCCCAAACCCTGTGGCTGCGCGGTCGGGCTGGGGAAAGGCCTTGAGGTCCCCAGGGGATGGGAAGCAGAGAAACCCCCTGAGGACGTGGGGTGTGTGTGTCCCCAAGCCCACAGAGAGGAATGTGAGTCTGGGCTCTTCAGGACAAGGGAAACAGAGTTCCCGAAGCAGGTCCAGCCGAAGGCAACAAAGACGATTAAGAGTCTGGAGCATCTCTCTTAGGAGGAAAGTCTGAGGGAGCTGGAGCTGTTCAGCCTCGAGAAGTTATGACTGAGAGGGGACCTCATCAATGTCTGTCAGTATCGGCAGGGAGGATGCCAGAGGAATGACCAGGCTCTGCTCGGTGGTGCCCAGCAGCAGGACAAGAGGCAACGAGCAGAAACTGATGCACAGGAAGTTCCACATGAAAATGAGGAAGAACTTCTTCACTGTGCGGGTAACTACGCAAAGGAACAGAAAGGTTGCCCAGGAAGGGTATGGAGTCTCCCTCACTGGAGATATTCAAAAACCATTTCTGGGATGACGGTGCTTGAACGGAGACGTTGGACCATATGACCCTTTTCAACTTCACTATTTTACGATTCAGGGGGCAGGGCCGTCCCCTCCCGGCCCGAGGCGGGCCCGGCCGCCAGCCCCGGGCTCTGTCCCGCCGCTTCCGTCGCGTCACGTCCGCGGGAAGCGGAGCGCGGAGCCGGCGCGGCCATGGCGGTGAGTGCGGGGCCGGGGTTACGGGGCCCGGGGCTCCGGGGAGACGCTGACCACCTCTCTTGGCTCCGCAGCCCAAGGGGAAGGCGGGCACCAAGGGCAAGAAGCAGATCTTCGAGGAGAACCGGGAGACGCTGCGCTTCTACCTCCGCATCATCCTGGGAGCCTCCGTGAGTGCGGCCGGGAGAGCCCGGCGGGGCGCGGGGCCGGGCCGGGGCGGGAGCGGGCAGACGAGGAAAGCCGTGCCGTGCTCTCTCCGCAGGCCATCTACGCCGTGGTGAACCTGGTCATCTTCTACTCCGCCGCCTCCGCCTGGACGTGGGTGAGTGCCGGGCACCGTCTTCTGCCCCGGCAGGGGCGCCTGGGCTGGGGTTCGTTCACGGCCTCCAGGCCTCCAGGGTCGTGGCCATGGCGGCTGACAGCGGTTTCCTTGTTGCAGGTCGCGTTCGTCTTCAGCTTGGTGGTCTACGGCACCAGCTACCGATCCATGAACTCCATGGCAAAGCCGTCTTTCACAGACGATGGCAGCCTTGCCGACGGGGGAATTGACCTGAATATGGAGCAGGGGATGGCAGAGTGAGTGTCCACACCCGCACGAGTCCAGGTGAGCAGGACCTGCTGCCTGAGCGTGCACGCAGAGCCAGGAGAGGCCCCCGAGGAGAAGGCTGGGCCTCAGCTCCCCCCTCAGCTTGCCCACTGGCATGGGCATGAGGGGAGCTGGAACTCTGTAGCCGTTTTTTCTGGGAGTGTACCTTAACTGTACTAATTACCTGAACACTCGGCTTGGTGTGCCCCAGTCAGGAGCCACCGTGTGGGTGTGTCATCCTGGCACGGTCACTGTCCATAGGGCTGAGCTGTAGAGGTAAGATTACAAAGGGTTCAGCAGGAGCAGTTTACAATGATCTTTCAGTTAACAAACAGCACTGACCTGTGCACGCTGCTGCAGCACGCAGTGATATGTATTTTCTTTTTAAACTAGCACTGCAGGTAATGCTTGACAGAGCAGAAGGGCACATGCTGCCAGTTACCCCATCCTGGCTGCAAACTGGTCATGTCTTGAAATATTCTACACTCTAAAAATTCTCCCCTCTGTCTCAGCCAGCTCTTGTCACCTCCTCAGCCATTTCTGTCCCCTATGCTTGTGCATTCTTCATGTCTCTCTGCAGACAGCACCAAGTGTTTGCCTGTCCAGTGTTCTTGGCTAAAGTGTCTTTTTTTTGGTCAAGGAATGCCACAGTATTATAGGAAACACAGCAGTAATTCCTGCAAAGTACTGCTAAATAAAATAAGGAGACAGCAGCACTGGTACAGCAGAAATACCTTCTAGATTTATGTGTTTTTCAGCAGTGAGCCTCAAACTAGTTACAGAAAACTGCCAGGTAGTTGTGGACACATCAGGCTTTGCTCTCTGTCCTCCCTGCCCTCAGCCTCTGCCCGTTGGTCCAGCCTCTGCTGGGGATCTTCTGTGTGTGCTCAGCAAGGTGCTGGGGCCCTTGGCTCCTTCCTCCCGTGTCTGTGGCCTGCAGTTCCAGGTTTACCTCTGTCCTTCCCTTGCTGCCAGGCTTTTGAAGAAGCTCAGTGGGACCTTGTTTCCAGCTGAGCCCTCTGTGTTGTGTCAGGTGTTCTCATGCTGTCAGGGTCACATATTGATGTATATAGTTTTATTAACGTAAGTTTTGGGTTTTGCCTGGGGACGTTACCAGCAGGCAGTGGGGAACAGAACCTGCTGTCTCTGCACAGAATGAGCTCTCATTGTGTGTTTGGGTTGGTAGAATGGTACCTTTTCTGCCTGTAGCAGGAGTGACTGAGATGTCTGGTATAAGAGACTCAGACGAGGGACAAGGTGGCCAGGAGGAGAGGGGATGTGACCTGTGAGCTGGCTGCTTTACCCCCTCTTCATTTCCATGCTGGTCAGCCAAGTGTTTTTCTCCCATTTAACACTGGTCTGGCTCTCTAGAGTGGAATTGCAAAATATTTTTAATACCTTTTTAGTGAAACACAATGTGGGACAGTCAAAGAGGAGAAATACGGAAGTTTCATGTTTGAAGTGTGCTCCTGGTTGTGGAAGATGCCTCTGGGAGTTGTGGAAGGCACTGAGACAGAGTGCCTGGTAACCGCCCTCTGTGTGTGTGATGGTGCTGTCAGGGGAAATGACTGACAGGAGGCAGCACAGGGATCCCAGCACCTGCTGTGAAAAGGTGACAGGCACAGCCATAGCACTGCTGCAGTCCTGGTTGCAGATGTACTTGCCTTGCTACTGAGGCACAGAGGTTTTTCTGCCTGAGCAGTTGGGGTGGGGTTTATGACACATTAAAATGAATTAATGCTTATCTGAGGCATGGGCTATGCAAAACACAGGGGAGGCAGAGCTCTAAAAGCAAAACCTTCAGAGCTGAACTTCCCATCCTTACCCTGTGCCTCTAAATTACCTCTCTGGGGATCAGGGAACCACCCTCGGCTAGCAGTTGCTTCAGAAAGCAGTGGATGTTTTCCAGCCTCAGCTGAGTGTGCCGCTGCTGTTTAATGCTGCTCCTTTGGAGCTGCTTCTGGAACACTGTGGATTTCATGGCATTTCTCTTGTGCTGGCTGTCACTGAAATGGATGCTTTGTGTTGCTCTGGGGTTGAGGAAGGCCCATCTTGCTGGTCTCTGGGAGAGCTGGGTTTGGTGCGATCTCTATCTTCGCCCCTCTGTGGCCTCTGGTAATGCCAGAGGTCACTGAACTCTCAGAGTCTTGTGCTAGAGCTGTTGATGGTGGATTCTGCAGTGTCTTGAGTCAGCGTTGTTTGTGCCATTGCCTTTGTTTTCTCATCTCTGTTCTTGGATGTGACTCAAGGGCTTTTTACTCCAGCAGATGATGATTTAACCAGAGCGAGACTTGGCCTTTTTTCTAAACCTTCATGGCACACCCCGAGGCTTGTGTTGAAAAACTAATACCTGTGTACCTCTCCTGGGTGTCAGATCCCCCGAGGGTGGTGGTTAAGGCGTGGGCAGCTTATTCCCCTCCATAGCTGCTCCCAGCTCTGCCTCAGGCTGGCATGGAAGAGCCAGTCAGATAAGCAGGAGGGGAGGAGGAGCCGTCTGTTGCTGTAGCTCAGCTTGCCGTGTGCTTGTCCTGTGGTGACCCTGAGTGTGTCTGTCAGCCTGTGAAATGGCACTGGGAATGGCTGCCTTCAGCACAGCCAGTCGTGAGCAATTACACTTTATGGTGTCAAATCAGCGGGTGCTGGCTGCTGTTTCAGCTGTGGGGGTGGGGGGTGGTTTTGTTGCTGATTTCCAACCCCCAGCAATTCCTCAGCTTTCTCAACGTTCTTTTTTCAGAGGGAGCTCATTTCTTGTAATTCATCAGATCATTTTGCTGTTGTTGTTTGTTTACTGCGCTGATTCTTCTCGATAACTGTGTGTGGCAAAGCAGGGCTGCAAGGACAGTCCCTGGGTTGGGCAGGGTCGCTCCCCAGAGGCAGTGCAGACTGTGCTGGCAGAGGAGCTGCTGTGTTTGGCAGGGTTTGGAATGAAAGCTTAATGCTTTGCTTTTCTTCCCTCAGGCACCTCAAGGATGTGATCCTGCTGACAGCTATAGTCCAAGTGCTGAGCTGCTTCTCGCTCTACATCTGGTACTTCTGGCTCTTGGTAAGCCCCAGCCCCTGCTGTTTCCCATCTTGCTCTGCATTGTTGTTGTCTTCCCCTGTCTTCAGGACGGAGGACGTTATTTATCCATTTCATTTCAGTGTCCTGTTTCAGGCCCGAACTATTTTCTGGTTTTTTCTGATGTTTTTTAATCCCTTTGTCAAATCTTGTTAGAAATGAGGCCGCACAAAGCAAAGAAGTCCTGACCCCTCTGGGTCAACCACGCAAAAACTAGGCTGGCTTTTGTCTTTCCTTCTGGTCCCATGAAAGGACAACAAGCAACATGAGGCAGATCAAAGCTGTCTTGGTGCACAGAGCCTTTCTGTGTTTGTAACAAACAGTGTTTCTTCTTGTTTGGCTTTTTCAGCCATTCAGCACGGACCAGGGCTGGGATCTGCTGGACGCTGTGCCTCTGGGTAGATAAAATGCTATAGGCTTTCATTCCCCATAACACACCAAACTCTTTCTGCTCCTGAAACATTTGTCATGTGCCTCCAGCGAAAACTGCTTGTGCAGAAGGAGAAAAACATCTCCATTTAGTTAAAAAATCCCACAGTTGCTTTGAGGATATCCCACAAAAGTGCGGAAGGCAATTGTGGGAGCATGGAAAGTTATCCCAGTTCAGTCCTTGATCTCATTTCAGTCCTCACCCACAAATTTTTCTCTAGCTGGCCTGGCAGAGGGCAGCCTAAACTCGGCTGTCCCCTGGAGACCATCTGGATTGCTTTTTTAATGAATTCAGAGAAACGTGGGTGTATTTTCCAAAGGAGGGAGAGGCGGAATGTCTGGACAGTTGGATCCCTCTGGGTAATTCAGACCTGATGCTGGGATTTCCGTGTATGAAGCCTGAGTGCTGTATCCATTCCTCAACCACAAAATGAAATCAGGCCATTTATTTTGGACGCCTGCCACTGCCTTTGATTTCCGTGCACCCTGAGTTACCTCTGATCCAGCTGCTTTGTCCCCCTCAGAAGGACTGGCCCTGCTGCCTGTAGCACCCCGCTGCCAGCGCTGTCCCCAGAGTGACCGAGTTTGTGCCACGTGTGTTTTGCAGGCTCCGGGGCGCGCTCTCTACCTCCTGTGGGTGAACATCCTGGGGCCCTGGCTCACAGCCGAGTCCTCGCCCGCCGCTCAGGAGCCGAACGAGAAGAAGCAGCGCCGACAGGAACGCCGACAGATGAAGCGCTTCTAGCCCTGCCTGGGGATAGATCAACACCCTTTCCCATCTCCATGCTGTTATTTCATCAGGGATGCGACCAAAACCAATCCGAAACCATCGCAGTAGCTCTGTTGCCCTCTGTCACTGCTGCCATTCTGCCAGAAAGGCCGCAAGAGACTTCCCTTGGTTGGGTCTTAGCAGGGGCTGAGGCCTTGCTCCGTGGGCTGACAAGGGGGTGATGCTGGGATGTGTGTAAATATCTTTTTAAAGCAGCGCTGTATCGCGTTCAGGGTTGGGGAGTGCAATGTTGGAGGAAATAATACATTAAAGAGCAGAGTCTTAATGGACCGTGCCGGCAGTGGGTTCGTGCAGGGCAGCTGTGAAAAGTGCCAGCATGTTTTTGGAGAGTTTTTGGACCACAGGGGAGCAGAATCCCCGGAGATAAGTGCTCTTCTTCCTTTCCCAAGCTTGGTCTGTGCTGCCCTGCCTGCCACAGCCTCTGCACCCTGTGGAGAAACTGCAGCTGCCCTGCAGGATCAGGAGTGAGGGGCAGCTGCGAACAGGGCTTGCAGCCAAACTTGGAGCTTTTGGGATTGAGCCACAGATTGGTCTGTGCTACCTTTGCAGGAGCTCAGTGAGATGTAAGACAAGAAGCTGTGGGGTTTGTTTGGTTTGTTTAGTTTTTTAAGAGGGTACTCCCAGGGGTGCCATGACTCATGTGTTAAGAGACCAAGAACAGCTCAGGGCAGTTTTTACTTTTGCCTGCTTTGATTTACTGATGTTGTCCCTGCCCAGTATGTTGTTTGTCACACTCCACGACCCCTTCCAGCCCCTGACACACCAGCTCAGACCATGCAGCTTTGCCTGTGCCAGCAAGAGGCACGGTGGGTGTTCACAGTGGTGTCAGCCTGGTTTTTGATGCTATCCACAACCTTTTGCCCACACGTCTTTTCCATTACATCACCTTTATTACACGCTTTTTCCTAACATCAAGCCCAATCCCCACCCTGAGTCCTCAAAGCCAGGCAGGATGGCTGTAGTTGGGGTTCAGAGCTGGGTGGAGATTGGTAATGGGGGATTAAAGTCCTTCCTGTTGCTGGTGGGGGACATGAGGGAAGGGGCAGGGAGCAGAAAAGGCATCCCTGGGGCGATCTG
Source organism: Oriolus oriolus (assembly GCA_013400235.1). NCBI lineage: Eukaryota > Metazoa > Chordata > Aves > Passeriformes > Corvidae > Oriolus > Oriolus oriolus. Next base: position 27,194 of record VXBT01001452.1, on the reverse strand, counting down.
TGGGTGCAGTCCAGCCCTTATTCCCTGCCAGGCACAGCCCAGAGCCCCCAGCCCTGCCTGCTGGCCCCAAGCAGGTGCCCCCAACAGTGATAGGAGCACTCCCGGTACCCTTCGGAAATGCCCCCATTGCAACTCCCCCAGCACAGCCTTCTGCACTCAGGGACCAGCACAGCGCCCCAGCTCCACCCTCACTCCCCCTGAACCCTCATCTCTGGCTCCCCAAAGCCATGTGGAGCCACTCAGCCGTCCCCAAAATACACAGGGACAATGTAGGGGACACATCAACACAACCACACGGGCCCTCGGCCGCGCTACCCTACACAGCGGTACATGCACAGCGCCCGCCTCGGGCTCTGCCCTCTGCTCCAGCCCCAATAAATACCCAATAAACAGCACCAGTTACACCCTTGGGGTGCTGGTTTGGGGGGTGCCCCTCAGTCAGGCAGCAGCTGCTCCAGCTCCTCCTCGTTCAGGCCATTGGTGGTGACAATGTGATCCAGCTGCTTCATGTATCGCTCCAGATCCTGCATGAAATGGGGGATGCGGGCCTTCTCCAGCACCCCAAATTTCTTCAGCCGATTCACATCTTCATAGGAGACCTGGCAGGAAGCACAGAGGTGGGGTCAGTCCCCCCACCTTCTAAACCCTGGCAGGTGCCACAGGGGGCATCTGGTCCCCTTGCAGCCCCCCTGGCTCACCCCCCCAACTGCCCAAACATCCCTCTGCCTGTGGGGAGGCAGTGGGAGAGCTGCTGGGGGTGTGGGATTTGCAAGGATTTGTGGGTTTGGTAATTTTCGGTCACTGCAAGGACAGGTGACAGCAGGACTGCTGTGGCCAAGGGCCAGAAAGGCTTAACCTGCTGGGTTAAGCCTCTTCCCAAAGGTCTCCCACAGAGGATTATGGATTGTCCTGTCCTTCCTTGCATCCTACCCAGCACAGCCTTGCCCTGCTACAAAGAGACCCGTAAGCGCAGAGAAAGGCAAAAAGCTGGAGGGCTGCCAGGTGAGGGCTGGTTTTTGGGAAGCCATGAGATCGAGGGACTCCATGTGAACTTTGGGATGGGATGGGATGGGACGGGACTGCGGGATCAGCCACTCCCTGCCCGCCCTCACCCTGGCTGTTACCTTTCCAAGTGCAGCCAGCAGCGGGAAGTCAATGGTCTGCCGATGGCGCAGGATGCGGAGAATCCCATCCAGGTACACCTGGTCCTTACTGAAACAACCTGGAACAGCAGAAAATGCCTGGGAGAGGGCTCCTGGCTTCCCACCGCCCTCTGCTTGCCTGAACATTTGCTGACCCAATAACCAGAATGAGGGCACTGACCATGAGTGTGCCAGGGCTCAGGACCGCTGGGTCCCAAGGGATGGGCACTGGGGAGGCGGCCGGGTGCAGCAAGAGCCACCAGCCCCACTGGGATACTTTCACCCTTCTTCCCAAGTAATTTTTTTAAGGGTAAACCACTGCAAGCATCCAGATGTATCCACAGTAATGCTCATTTTCCCTCTCCTTCGCCTGCTGCTTCCCCGAGAACTTGTGCGAGTCGCTCCCATGGGACAGGGGGAGTGGTGCTGGGGATGGGGAGGGATGCAGGGACTGGCTGCTGTGGCTGTGTTGGGAGGAAAGGGTTAAAAGCAAAACACTGATGTGGAGGATTGCAAATTGCTCAAGTGACCTTGCACCAGGGTGTAACTCTTGATAAGCCTGTGAACAGCAGGCTGGTGATCCTCTGATCTTGTGTTCCTCTGCCCAGGTGGTGGGTGTTGCTCTGGGGTTCCCCTGATTAACACGGTAATGGAAATAAATTTACTTTGTGTTCTAGCCATGAGTTTGTGTCTGTTCTGTCTGCCTGTGCCAACTCACACCCCACAGGACTGGTGATGCTCAACCCACACAGCAGCAGAACATACCCACCGTCTGTTTTTTCTTAAAAAACAAATAAAACAGAGAAATACATAAAATAAATAAATAGAATTCTTCCCAAAACTCAGTTCACATCCCCCCAAGTGGTACCTGGCTGTGAGGTGTCCGTCTGGCCCCGCTTTGCCCGCACACAATACTCCCACCGGACACCAGCATCCTGCACGTACTGCTCCAGGTCCTGGAAGAGGGCGGAGAAGGAGAGGCGGCTGGCCCGCTCGATGGTGTAGTAGAGCAGGGCTGCCCGCCACAGGAAGGGCTGCTTGCGGAACAGGACGCTGTGCAGGCTGGCCAAGCCTTCCTCCGTGGGGTTGGCAGGCTTCAGGCTGTACTGCTTGCGGCCCTCGGAGCTGTGCCAGGGCTGGCGGGTGTTGTTGACCCCCCGGATGTAGTGGGTGCCTGGGGAAGTGGGACAGGAGTGAGTGTCATCAGCCACAGCTCCAGAAAGCTCGACTCCCACCCCCCCATTCCAAGTCGCTGGGGTTGGGGCCAAATCCCAGCACCCCTCAGTGCCTGCTCCAGTCTCGGCTGGTGATGATGCCATGGGACATCTGTTTGCTCCAGTGTCCAAGGGGAGGCCAGGACAAACAGGATAAAATGGATAAACAGGTGGATGCCCAACACCTCTGCCCTGCACGCAGAGAGGGATCCAGGTGGCCTCAGTCCCTCCCAGGAGCTGCCCTCAAGGATGCCTCTTTGCAGGACCTGTGGGTACCACCTTGCCCCAGCATCCCCCCACTCTGCCCCCCACCCACAGCCATCCCTGCTGACCTATCTCGTGGCGCAGCATCCCCTCCAGCCAGTGCTGCCGGGCTCCGGCCAGGTTGATGGCCAGCGTGGGCCGGCTGTCCTCCACCATCATCACTGCTTGGGACAGGAGGTCGTCGGTGAGCTGTACCACCACCTGCAGAAGAAGGAGGAGGCAACGGCCATCAGCAGGGTCTTGGCTCCCAGCAGAGGCTGAGATGGTGGCAACTGGTCAGAAAAATCCACTGACACCACAGATGGCACCATTTAGCACTGCTGCACCATCACTGGATTGTGCTGCAGCTCCCCAGAGCAATGACAGACAGCAAGAGCCATTGGGGGTGGGGGGATAATGAGAGCAGAGAGATGATCTCATGCGGGGATGAAGTAGCTCCTTTAATCTCTTTGCAGCCAACGAAGCTGAGCAGGCACTGTGGGGGGAGCAGGCAGCTCCTGGGCAGCCTCCTCCAGCATCCCTCTGGCTCCAGCATCACCCTCCCCGGCTTGTTCCCAGGGGCTCCCCACATTTTTGTGGCCACACAGGATGGACATCCTCTGGAGACCTGCCTGGTCCCCCTTCTGCATCCCCACTGGCAATGGGATGGGGCAGTAACTTAGGCCATCAAAACAACCCAACAGCACCAGCTTTGTAAGGGTTCTGCACCCCCCAAGAAACATCTCCTGAAGGATCCAAGGCTCTGGCTCCATTTTCATGGACTCTTCCACAGATTCTCCCATTTGAGGCTTCAAGACATGAGCAGTGAGGATGGGTCCATGCCAGTCCACCCTCACAGGAGCAACCATGTGTGCTGGCCACAATTCACAGCAGGGATGGACATTGCATGCGCAAGACTACTCAGTATCTTTATACAGGAAAAATTGGTATTTTGAGAAACCAGGCTATCACAGGTGCTGGAGCCAAGAGAGCCGCCCTCTGTGAGTTAATGTGCCAGCCAAGCAGCACTTTCTGACTACCTGACTTCAGATCTGCAGCAACTCAAAGCTGCAGCATCAGCAGAGGAGATGGTTCCTGGGAATTCTTGCATCAGAGGTTTGGCAGTGGCAAACCCCAGGACAGCAATCAAAACCCCCTACATATCTATTAACTCTACAAACCATCTATTATTTCACAGCTGACACTTTTCAGGATGAAAACACATGCACGTGTTACTACATGACAATTCTTCTCTTATTAAAAAAAAGAGAGGAGACTGAATTGGTTTACTTTAAATCAGGTTTATTATAATTATTATTATAATTATTATTATTTATTATGAAAGACAAAAGTGCAGCCTAACAGAGTCCACCACTGGGCAAACAAACAGCATAAAATACTTACAGTGCAACTGCTTACCTGGGTTAAAATATACCAGCGTGGAAAGGAATCCCTCCTCTGAGAAGAGACTTTCCAGTTCACCTCCGACTCCCTGTGTAGAACCAGCCATCCAGGAGCAATGGAAAGGGACTGTGGGCATTGCCAGAGACCACAGCTTCTTACACTGCCCACTGCAGCCCTTCTCCTGCTGCAACAGTCCATCCTGCTGAGCAGCACCACTTGCCTTGTTTTGGGACCCTTCAGCTTTGCAGATACAACCAGGGCTGCAGCTCCAGCCAAAATCCTGCTCCTGGAGCAGCAGCATCTCTCATTCTGTGACCTCTCTCATAGTGAGCAGCATCCCCAGTGCATCCTTGTGGTCCATGCCTCGGCTCAGCTTTTGTGAACGCACTGATGGAGACAGAGCTCATCCCAAGGAACCAAGGGAAGGTTTCTGGCGGTCCCCATGGCACTGGGGTATAGGTTCCTGTCTCTCCCCAGCAACCCGGCGCTGCTCAGGACCTCTGACACTGAGCAAGCAGCTGAGGCAGAGGGACACCACTGATGGGATCCCAGGAGACACTGTTTAGGCTGACAACACTCCACAACCCCAGGGATTGCCATGCAGCACTTACCAGTGGGGCCAGGTGTTTCTCTGCTCCAAGCTGTGAGCCCACTGAAACCCATACGGAAACCTCCATCAGCATCATGTCTGTCCTGAGTCAGAAGAAAAGGAGAAGAGCTTCAGGACCTGCAGCTTGGACCCCGACAAAGCAGCTTTTGAGGGCACACAGTTAATTTCAGCACCAACACTTACCCAGGAGCGCGCTGCCTGCGGTGCTGGAAAGCAGGATCCTGCCTCGGCCGATCGGTGCTGGGGACAAAGGGCAGCCGCAGTGGCCGCCACCAGCCTGGCCACGCTGCCTGCCAGGACTGCCTGTGGGCAGGGACGCACCAGCTGCTCGTGCTCTGGGCTAAAGCTACCCCCACACGAGTTTCTTCTCTTTTAAGCAAGCCATCATGATTAGTACGTATCAGGGAAGCAAAGGGCACGGCAGAACAGACAGGGTACAGATGGTGAAAGTGGAATCAGAGATACAGGTGCAAGGAGGGAGATACACGCCTGAAAGCGCCCAGTTCCCTGACAGGGTGTGAGATTATCAGTGATGCAGAAGTTTCAACAAGTTTTGGTCTTGTACAGGGAGCAAGCTCTGCCAACATCGCTGTATCGAGAGCAGGTGAAACCCCTCCCTCTTCCCTGCCCCAGACACATCCAGCAAAGTTTCCAGTGGATAGAAAGGAACAAACCAATGCTTTCATTGTTTTAAAAGCACTTATCAAAAGTTACAGATAAAACAGCCACACCGATGTGCAAACAGTGACTGAACCCTGCATTACCTTGACTCATAGAATGTCCTGAGTTGGAAGGGGCCCACAAGGTTCATTGAGCCCAACTCCTAATAGCTCTGAGCGCAGGGACAATTACACAGGGCTGGAAGGAAGCCAGCTGTACACCAATATGTAAAAAAAATCGATGGCTTTCCGCCTAGCCAGAGCTCAATTAATGGAGAAGAGAATAGCTGAATTTAATCAATTAATAAACCTGAGATAGAGCTCAACCAGCAAGTTAAAAGTGCAGGTCTGTAAGACTGGCAGCTGCTTGGCTGGGTATTGGGACTGCTTCTGGGCACTCAAAAGGCAGATGAATTATAAGGAAACATCTGCAGAAATCCCTTATGTCCCAAGCAAAGGCTTAGGAGGACCAAGGTGCCAAATCCACATCCCAGGAACACCCTCAAGAGGCATCAGGGCAAACCAAGGGTGCTTGAGGAGGAATGTCCTTGGGCAGGAGGGACCTCAGGGGACCACTCATTCTTACATGCATGGAATGCACTGGGTACCACTGGGCGAGGTGATGCTTCAGAGAAATGCTCAGCAATAACCCTCTTTGGAGACAGAGGTGAAAAATCAGAGGCAGGAAACAGAGTCTGGCCAAGCAGCCCCACACCAGCCAGCACTGCACAGTCCCTGCCCTGCAGCCAACAGCCCCAGGGAGCCCTACAAGCCAACTCATGCAAAGCCAGGTCCAGAAATCCTTCTCAGACCTTGAACCCAGGACAGTGGAAGTGTTTTGCCCACATCTTGCTGGCATAAGGGGAAAAAAAAGCTCCTTAACAGCAGCTGTGGGATGCTCCATGCTGGATGGTGTGGGGGGTGCAGAGAAACCAGGTTAAGAGATGCTGAACTTCTCCCCTGGCCCCATCCCACATGGCTACTGTTGTATCTTAACCACGTATTTCCCAGCCTTAAAACCTGAGCCTGGGGTTTCAAAGCACCATAACCCAGCATGTCCTGCAGGGCAGCAGGAAATCTCTTCCCTTGGCTTTGCTTTTGGACATGTGGGTTAAGGCAGAAGTCGGAGAAGTCTGCCCTCCCACTGCCAACAGCAAGAGATGATCTCCCGACAGTAATTGATGCCTCATGCACACAGCAAAAGGCTCCTGGCATGGCCACGCAGTCAAGCAGCAGCTCCTCCCTCTCTCTCAAGCACAGAAGGGAGATACACACGGAAAACACCCCAGGAAGTTCGTGGGGAATCAGCACCCATGTCCTAAAGCCGGGGTATGGTGAAGCTGGAGGTGAAAGGACACGACTGCTCAGAGCAGAAAAGTTTCCTCTTTGTGACCAAAACATTTCTTAATATGACTCCTTTTTATCAGCAGATAAACCTTTTGCTGTATTTTAGAAGCGATAAAGGAGGGACACGGATTACCTCTCCCACACAGCCTTCCTTCTGCATGTACTTTCGGATCACGGACCAGATCTGGCACTTGCTCAGCAGCCTCCCGCCCGTGGCGACCTCGAAGCTCTCGTAGGTCCCGTACTTCTCCAGGACAGTACGAATGATCCTGATGGCCTGTGGCACGCACAAAGTACAGACATAAGCACAAACACCTCCCTGCTTATAAATACACCCTAAAATCCCACGTGCAACAGCCCCAGGGGGAGATAACCCCTGATTAACGCCCCTAAAATGAGACGTGGTTTTGCAAGATCTAAAAAAACCAAGGTGACTTGAGCTGGAGGTGGCCACCAGGACAGATGGACACTTCACACAATCAGCATGACCCCACAGCATATTCTTTCTGCTTTTTGTCACCCTTGCAGGCATCTCTTGTGGGAACGGGGCAAAGCAGAAGCGAAACAGCATCGTCGCGGTGTGGTTAAATCCCTGATTATTTTCAGTCTTTTCTGATTTCAGTTCTCCTTGCAAACTCCAGTGCTTGCACAAAGACCTCCGGCTTCTCAGCTTGCTTTTTACTCCCAGAGTTTCTTACTCCAGGGCTGAATTCCAAGCTCAGCAGTGAGTCTGTGCATCACCCTCTGCAGTGATGCTGCTTCAAACAGGGTCTCAGCACCACCAGCCTGCTGCACACCCAGCAGCCTTCTAATAAAAGCATCACGTGCTTCATTATTCACATTAACATTTATGGAGCAGCTATAAAATAGGAACGTTTATTAGCACATTTCTTCCCCAAAAAGTGTGCTTCCACCAGTCACTGGAATATATATGAATATATTAATATTATATATTATATTAATATTGTATTAGTACATATTCCAAAGCAGATGATTTGCAACCAGTTCTGGAGTTTTTCCAGTAGTTTTACTGCATCTGCAAACCGGGCTGGGCTGCTGCCAAGCTTCCCAGCTCAGGACCAGTTGCTGCCCCTCCCTTGTCCCTAAGGTTACCCAGGATCAGGAGATGGGTGCTCACCACCACCACCGGTGCTCAAATCATCCAACACCCCATAAGACAAGAGCAAATGGCTCAAGTTGTGCCAGGAGAGGCTTAGGTCAGATATTAGAAAAAATTTCTTCATGGAAAGGGGTGTCAAGTACCGAAACAGGCTGCCCAGGGCAGTGGTGGAACCACCATCTCTGGGGGTATTTAAGAGATGTAGATGTGGCACTTGGGGACGTGGTTTAGCGGTGGGATTGGCAGTGCTGAAGTAACAGCTGGACTTAATCTAAGAGTCTTATCCCACCTAAACAATTCTATGATCCTAAGAGGGGCTTTAGGTCTGCACCTGGTGAGCAACCTCCTCTATCCCTGCAGAAGGTCCTGATTTTCCTTGCCTGGGCAGCTTTCACAGCTGGTTTTTATTCTCAAGTCACTCGTGGTGTTTTTCCAGGAGAAGCTGTGCAGAGTTTTTCTGCTGTCAGTTTTGTTTTCTGGAGGGTTGAGGTGGGGTTCTTTGGTTTTTTTGCTGAACAATCAGGCTCATTTTTACAGCACTGCAAGGTACCTCCAGCTGACCTCGGCAGAAAAGGGATCTTTTGTCCTCCCACCTCTGCTCAGCCACTTGCTCTCTCTCCTCCCAGGGGACCCAAATCACTGAGCCAAGAGAAATCCAGCACAGCTGGTGCCCAGGAGTAAGACAACCAAAGAGCTCCTCCCTGACCCTCAGAGCACATCCTGGCGAGCAAAATTCCTGAGATTCCAAGTTTAATGTTCTGAGCATCCCCAAATCATGCACCTGCCATATGCAGCAGGATAACAAATCCTCAAGCTCCAGCTCTGTGCTGGTGCTATTCAAATTCACGCGGCAAACCAGGGATGTGATCTCCAAGGTGATGAGCTTCCACAGGGCTGGAAGAATCCTCCTGGTGTGTTTAAGTTTTCTATTAAAAAAATAAAATAAGCCCCCAAGCACATGCAGAGCAGCTGGAAGCAGGGAGCTGGTGCTGGTTTGTCTGCTCGTGTCCAAGGATGCTGACTTAGCAAAATGTCTCGTTTATTTATGATTAATGAAGGTCTTTGAAAATAAAAGCAGTTTATAGCTAAGAGTTGGCTGGCAAGGAAGAATGCTTCCCAAAATAAAAGAGACTGGAAGGAGGTTACTGCAGGGTAAGAGCAAAGGAACAGTGCCATGAATGCTGTCCCATTGGACCATCACCAGAAAACTTGGAGAAACATTGGCAGAAACACGCAACACTTGATATCTCTTGCAAAAGCTTTCAGGATCCACAGCGGTTACAAACCCTTAATTCCATTCATTCAAAGTACTGCCCAGAGAAAAAATAATCTCAATTATTCATCTTTTATTCTGCTGCAAGCCAAAGGAGAAAGCACAGGGTGAAAGAGCTCTGAGCAACTCATTTTACTGCACGACTCAGGGAATGAAATACAGGAGGGAAATGGTGAAAGCTGGCGAGGTCTTTGCAGGCGTCAGAGTGTCTCCCCTGCAAGAGCCTCGCTGGCACCAGTTTATCTGGGGCAGAGGTACCGCACACACTGGGAATGACAAACTGCTTAGAAAGCTGTTTACAGAAAGGGCCTGAATCATCTGGATAATAATCCAGGCAGAGACGTGGGCAGTGATGCGGGAATAAGTAAACATTCAAAAAACCAACAAATAAATCAGTGAAGAAGTTGTTATTTGAACGCGTAACTCCCGACTGAGAGGTGCAAAGAAACACCTCCGGAGCGCCAGTCTGAATTCGGGATAAGACGGGGTTTTTATCTGCTCGCTTGTTTGTGCGGCAGAAAGGATGCTCTTCCCTGAGGCAGGATGCTCACTCCCAGGTGCAAACCGGTTCTGGGACATGGCCAGGCTCCCAGCTCCAAGCACGGGGTGAAGGGACAGAGCAGCTCTACTCCTGCATCCACAAAAGACTTGTTTGTGGGCAGAGCACACTGAGAGCACACTCCTGCTTCCTTTCTCCCGCTGAACGACCAGGAGCTGTTTTCTCAGTGCCACCCCCATGGCAGAGAGCAACTCAGAAATGTTTCAGTAGTGTATAAGCCATGGAAATAGTTAAACAAAATAATACAGACTCCTTAACTGGAGTCTACACCAATGTTTGCTGATGCCTTAAGGATGCTGCCACACTGGACAACCTTTAGGCCTTCCCAAAATAAGCCAGACTCAACTGCCAGGTCATTCAGGCTAAGGACCACGTCCCATGCTGTCACCCATGTGCTCCAGCTCCTTCACTGTTATTTCTACAGCAGCAAGTGCAAAAACATGCTGGCAAGGTGTCCCTGATGGAGCACAGCTCCCAGCATAAGCAGGAGCCAGTTTGATCATAGAAACACAGACTGATTTGGGTGGAAAGGGACATTTAAGATCATTTCGTTCCAATCCTCCTCCATGGGCTGGGACAGCTTCCACTAGACCAGGCTGCTCAAAGCCCCATCCAACCTGGCCAGTGGGTGGATGCTGGCAGCATCACCCAGCACCAGCATGACCCATGTCACCCACGGAGCATGTACCATTCCTGCAGGCAGGTGAGGTTACAAAAAAACAGGTTTAAGAAATCACAGGGTGAGTGTGCTGAAGGCAGGATACAAAAGGTGTTAAGGGGAGAGGGATCAGGCAGCAGCTGGGAAGGAAAGCAGGCCAGGTTTCACATGGACAGGGGGGAATGGCATTAAATTGACAGAGGGTGGGTTTAAGTCGGACATTAGGAAGGAATTCTTCCCCGTGAGGGTGATGAGGCACTGGCACAGGTTGCCCAGAGAAGCTGTGGCTGTCCCATTCCTGGAAATGTTCAAGGCCAGGTTGGATGGGAATTGGCACAACCGATCCAGTGGAAGACGTCACTGTCCATGGCAGGGTGTGTGGGGAAATTAGATGGTCTTTAAAATCCCTTCTAACCCAAACCATTCCAGAATTCTAGGACCAGGCACCATCTCCTGGCCAGCCCCGCCACGGAGCAGTCCCACCAGGACACATCCCGGTGGCATGTGAACACCCACACCCTCGCACCAGCCCACGGGCCGGCTGGGGTCCCTCCCTTCTCCTCCTCCTCCTTCCAGGCCGAGCATCCC
>VXBT01001452.1:0-15879 GCA_013400235.1 Oriolus oriolus | reverse complement strand
GGGGTCGGGGCCGCTACGGCAGCACCGCCGGCGCCGGCAGCAGCCCCAGCAGCATCTCCAGGCCCGGAGGCCCAGCCGGTCCCGGTTGCACAGCTTGTCCCGGCTGCATTGCTGCCTCGGTTGCATGGCCGACCCCAGCTGTATCCCCACATTTGTATTGCCAGCCCCGGCTGCATCGCTAGTCGCAGGCTGCATCGCCGCCCTGTTTGCATCGCCAGCCCTAGTCGTGTCACCAACCCCAGCTGCATCGCCATCCCCTAGTTGCGTCACCAGCCCCAGTTGCATTTCCAAGGCCAGTTATATTTCCATCCCAGTTGCTCTGCCAGCACCAGTTGCATCATCAAGCTCCAGTGGCATCACCACCCTCGGTTATGTCACCAACCCCAACCACATTGTCGCCCTCATCATGCTGCCAGTCCTGGTCGCATCACCAACCCCAGCTGCATCACTGGCCCTGTAGTTTTTCCCAAAGCCCCATCTCCTGGGGTGCCTGCAGGCAGCAAGCATCTCACTTTTTGGTTATGGCTGGCTTCACCACCCAGCTCTGAAGGACAAGGCAGGCTCAGCATGCAGAAGCAAAGTGTGTTTATTATTTTGTAAATCTGCTGATTTCAAGTTGGTCTTGCCCAAGGAGCCTAGCTCGCTGCTCTGTAAGCCATACCTACTGTGCCACCCCCGTGCTACCTCTGTGACCACCTGGTAAGGCAGAGCCCGCTCTTGTTATGTGAGTTGCTCTGTCCCAGGTGAACAGAAGCTGCAGCACCGTGGGTCCACAGCCTCTAAAGTGCCTAAAAATGGCTTGCTAGAGATGAGGGCTTGTGCGTACGCTGGAATTCATGAGTGTGATGTTAATGAGCTGGCAGCATGGTTAATTACCCACCCGCTAGTGGGAAGTGACAAGCCTCTGAAGTAAAATCAATCACCATTCCCGAAAGAAGAACCAATCAGTGTGGAAGTGGGTGCCAGCCCATCCACCCAAGCTGCTGGTCTTGCTCACTTTCCTTCCAAACTCAGCTCCGAGTCCTTTGCTCCCCTGCACGGCAGTTTGTGGTGCCTACCACCATGAGGGAAGCTGGCCCTCACTCCTTTCAGTTCTTTTTAGGCTCCTTAAGGACCTTGTGTTCACGTAGGATCTTCCCCAACTTCCCAGCCTCTGGGCTGGATCTCGCCTTTCCTGGCTCCCCCTGCTCCTCTTGGCTCCCTAGCAGGATTTCATTGATATAACTGAGTGTCAGGTTGCTGAAGATCATGTTGAAGTGGTGGGCTCCTCGCAGCTCCCGGACATACACCTTCTGCTTTTGCTGGTCGCGCCATCGCTTGCACAGCTCCAAGCTGCGCGTGCTGACGCTGTCGTCCCCGTCGCCATAAATTATGTCCACGGGGTCCTCATAAGGGAAACGCTCATCATAAATGTAAGTCTCTGGGGTGGGGAAGCCTGTGCCATAGAGGCAATACGTGTCCACCCCAGGAGCGGGTAGATCCTTCAGCAAGTCCTTCATGTCCTCCCACATGTACCAGCCATCCTCCAGGTTGACGTCAGTGAAGAAGCGCCGGTAGTCACGGTAGGTGTAGTTGTAGGAGGGCGTGGAGATGAAGACGTGGCTCTCGGGCCAGGCCAGGGTCGTGGGGAACATCCAGGGGCTGGTGGTGGTCATGCGCTGCTCTTCGCGGAGCTTGATATTGGACATGAGTGGGATGCCCTGTTCGTCACCTGCGGGACACACAAGGGCTCATCACAAACAGCACCGCAATGTCCCCTCACAGACGGGGCCTTCGGGCAGCTGGGCTGGGATCAGACCTCCCTGCAGTGACTCACCACTGTCTCCTGGCCTTCTCCAGCTCAGATCTTCCCCTCCTTACCCCTACCCTGCCCATAACCTTACGTCCTCTCCTCACCTCCCTGGCTGCAAGTGTCCAGAACAGCTTTCCAAGCTCTTCTCTCCACATCTCTAGCTGCTCAGAGGGGCTGAGTGGAGACAAACCTGGATGTGTGATGGCACAGACCAACCCAGCCCTGAACACTCCCTGCAACCCTGGCACTGCCACACCTGCCTGCAGGGACAGGAGAGAGCAGAGCCCAACAGTGGGTGGCCAACTTGCATGTTTCCTTCAAGCCTTGGCATTTTTGGTATGTCTGGAGTCCTAAGACCATGGAATGACCTCAGATGACCTTAAAAATATATCTGGCTCTTTTGGCACAGAGAAAAATACTAGCAGGTGACTTAAGGGTGATGCAAGGGGCCAGATGTTAAAACCTTGAAGCACATGATTTTTAATCTCATGCATTTTTGCACTTGTGACTTGTAGATATTCTGGGCTGTCAGCATTAGGCAAGTGATTGTGGCTTTCTGGGCTGCAAAGAGGCTAAACAGGAACTGGGTCCCCCACCTCTTTCACCACTGTGCCCTTTCCCTGCCCACCACCACCCCTCCATTCCTGCAGGAGGGAAAGAAAACACAAGGAGTCACCCACCAGATGCCAGGATACGCAGGGGCTTTACGCAGCCTCCCCAGGGGGCACCCAGGGAAATGAACCCCTTAATGTACTGATCTTTCCAGGCTTGGGTCTGCTGCAGCAGGAAGTAGAGGATGTGCAGGTTGCCCATGCTGTGTGCGATGAGGAAGACAGGTCTCTGGTACTTGTCGTGCATCTCCTCGATCAGCGCCTTCAGGTTCTGGAAGTACTCGGGCTGCTCCTCTGTGGACAAGAGGGGACCATGATGGCATGAGGGTCATCCTGCTTTCCCTCCATGCATGGGGGGCCTGGCCACAAACCCCAGACTTACGGGGTCCAACCCTCCAGTCGTAGGGGGCTGCCCGAACCGTCTGGTCCCTCACGTAGCCGTTGTTCACCAGGTTCTGCACCATGGTGTGCAGGTAACCTGTGGGCAGAGGTAACAAGTGGGAATTAGGTCTGTGGTCTACTCTTGTCAAACTTTTTCCATTCCGGTCCTGGTCATGGCCAAAATGTTCTCTGGTAAGCCCTGTAGCTCAGTGGCTCCAGCCAGACGTAGTGACTCCATTCAGTACTGGGGTCAAGGATGGGGTGGTTCCTGCCAGCACTCAGCTGGAGTGTGTCCCCAAGGCTAATGTCCCTCACTCCCAGTGCCCTGGGCTCTCTGCAGAACCGGCCCCTGCTGGAGACATGGGGACACCTCCTCGTTTGCAGGGAGCACGTGGGATCCCCAGATGCCCTGGCCTCTCCTCCTCTCACCTGCCAGCTTGCTCTGATCCAGGTATTCCACAGAATAGGTCTTGCCAAAGCCAGGCACGCGGATGTGCACCCCCGGGGCGTTGGACATTTTCCGAGAGGTTCGGTTGTACACCACCCTGTGGGGACAGGACAGGAGGTGGCAGAAGAGCCACGTCCCCACGGGGAACACGGGGCTGGCGTGGAGATCACTGGGTAGCAGTTTGGACCTGGCTGTTTCCGAGCCTTGTGTGGATGTGAGGTGCACTGGAGCCCAGCCAGTGTCCATGCTGCTCGCCTGGCATCCCGGGACAGGAGGCTCTGATGGAACCAGCTGCTGCAGCCCCCTCACCCTGCAGCCCTGGGCAGGGTGCCAGCATCTCCAGGGGGTGCTCAGGGTGGTCTGCCTGGGCTCGAGCACACGGCAGGGACATGGGAAAGGGACAGACGCTCAGAGCACTAGCCAGTCACTTGTGTTCCCAAACAATCCCATGGTCCTCCCATTTTTTTCCATGTGTGCTAGATCATGGCCAGGGGGAGGAGAGGGGAGGGACATCCTTGGTAGGTCATTTCCCCAGGGAGCTCCCAGGGTAGGGTTGGATGGTACCTGGTGTTATCGATCCAGCAGTCAACTCCCACTGGCAGAAAGGTGTTGAGGTTGAGCCAGATGGTGAAATAATCCTCTGTTTTGCGGTAACACATCCAGTTCACCACATCTGGCTTGTCCAGCTTTGCTTCCAGCTGGTTCCCAAGACACCCGGGCACTGGAGGCACCGCAGAGGGAGAGCAGAGCCAGTTACAAACCCCATCCCACCGACCCTGTGGGGCTGCCCAATCTGGCGCTTACCCAAGCCCCCAGGCAGTGCTCCCCTGGGGTTGCCTGGCTGGGGATGGCTGGGCACCTGCAGGAGCAGCATCCCTGGAGAACAGCCCACTCTGCACAGGAGAGAGGGTGCTTGGAGCTGAGATGCTGGGTGAGCGTGAAAACCATGCTAAAAATTCATCCTTGGGAGCCTCAAGAGCTGCCTTTCCATAGGGTGACTCCCAGAGCTGTCACCCTTGGCTCAAACATGCAAGTCCCCACTAGCACAAAGTATCCTAGATTATTCCCCCTCCCTGGATGGGTTTCCACCTTCCTCTCCTTGCTGCAGCCTGGGGGAAGAAATCAGTGCTGCTTTGGGCTGCCCATTCCTAATGCAGTCCTGACAACTCATCCCGGGGTAGCAGGCAGCTCAGGGATGCAGCGCTCCCAGGGAGAGTTTTCTGAACTTTAAACCCTCCATACAGGCTGAACAAGGTCTCTGAAATGTTTCAGTGCTGAGTGGAACTGTACTCTGTGGAAATTCAGTGGGAATAGTGTGTGCAGGAAACACAGCACAGCTTTGGGCAAGTTCCTTTGTGTGCCCTGGCCTCCCTCAATGGAGGGTGACAGTCACCAGGGCATTTGGCCTGCCTCTGGGAGCTTCAGTGTGGTTCCCAGCAGGGATGGGACACCCATCCTGCTGCTGCCCTGATCTACGTGCCTGTGCTGGGATCAGACACGTGGAGAGCTTTCCCAGCTGTGTGCAGGAGCCAAGAGCCGGCTCCTGGTGCCAGCACTGACTGAGGGTGAGGACAAGAGGTGAATGACTGCAGGGGACACTGAACCTGGTGGAATGGGAGCACCAGGTGACAAATCCCAAGGCCCCAGCAGGTCCAAGGACTTGCCCACAATACACAGCTGGCGCTGGTGTATGCTGGGGCTGGTCAGTGCCTCGTGCCATGCGAGAGGGGAAGGAGATGAAGCAGTTACCTTCCTCAACCTACCTCACAGTTCCTACATGTCTATGGCATGTCCCCAGGGGTACAGGGAGGGTCTAATCCTGTCTTCAAAGCACCTGGGTGAGGATCAGGCAGGTGTAGGAGAGCCCTGGTAGCGAGTGGGCAGAAGGGACTTCCCTGGTCAGCAAGAGGAGCAGGACCATGAGCGTCTCTGACAGCTCCTGAAGGTGCACAGCCAGCACCCCCCTGCCCCTGGCACACAGCCCTGAGCTCTGCCTCCCCTTCCAGAGGACATTAGGTAATTATTAAGGGAGTTCTGTGAGGGCAGAGGGGTTATCAGTGGTCCCAAGGGCACTGGGGGTTTCCGGGACGCCCGGCCCAGGGGGATGGGTTACTTGCAGATGCCGAGCGGCACGAGGGGCAGCCAAGCGGCACAAGGGGCATCCGGGTCTGGCTGGGCGTGGGACATGGGGACAAAAGGAGATGCTCCAACCATCATAGGTAATCCTGAAAAGAGGCACCTGGTGACAGTGACCCGGGTCTTCTGACCAGACCCAGGGCTGACCAGCCTCTTCCTGATGCCCCTGGGAAGGGAGTTTACAGGGTCAGCCCTTGGCATTGCAGCAAGGAGGGATCTTCTGCTTTTTCTCTTCTCTTTTTTTAAGGGGAAACTCCTCATGATTCAAGAAAAAGGAGGAAAACTCCAACTCTTCTCAGCAGAGTTTTCATGGTAAAACCTGGGCTCAAGCGCCCGGTGGTGGCACAGGGGCAAAGGAAGGCAGGGCCATGCAGCACAGAGACACCAGCTGGTGGTGGCTGCTTCCACCTCCCTGAGATGATGCCCCCACATCTACTTTAACCTCCCTGTGCCCCTCTTCCTGCTGGCTTGTCCCCAGTCAGAGCAGGCATCGGGTGGGATGTGAGATGGATCCTCTTTTGCAGCAGCAGAGGATGACTTAGCCATCACCAGGGAATGGGAGAAGACACAGGATGGGGTGGGCTTCAGGAAAGTGAGAGGTGGTGGATGCACCCACTGCACCAATGGCAGCCACTCTGGGAAGTGGCAGAAGAGGTTGTGCTGCAGCCCCTGTCCCTCTGCCAGCAGAGTTCCCCAGACCCAAACAAACCCTAAAACACCCTGTGGGCCACGTGTGAGATATCAGAGACCCATTTGCTTTCTGGGGTGCCCAGTCTGTCCCCTCAGCTCCAAAAAGCTCTACCTGGGCATGGCCAGCCCTGTGTCCCTACCCCAGCGAATGGGAGGGAACTGGGGAGCCGTGTGACACCCCCTTGGTGGCTCCAATCCAGACAGCCAAGAACCATCGCAGCCAAAACCCACTGAGCCACCAGCAGAGCAGCACCCCAACCTCACCCTCTGCTTTGGGGGCTGCAGGACACCCAGGGTGCCCACCCATACCCCGCACGGTGCCCACACTGGCACAACCTTACCGAGTACCACGGGCGGTGTGCTGTTGGTCGGGGGGGCTTCTGGGGTGGTGGTGGGCGGAAAGAGGACGTTGAAGAGCCAGAACTGGGACGTGGGCTGCAGGAGCAGCGACAGCGTCAGCAGCGCAAGCCCGGCGCCGCTGCTCCCCATGGCAGGCTCGGCCGGGATCCTCCGGGCGGCTCCAAGCCAAACAGCCTTTTATAATTTTTACGCAGGTCCAGCCAAGAGGCACCCGGGCTGCAGGGGAGGGGAGAGCTGCAAGGGGCTGGCCATGAGGAGGAGGAGGGACGGGGAGGGACGAAGGACTGGCCTTATGGACAAGCCGTGGACTGTCAAAACCAGTCCAGGGGTGCCCAAGGGTTCTTTCTGCCCCAAGAGCCTGGCTCGGGGGTGCTGCACTTTGAGCAGCTTCCCGGTGCCTCGGTGTCCCTTTGCCATGTTCTGGGGAGGTGGCTGCCACGTTCTTGCCCCTGCACAGTTCTCTAGGAGTAATCCCCCAGGGCTGCCCACTCCCTGCCTCAGTGAATACAGCCCCTGTCCACTCCTCCTGCCCCTGGCAGGGGATGCTGGCGCTGCCAGTATGGCTAGGTGGGCCCCAGGTATCTGGGAAAAGATAGAGGGGTTGGGGATAGGAAAAGACACATCTGGGCAGCTCCTTGTGCCACATGGCACTGCCACATTCCCCAGTGCCACCCTGGGCACTGCCCCTGCCCCATGACCCCCTGCGCATGGTGCCCCGTGCAGCATCCCACCAGGATCCCCTGGAAGGCCCGCTCTGTGGCAGTCCCAGCTGGGGGAAGCCCCTGCAGCCCCAGCCTGCACTGGGAACTGGGGACCCTCAGGGACCAGGGATGCTCAGGCTGGAAAGGACCTTAAAGTCCATCCCATTTCAAACCCCTGCCATGGGCAGGGACACCTCCCACTAGACCAGGATGCTCCAAGCCCCATCCAACGTGACCTTGAACACTTCAAGGGATGGGGCAAAATCGTACTCTCCTGCTGAAGGGAAGATATCTTCTTCCTCTCAGGGAAGTGCGAGGTGGGACAGGGATGTGTGGGGCTGGAGGGCACTGGTGGGTGGGCTGGCTGATAGGGGGGGGTTCCCCGTGGGGCAGAGCGGCCCCTTCCTGAAGAATTGGGAGGAAAGGCAATAGAATATATGGGGTGGCACCTGTAGGTGCCCATCCAAGCTCGGTATATTTAACCCGACTCCCCGCGGCCACCTCCCTCCCTCCTTCCCTCCCTCCTTAACGCGGCTCCCGCAGCAGCGCCGCTGGGGCTCGGATTCGAACCGAGGCGGCTGCGGCCGCAGCGCAGAGCTCGGACCCCCGGCGGCCACAGCCCCCGCTGCTGCTCCTGTGCCCCGCGGGACCCTCCTGCCTCCCGCCGGCAGCGGCGGAGCTTTTACAGCCGCTCCCGCAGCGTCCTGCTCCCCTCCCTGCCTGCGCATCCCTGCGGCACCGGCATCTTCCCGGGGCGCTCTCTGTGCCGGATCAGTGCCCAGGGAGATTCCCAGAACCCGGGTGTTCAGTCTGGCCTGCGCTGGCAGCCTCATCGGGGTGGTGTGGGGGTGGAAAACATCGAAGCGGGTCCCCACATTGTCCCTGCAATGCTGCAGCAAAGCGGGGTCCCCCCCGCCGGTCACACACACGCCCCCGAGAGCCCAAATGTGAGCCTGGATAGCTCAGTTGGGAGAGCATCAGACTTTTAATCTGAGGGTCCAGGGTTCAAGCCCCTGTTCAGGCGGCGGCTTTATTCTTTAGGAGCCCATGGGCAGGAGCGGCACCTCCTCCCGCCGGGACGGCCCCTCCTGGAGCAGCTGAGGCAGGGAAAGAAGCAGGGGATTGAGGTCTCCGCTGCTCCCTCCCGCAGTGAAGGGTGCTCAGGTGCCCCAACTGAGCTCAAGCAGTGTTGCCAAAGTTCGGGTTCCTGCTGGCGACTGTTTTTTCTACATGGCGA
The DNA here is from genome assembly GCA_013400235.1 of Oriolus oriolus. NCBI lineage: Eukaryota > Metazoa > Chordata > Aves > Passeriformes > Corvidae > Oriolus > Oriolus oriolus. The sequence goes on along the minus strand of VXBT01001452.1, from coordinate 7,523 downwards.
CCTCCATGAAGATACTGAAGGGACTGGAGCATCTGTCCTGGGAGGGAAGCCAGGCTCTATTCAGCAGTACCCAGGGCCAGGACCAGAGGCCACGGGCACACACTGAACACAGGAGGCTCCAGCTGAACATCAGGACACCCTTTTTCACTGGGAGGGTGACGAGTGGAAGTTTCCCAGCAGAGCCCTGCATCGCTTTAGGGGAATACAGTTCCTGCGAGAGCAGAGGCTGCAGGGACTCCTGGGGCCACCACACTGCCTCGGTCAAGCCCTGGACTGCACTGTAGGTGTATAGACACTTCAGGATATTTTTGCAAAATGAAAACCTCTTAACAGAAAATCAAGCCATTTTGGATGAAAAATATCCCCTATCCTATGTAATTTTTTTTTTACATTTTTCAACCTGAACATACATCACTTGCTCAAGCATAGTAAATTATTTTTCAGATAAGTTTAGCGGCCTTACACCTCACACTGACTTCTGGGGGGAAAAAGAAAAAGAAAAGAGGAATTGAGAAGTTATGTATTTCCTTGTGTTTCTGCTGCTCAGCTGGGTGAAAGTGGGGCAGGCACTGCTGCTGCTAATGGGCAACTTCTCCAGATGTTTGCCTTCTCTTCCTTCTGTATTATCTTTAGAAGGGAAAAATGCTTTTTGAGCATTGAGGTAAAGTGACATGTGTTTTCAGTAAAGGACTGTTGGAGGAGCGTGAAGTCGTGCAAGCAGTGCCCTATAAACTGCAAATCCTAAAAGTAAATGTGCAATGATTTTTCCTTTTTTCCCTTCATTTCTTGCTCTGGATAAGATACAAAAGAAAATAAATCTATTTTGTGCAATAAAAAAACCCTCCCTCTCCCTTTCCCAAGCACCAGCCCTGCAGACGCCTGAACCCATCTGCCTGAGTGCTGCAGCCTTCTGCTGCTTTCAGATGCCGCCGCAGCGGTGAGCTGAGACCCAATGCTTGAGTGGTGCCTTCTCCACCACCGGCCTGTGCCACACCTTACCTAACTTCTCTTTTGAAAGCTGCCGACCTCAGTGAGTTCTGCGCGGCTGTCAGGAGAGGGCACCAAGTCCAAGCAAACAGGGTGACTCCAGTAAGGCTCCAGAAAGGAAAAGGCAACAGTTTAAGAGCTGGGTGGCTGAAGCATTTCCTGGTGCACCCGGGGATCTCCACCTGCTTCTTGGTGCCCATGAGACCTCGAGTTCCCAGACCTACAGTGTGTCAGGGTCACCCCTCAGCTCTGGGTGGGTTTTGCCTCTGCTGTGAAAGCATCCCTGGAGATCCTGCAGTCAAAATCCTGTTCCCCTGGAGCAGGGAGTGCTGGCAGCAGGGCTCTCATCATGCTGATTTTCCTTCTCCTGCTGTGGCAGATCGTTCATGCCCTGGGGGACAGGAGCTGAGCAAGCTGCTGCCTTCCACCTCCTCTCTCTCTGCAGGGCGGCCACAGCATCTTCTGGTCCTCTTTCTGCAAAACTGTGAGGTAGTGGAACATGGAAGGCTGGGTGCATTCCCCTAAATTCTCAAGTTTGCCTGGAAAATGGAGAACCTGGAGAGCTTTCCTGGAAGTGTCACCTCAGCCTCACTGGAGAGACCCTGCACAGTGACCANTTTCCCTTCATTTCTTGCTCTGGATAAGATACAAAAGAAAATAAATCTATTTTGTGCAATAAAAAAACCCTCCCTCTCCCTTTCCCAAGCACCAGCCCTGCAGACGCCTGAACCCATCTGCCTGAGTGCTGCAGCCTTCTGCTGCTTTCAGATGCCGCCGCAGCGGTGAGCTGAGACCCAATGCTTGAGTGGTGCCTTCTCCACCACCGGCCTGTGCCACACCTTACCTAACTTCTCTTTTGAAAGCTGCCGACCTCAGTGAGTTCTGCGCGGCTGTCAGGAGAGGGCACCAAGTCCAAGCAAACAGGGTGACTCCAGTAAGGCTCCAGAAAGGAAAAGGCAACAGTTTAAGAGCTGGGTGGCTGAAGCATTTCCTGGTGCACCCGGGGATCTCCACCTGCTTCTTGGTGCCCATGAGACCTCGAGTTCCCAGACCTACAGTGTGTCAGGGTCACCCCTCAGCTCTGGGTGGGTTTTGCCTCTGCTGTGAAAGCATCCCTGGAGATCCTGCAGTCAAAATCCTGTTCCCCTGGAGCAGGGAGTGCTGGCAGCAGGGCTCTCATCATGCTGATTTTCCTTCTCCTGCTGTGGCAGATCGTTCATGCCCTGGGGGACAGGAGCTGAGCAAGCTGCTGCCTTCCACCTCCTCTCTCTCTGCAGGGCGGCCACAGCATCTTCTGGTCCTCTTTCTGCAAAACTGTGAGGTAGTGGAACATGGAAGGCTGGGTGCATTCCCCTAAATTCTCAAGTTTGCCTGGAAAATGGAGAACCTGGAGAGCTTTCCTGGAAGTGTCACCTCAGCCTCACTGGAGAGACCCTGCCCAGTGACCACAGGTCAGGAAATCATTGTTGGTGTGAGTCTGGTCACTCCTGGACCATCCAAGCTTGTGGCCCCCTCCCAGGGCACTGCATCTTTGCAAACCAACCCCCCCACAGCCGCCTCCCTCCCAGCTCTTGACAAAAGTTGCTGTGACTCGGATTCGAACCGAGGTTGCTGCGGCCACAACGCAGAGTACTGACCACTATACGATCACAGCAGAAGAGATCCTGCCACCTGCTGGGTCCTGCCACATGCTGGGACCACGGGGAGGAAAGTCCCTGCGCTGTCCCCTCTCCTGGCGTGGACACCCGGCACAGCCTGGCCAACAAATCCTGTTTTATTAAGGAGGCTGCAAATGGACTCGGATGCTGCTGCTCGGAGCCTCGGGAATCTGGAATGGGGCCCTAAATTATGCAAAACACTGGCAGTGCTGGGATGGCACCCAGGAAATGAGACTGCTGCAAAGGGCAGCGCTGTTGTGGGGCATTATGCAGTGGGGCCATCACCCTATAATACGGCAAAGTCAAGGTTATATTAATTTCAGACAAATCTAAGTGATACAAGAGGTGAGGAATTAATTAACTTTTTATCATCGTAAGTGTGTGATACAACAAATTTGGGGGAATTCAGTTAAAAATACAACAAATGGCACAAGGATCTCCATGAGGAGCTGAGTGGTACTGTGGGAAGGATCCAGCCAGGGAGGTTTGGGTAATCCAGAATGTCCCTGGCCCCTGTCATCCATCATCCCCAGGGTCCCACTGCCACCTCCCTGCCTGATCATGATCCCTCTCCGTGTTTCCTCCCCAGTTTCATGCTTTCAAAATTGTGCTTTGGTGACTCCAGAGCTGCATCTGCTGTTCCCGGCCCTGGTGAAGACTGGGCTCGGTGCTGGTGGAGAAGAAAGGACTCAGTGGGGGTGAGAGCTCCCTGCTCCACATCCTGGGCAGCCCACAGCCCGCTGGGTACCATCCCACTGCTGCCTCCTCCCCGTCCCCCATGGATCCCCCACTGCATATCCCTGGTGTCTCCATGGACCCTGAGGCCCCATGTGCCCATTAGGTCCCTCACCCCACTCTGTCAGCCCCATGGTGAGTCCCAGAAGACCTGTGGGCATCTCTGCTCATCATGGAGCCTCCAGTGCCATGTGTGCCCCACGGAAATGTACACAACACCAAGAGCCCATCCTGCCTCCACACACCAGCTTGGAACAGGGAGCGCAGCCGCCAAGAAGAGAAGGCAGAGACAGGATTTAACAGGAACACAGAACAGTGTTCCCATCCCTGACAGGGCTCAAGGCTGCACTTAGAGATCTCCCATTTGAGGCCCTGGTCTTCATGGGTATTTTTAACTACCTTGATCTCTGCTGGAAGAACACAGCAGGGCATAAGCAAGGCAGGAGGATCCTGTCAGGTTTTGTCTTCCTGACCTATATGGTAGAGGAGCTAACAATGAGCAGTGCTCTGCTTGGACTTTGAACTGAAAAACAAGGAAGGACTCACTGGGAGGAGTGCCTGAGTCATTGTAAAGTGCTGCTGCCATTCCGAGGGAGAGCTCTGGGATGAACTCAGGGACAAATTCCTACCAGGATGATATCCAGGTCCCCAGCTAGATAAGAACAAATGTTTGGACCAACCTAGCTCAATGTTACATGGAAATAACTGAGAAGGACTCTCAAAGCACCAGGGAGGACTCTCTCAGTGATAGTTAATAGAACACCAAAGGAAGGAGGCTCACAGAGTGCTACTTATTGCTTGTGGACACATTTACTAAGGGATAGGCAAACATAGTGCAGCAACAAAGGTCCTCACAGCCAGAATCCTGAATCAGCATCTCACCAGGGTATGACCTTCCCTTCCCAGTCCAGGAAGGACCCAGTCTCCTTCTCAGAGAGGGAGGACAGCACCTTCAGCATCCCTTGCACGCTGTCATCCACTGTCAGGGGAGGCTGTGGGACAGAGGGAGAAACAGCTGTGTGCTCAAGGGTGTGGCCTGAAACAGATCATTACTCTGGACAAGAAGAGTTCCCAGTCGCTCATCTCCCTCCCTCCTGTGCCTCCAGGGTATCTGCCCAGGAGCTCTCAAACAGCCCAGCATGAGACCCCAGCAAACTCTACATTCCTCAATGATGAGGTCCTCCCAGACCATGGACAGGAGATTTCTTACCACAGATGATCCTGCGCCCCCCATGTCGGTTTGCACCCAGCCGGGGTGCAGAGCGACGCAGAGGACGCCGTGCTCCCGGTACGCCAGGGACTGGCACTTGCTCAGCATGTTCAGAGCAGCCTGTGGGGAGACAGGGAGGGGACGGTGGTGGGAGGGGACGGGGGCTGCAAGCTGTGCAGACCCCACAGCTGGGGCAGGGATAGGGTAGTTGGGCCCATTTCCTGGGGTACATGATGCTCCCTCACTATCCTTGTGCAAATGCCCAGCCTAGTCGTGGTCCCATCCCATCATGTCCCTCTAAGGTAGGACCTAGGGCCAGGCACATAACTGCTGTGGGAGGTACCCAGGGACTGACAGGAGCTCAGTCACAGTGTAGAGTGGGGCACAGACTGAGGGGCACAGACTGGAAGGCAGCATGATCATTTGGAGGGGAAAATGTCTGGGCTCACCCCCAGAACAATCTGGCAGTACCTTGCTGCAGCGGTACGAGACAACTTGTCCCAGTTCCCATACATAGACATCCTCAATGGAGCCTGCTGAGCTGGACATGTTGATGATTGCAGCCTTGCTGCAGCTCAGCCCTGAGCCTGGGCTCCCCTGGGCAGCCTTCTTCAGCAAGGGCAGGAACGCCTGCGAGGAGACAGAGGGGACAGGAGCACACACGGACATGGCACAGGGCAGGGGAGCAGCTCCTTCCACAGTGGGCAACGTTGGCACCAGCACTGAGACATCCTCACTCCTCTTCCCTGCCAGGCTCCAGCTCCTGAGCTCCAGCCATGGCTCCACGAGCTTCTCATCAACTGAGAGCCCATAGGGCACCAGAGCAGTGACATGAACTCCTCCCACTGGCCCTTCACACCCTTTATGATGTCCATCTTGTGGACATGGGAAGGGATCCTTCTGGAGCTGTGCTGTGGTGCTGGGGACTCACCTGGCCCATCAGCAGGGGTCCAACCGTGTTGGTGGTGTAAGTCTCGGTCATGTCCTCCGATGTTTCAGCATCAAGCGTCTTAGGCTTGACCATTCCAGCATTGTTGATGAGGAGGTTCAGCCCAGAGCCTCCCAGGTGCTCCCCAACTTTGGCTGCAGCTGCCGTGATAGTGGCGGGGTTGGCAACATCTGCAGGGGCAACACACTGGAGGTCAGTGTCCCTGTGGTGCTTTGGGGTCCCCTGTGTCCCCCCAGGGAGGTGCCCCCCAACAGCTGCCTCCAGTGTGGAGCTCCCAGGGCCGTGATGAGTGCCCAGGCACTCACCAGAGGAACTGGGGTGAGAGGGAACTTACCGAGAGCGATGACAACCACGTTGTGATGTTTGGAGGCCAAATTCTGTAGCTCCTGCGAGAGGGGTCACAGCGTTGGCACCAACAGGCTGGAATGGCTGTGCCAAGGCTCACCCAGCAAAGCCAAAGCCCGTGTCCCTCCAGCTGCGTCCCTGCACTGCCAAGTGCCCAGCACCCTGCTCCAGCTGCCCTGAACCCAATGGATGGGGAGCACTCCATGACCAAGTATCACTGTTCCCTCCACACGTCAGACGAACAACCGGTCCCACGGTGTCCCAGCCCAGCTGCCCTGTGCCACGGGTGCCCGGCTGCAGCTCCAGCCCTCTGCAAGCGCCCTCCCTGTTCCAATCTCCCCCTGGCACCGAGTGCTCCCATCCCCCAGCACAGCCACTGCCTCCCAGCCCGGCCTCACCTGCGCTCGCTGTCCCTTGGGGTCCCGACAGGTTGCAAAGATCCACTGGGGTGGGTTTGGCGTCCTCAGGAAATGCTGGACAAACCCCAGGCCGAGGCCCCGGTTGGCCCCAGTCACCAGAACAGAGCGGATACAGAGCTCTGGCATGCTGCTGCTCCTCCTCTGCTCCAGCTCTCACTGTTTGCTCAGCTCCCTAATATTTCCTTATAGCATTTTGCATAGACACCCCCACCCACTCAGGGTTTACACCAACCCTTCCCTGCAGGAGGAGCAATTGCTTCAGACCTTTAAACTCCAGGACACAGACCCTGGCTGGGAGCCAGCCCTTGGTTCCAAAAGGAAAAAAACCCTTGGTGGTTCCAGAAAAATTCTGCTGTCATTGGGAAACCTGGTTCCATAAGCCAGGAGGGGATGTTGTGGGTGAGGAGGGAGGGAGCAGTATGTGGAAAGGATGTGGGAAGCTCCATGGCTCACGTAGGCTTGACACCTTCACAAGATGGGCTTTCCTCCTCAGACCCACACAACACTGGGAACAGGCTGATCTCATCCCCCTTCCCCGGTCCCCTGAGCCGGGACATTCCTTACGTGGCCATGAGCAGACACTCACTGCTCCGTTCTTGCCTCCTGCAAGCCAGTGCCTGTTCCCTGACTGTCAAGTGAAACAAAGCACCCATGGAGGGAAGCAAACCCAGTGGATGCAGTCTCCTGGCAGAAGGATGGGCGCCTGCACGGCCAGCACATCACCAGCTGCTGGCCTCGCACTCCAGCAAGACACAAGCTGTGGGCTTGCCACATCTTAATGCAGCGTCTGTGTCCTTGCAGCAGGAATTTCTGCTGCTCCTGGAGCAAGGGAAGGAGGGTCTGAGCTGCAGCAGGGCCGCTGGCAACAACATCTCCACCAAACTGGGCTCCATCGGGCTGTGCCTCGGGCTGCCAGAGGCCCCCATGTACCTGTACCGGGCCAGCAAGGTGAGGTGCCAGGGGAGGTTCGGGGGATGCTGTGCCAGGCACGGTGCCCGTGGAGGGCAGGGAGCCCATGGGTCACCCCCTGCCCCAGCCACCCACCCCAGCCTGGTTCTCCCAGGCAGAAGCACAGAGAACAAGACAGCAGCAGCCAGGACTGAGCCTGTCAGGAGAGTCGTGCTGATGGTTTGTCCCAGGATGGAGTTCCATTTCCCACTTCCACAGACATTTTGTGGCTGGGAAATGTCTCCTCTCTTGCCCACCCAAACTCTGGACAT
>VXBT01001450.1:79625-102598 GCA_013400235.1 Oriolus oriolus | reverse complement strand
ATTCCCTTTTTGTCTTATTTCCTATATACTAATAGTCTGTTTTTAAGTCTTATGTCTGTTAGTTTTGTGTCTATAAATAAATAATTCATTTTATAATAGACCAAATCAGCCTTTATTAAAGAACTTGCGAGTAAGAGTGGATTTTGGGGTGCTGGCCACCTCAATAACACTACTGCCTGCTGCCAGAGGCCTGGGCAAAAGGCAGGAGCTGATTTAAACCTACATCATCCATTCATAACACTTACCCAGGAACAATTTTCATATGGGAAAACCAAGATTATCCTACAAAAAGTACAATTCTGTTTATCCAGAAACTCTGCCAACAGTGGTGTCACTCTGTGCACTTGATGACCTGCCCATTTTTTTCAATAATGAAGCATATTTTAGGCCAGTATTCCCAAAAGTTGAATTAATTTTAACTTCTAGTGTTGTTAAACTGGACCTGCTCACACAGAGCTACGCCAGCTCTCACACAGAAAAGTTGGGGAGTGAGATGGACTGCTCTGTGTACCATTACAGTTGTACGTGGCTTGATTCAAGTACCTTTTTAAAAAGTTTTTACCCTTGGCAGCATTGCATACCTGTGCATAAACCCATGCACTGGGTGACTGTGGGTGAAACGCTGATGGGGCAGTCAGTGCTAGGTGAAAGAAAGTAGCAACACTGCCCAGTTTTGAGGGTGAGAGAACATTTTTAGGGCGGCTTTATGCAGTGACTGCTTCCATGGAAGAGAGAGAATGTGGACTGAGGATAATGCAGCCTATGGCATACACATACTGCAGTATTGTCTTCCATTTGCTTTTGGAGCCCAGCAGCCCATTAAGGGGACGTAGAAAGCAATTTGGCAAACTGTGTTGTGGTGCCAGGTGCAGAGCTAGAAGCTACACACCTGTGTGTCTTGTCTTGTTCTGAGCATGATAGACTTGCCTAGTTGTGGTCCTTCACTCAATGGTCCTAGGAGAGATTGGTAATTGGCATCATTTTTATGGCATGGGTAATTTCATCCTGGTGTTCCAGCTTGTGGAAATAGACTGACCTTGTAGAATTCTTCTCCAGAAGAATAAAGTGGGTAAGGGAGAAATTATTAATTGTGAGGATGCTGAGATGCTGGAACAGGGAAGTTATGGCTGGACCATGATTGGACGTGTTCAAGGCCAGGTTGGATGGGGTTTTGAGCAACCTGATCTCATGTTTCTAGTAGCAGATAAAGAAAGAGGTAATTTTTTCCATTCTGCTACTGCTGCCTGGTATGAGCTGGAGATTAATCACTGCAAGGAGGAGAAAGGAAGCAGGGCTGGCTCTTGTTGACACCCAGGTTGTGTCTGGTGAACCATGTCTGTGGGAAAGGCCTCCAGGAGGATACAGGGAGAGGAAGAGAACTGCATCATGTGTGTTTAATGTGTTCAGTCAGGCCTGCACAGCAGGAAGGAAGAACCCTGAAACATGTCAGGTCCATCAGGCTGATGCCTCCTTAGCCTTGGCCTTGGCAGTGTTAGGTTTAGAGTTGGACTCAATGACTCTAAAGGCCTGTTCCAATCTAAATGATTCTGTGATTCTCTGGTCTAGTGAAGGTGTGCCTGCCCACAGTAGGGGGCTTGGAAATTGATGCTCTTTAAAGTCCCTTCCAACCCAAACCATTCTGTGATTCTAAGAGCTGGTCTTTACTTGGCTGTTTTGGATCTCAGTTGTTGTGGATACTGGTGTCAAGATCTAGATATTCTATTTTTGTGCTGGCTGTGGCTGGGATGAAATTAGCTGTCTCCATAGCAGCCTGTGCAAGGCTGTGTTCTGTATTTGTGACTAAGGGCATTGGTTACACAGCAGCGTTTTGGCTGTTGCTGAGCAGGGTTTGCCAGCTTCAAGGTTTTCTTTTTGTGCTTCTTTCTCTCTTGCATTCGCTGCCAGTGAGGGGGCTGGAGGTGGGTGAGAGGCTCTGAGGGAACTCAGGGAGTCATGTGCGATCCCAGCTGACCACAGTGATACTCCATACCAGATGGCATTGTGCCCAGCACCAAAAGCTCTGAGAAAAAGATGAGAAAGGGGGGAAATTCGTGGTTATGGCATTTGTCTTCCCAAGTAACTGCTAGTGTGCCAAGGCTCTACCTGCTGATGGGGAATCGTGAATAAATTCTTTATTTCGCTTTCAGTATGTAGCTTCACTTTACCTTTTAAGCAGTCTCTATCCCAATCTGTGTCTTCTCACTTTTGCCTTTACAGTTTCTCTTTCCTGTCCTGCTGGAGTGGGGGCAAACAGCAACAAGGTCAACCCACCATGTTTTTCTAGAAGGCCTGAGTCCTAGTGGGAATAGACTGGGAACAACCTATGCAAGCTGGGGCTAAAACTCCTGGAGTCCCCTAAGAGCAGACTGAAGTTAAACCAGTGGTGAAGATAGGATGCTAAGTAATTTTGCATTGTGTAACAGACTGCAAAAGCCCTGGAGCACTGCGATGAGGTTAACTTTGGAAGCAGGCCTCCCCCCTCCCACAGGCTGGTAAGCAGGGTGAGCCTGGGGCCAGCAGTCATCCCTGGGCAGGAGGAGAAGGTACAGAATTGTCAGTGCTAGGAGTGTTACTGGATGCACAGCAGTGTCATTGCTCTGCATGCAAGGCAAGGTGGACCTGACAGGCTTGCCCTGAGGCAACAGAGAGGATCCCAAACCATCATCTTGTTTCAGCAGGTGTCACTGTGCAATGTAAACCTTCGCTAACCAAAGCCATAGGGAGAAAGAGGAAACAACCTTGAATATGGTAAGCCATGCCCTAAACAAAATGGAGAGGATCATGTATCTGAAAAGCACTCCGAGTAGCGGCCAGAGCTCTCACTGCACCCCAAAAGGCAGCTGGGAGGGGAGGACAGGCCATCTACCACAGCTTTTCTCAGGGCTGTATTCACCTCATGAGCAAGGTTCACATCAAGGATGAAAATTGACCCACCCAGAGCCCAGATGTACTTGCACAGTCCTATGTGATAGCAACTGGTCTCCCAGCTGTGCTCTTTTCCAGGAATGAGCGTGCCTGCCCATTAATGCCCATGCTGGAGCCTGGCATAACCACATCCCCCCAGGTCAGCACCTGCTGGTGTCACAGCTGTGCTTGGGGTGCATGGGGTGGTGGTGTGCATCCCTGTGCTGGAGCGGCTCCCACCAGCAGGAAGGTTCAGCAATGCTCAGTTCACTGACAGGGCCTTACAGCAGCTGGGGAAATCAAAGCAGGCAGCGACTGCGTGGTTAGAAGCAGCTGGGCTGCAGTGCTTGCAAGCCTCACAGCGCCAAAACTTCCACACAAGGCAGTGAAGGGGCCTGGTGTGTTACAGGGTAAAGTAGATTCAGGACACGGAGAAAGGAGGTAAAGCAAGGTGGTACCAGAGTCAAACACACTATTGTTACTGGCTTTTTCTTCCCCCTAGGGTTTTAAGATATTTGGAAAACCATTATCAGTGGTGAAAGTAGAGCATTGAAGTCACAGCAACACTAGAAATTTGATTCTAGACAGGTGGTTGGATTTTGCCAAACAGGCCCCCCAGCAGACGGTATCTTTAACGCTGCAGTGAGTTAGTTCTCCTCCCTGGGCAAACTGCCTAATTAAGCTTTGAGGAGAATAAATGAGTGCCAAGAGGCTTCTGCAAACAAGGGGAGAAGTTCTGGTGTCATGGCCCCGCTGTGTTTAGCAGTGCCTGCCAGTGTGTCTCTTCATTAACTCTCTTAATTTAGACTCTCTACAAATATATGTCACTAGTCATGAAGCAAGCTTAAAATATCACAATTGAGCCAATGTGTTTTCCATGGTTTTACTGAAACTGAAAAAGGAAGTCTGTACCAAAACGTACACAGTTTAGTAATAATACAAAAAGTTAATTCTGCCAGAATGTCAGTTAAATCCACCAAAATGAACACTGAACCACCATTTATTGCCTGACCAGTGTTACTTTAAATAAGTCATTGAATGAACATAGAAGCAAAGTAGTTCCAAGTTTCCTTAAATAAAAATAGTAGCGATTAGCAACAATACTGCAGGAAGATAAACATTCATGGCATTTGCTATTTACATGCCATCATAACATGTAGTATGTCTTCATGCTTGCACATTACATTTGTGAGCTCATTACAATGGATATTAATGTGTAGATGTACTACAAAGCAACCCACCATGATGTGTATCAAATCTGCACATGAGAAGAGCACCTCTACTAGTCACCCCTTTAGGAATGATGCTGCAGGAAACCCAGCCCAATCCACTGATTCTCCCCACAAAAAGTCAAACAAGAAAAGCCCAAACCAACCAAACAAAAAAATCATCAAACATATTAATAATTTTCCTCCTGTGATTAACTAGGCAGGGCTATGCATTTAGCAGTATTCCCAAAGGTGAATCAAACCAGAATAAACCTGGGTTTTCTTTATTACAGTAAGAACACCTGAGACTGCTTCACTGGTCCAAGTACAGTATTTTATTACAAAAACTGCTTCTTACATTAACATGTCATTTCACTGAATCCCCTTAATTAGTACTTTTCATTGACAAAAAGGTAAGATTTCTTCTTAAAATAAATACTCCCCCCCTCAAAACAAAAGCTGAAAAGGAAATTAAAAGAAAAAAATCCCCTCCTTTTATTTTTTTCAAGAACAGTGTGGTTTTCTGGCTTCATTTCATCTCAGCTTAAGCAGTGGATAAACACCTATTCTTGGAGAGTAAGTGTCAAACACCTTATAAAAAAATCCCCAACATAAGGTACACAATGTGTATATAGATTCCTTAAGAGACTTCTTTTTAAGTAAGTGTAAACATCTCTTCTTGACTTGTTTGTTTGAATGCACTCCTATCAAATAAAGTTTGAGAACTACATTTACTTAAATACCTGTCTGACACATAACTGTTTTTGAAGTTACCATTTCATTTTTTCTACAAAGTAACAAAACAGTTGAAGATGCTGTTCTTCCCTACTTCAGTACAGATTATATTTAACAGTTCAGAACTTTATAGATCACAAGTTTTACATAAAGGAATAACCTAAATTTTGGAGTTAAACACTGAACACTGCTTAGCTGAAGCAGCAGCAAATTAAGTACTATATATAGACAGAGATTTCTATTAAACTAATATAATTCAATTAAACTGTCTGACAGCCTAAGACCTGTTTTACATGTGAACAAATGAAAACTGGGAGTTTATAGAAAGTGATTAGGCTTGCCATCACTTTAAAAAACATGCTTGTCTAACCAGAAAATAAAGATGGCAAGGACCAGTGCATTCAAGCCAAGTTTACACCAGCTTCTTTTGTTTTGTTACTTTACACATACAAAGTACATTACATTACTTTTCAGTTTAGTAGTTACCAGGACCTTGTTAGGCAAAATAATCTCAACCTGTAAAGACATAAGACTGAATCTTTAGAAAATGATGTGTAAGAGCAAGAATTCAAAAGCCATGTTCAAGACATCCGACAGGACTTCTTTCACAGTCATGTCTAACCACTGAAGAAGGTCAAGCATTATTAGTCTCAAGTCTTGATCTCTCAGTCTCTCTTACATAAACATCATAGAGTTGAAGGCGATCTTTATTCTAAACTTCATATATTTTGGTTTTTTTTCCTTTTGCACCTGGTCAGTTACTAGAACAATTCTTCATTTCAAAGCTGTTTTAGTATTCAAGCTGCCTTTTTAGTGCAGGTTCCTTGAAGATCCTGTAGATTTATTTTTGACCTAATAAAACAGCAAGATAACTACATTAGATAGTTAAAATGTTACACTGCTCTTATGTGTTGCAATTAATCACATAATTATTACTGACTCTCATGTACTTGTAAGAGGATCAAAACAGCAGAGAAATACACAAAATTTTCCATTTTTTACCTGTTGTGGATCATGTGGCTTTTGACTAGATGCCCTGCTGCAAGAGCAGCCATAAGTGATAATTCCCCTGCCATCACTGTAGCACAAACAATTTTAGCAAGCTGACGGGCATTTTCACCAGGGTTATCTTGGCTTGCACCTTGAACCCCTAACATCTGGAGAAAAATACAAGGCAGTATTATGCTATGAAATCTAAGTCAATTTATGATACATTTAGTATTAAAGGAAGCATTTCCAAATTATATCCAATGTGTCTCTTTAATATTGTAAATGTCTTAAGTTTTAGAAACTGGATATATGAAAACAATTCATTAAACATTTCTAACATTTTCATGTAAAATACACCACGTTTCAAGCAGCCCCATTCCCACAACACTGCTTGCACACCACACGAAAGCAATCTTTGATTTAAGAAGGTAAGTTGCTTTCAACTTTCAGAACTATACCTGCAAACAGGCCTGCTGTGGGAGCAAGTTGGTGCCTCCGCCAACAGTCCCTATTTCTATAGAAGGCATCGTGCAGCTGATGTACAGGTCTTCGTTGGTGGAACCAGTCCTCTCCATCAAAGTGATGCAATTAGAGCTACCCACGTTCTGCGCAGCATCCTGCAGATCAAGGAGGAGAAACAAAACAACAATCCAGAACCTTAAATCAGTGTTTGATTAAGAATTACTGAACTAAAGAAAATCTGAATTGGTGTAAAACAAACCTACCTGACCACAGGCAATGTAGATCGCTGTCACAATGTTTGCTGCATGCGCATTGTAGCCACCTATGCTACCAGCCATCGCAGAACCCACCAAATTTTTGTTTATATTGACTTCAACTAGATCTTCCGTAGTTGTTTTCAATACCTGGACAAGGTGATAGACACATTTTTACTACCCCTTTCCTCAGGCAGGAGTAGAAGTACTCTATTTATGGTTATTTATGGCCCTCACCCCTTGTTTACTTCTACATGGAATTTGATTCAATCATTGTCCCAGATACCTAACTTTTATTTTTGTTCCAAAGGAGGCTTTTAAATATAGGATATCCAAGTAACAATGGAAAAGTCAGTGCAAAGGGTTTGGACTTGCATGGGCCTTTACAAAAAGCTCACAGCTGTGTACCTCATTTCAAAGTCTCCCTTATATTTGGAATGGAGGAAGCAAAATCATCTTGGCAGAAATATCCCAATAATTTACCTTGACACGATTGTAACATTCCTGTCAAGTTGTTCCAGACACTAAACTCTTCCCAAATTTGTTTGCATACAAATATGGTGCCAAACTGAAAAGTTCTAACACAAACCACTAAGCCACATAGGTAAATAAACACTATGCACAGCAATACAAAATTAAGTGGCACATTTATACTATACTGACTGTATTTTGAAACTTTCAAGTAAGAGACTTATACTGAATATAAAAACGATCAAAGATGGTCAAAAGAGATATTGTTGTTGAGCAAAATGTAAAATATTCCTGCATAGCAGGAACAGTTATTATTTACAGAGATCTACACCAAGTCTGCAACACTGACAAAAATGGAACATTTATGTATTAAGAGTTCAATATAAGTAACTGTAGTGACATACAGGGCTGGGGTTGAGGAAAACCTTCCCAAATTTACCTAAAAATTATCAATGTCCATTATAAAAGGACTACCTCCCCATTACTACTCTGGAATGAAATCCAGAGGTTGTAGTAGATATTGCCAGTGACTCAGCAACAAAATGCCAACAATTTGGAAAACAGTAACTACCCCAGAAGACATAATCTATGTCAATGTATAAATCCACTCTGCACACAATTTGAATCTTTTGTCCAACTCTGTACCCAGAATTTTAGAAATGTAAAAGATGCAGAGATAAGGATGAGCAAAGACATGCTAGAAGTCTGTTTACTCATTCCTGATAGAGAAACTAGTACTTTTCAGTCTGAAAATGAGAATAGCTGGGAAGGTGGAAGGGCTGTGTCACAGCTGTAAAATCTTACAGCAGTAGAGTGAAGATAAGTATCGCTTCCAGTACAAAACTGAGGCATCATCAAATGGAATCAGCAAGAAAGTAGTTCTCACACAAGGTGGAGCCGGACTGCGGAATTCGCCCAGAATACTAGTTCTAGCAGTTTACATAGTTTCCCAAAAGGGACTGGACAAATCACTAGGGGAAAGCAAACAAAAAAATCCCCTATCAAATATGCAAACACCCACTCATAAGATCTTAAACAAGTGTTACAACATAGTGAACTCCTCCCTGGATATTGTCTCTCATGGCCAGTGCAGGCAACCAGGTAATAGGCAATGGATTTTGTCTGACACACAGAGGCCATCTTCTGAACTGAAGTGCAAGCACAATCTAAGATGCTGTTATAATGATGGACAAGCGGGCCAGAGAATACAACTGGCATTGCTTATAAAGGTTACCCTTTGTCATGCAAGATGCCAAGACAGCTTTGGATTATGTAAACCACCTGATTATCTGTTTTCATTGTAGTAGGAAGCATATAAATACTGAAGAGAAAGCCAGGTGCATGTGTGACAAAAAATGAGTGAAAGGGTTAAAAAAGACTGGGTTTAATGACAGGCAAAACACCGCATGTAAACATCTGTCAAAATGTGGCATAATTTTTCAAAGGTTAACCATGAAAATCCTGATGCCTTCAGCTAGATATGCATCATTAAACACATACACATTATTTCACACTAGATACAATGATAAAGAAAGTATCTACTGACTCAGGAAAAATGGGTTGTGCTACAGAAGTACCTGAAAAGACATGTAAGGACTATCCTTACCTGGAAAACAACTTTCAGTTCATACTTACGATGTAAAGTAAGCACCAGTTTTGCAAAACATATGTATTTTTATAAACAAGAGAGCAGACACTTACTTCTCTAACAACCTTAGCTGGAATGACTGCTTCACAGACAACAGACTTCCCTCTTCCTTCTATCCAGTTTATAGCAGCAGGTTTTTTGTCTGTACAGTAGTTACCACTGATAGCTATAACCTGAAGGTCAGGAAATTCTTCATTCAGCCTCGCCAGTGCTTTTTCAGTACCCTGTTAGAGAGAAACAGGTAATTGGCTAGGTTTATCATTATGGGTGTAGAACAAGCTACTCAAGGACAGTGGAACAGTATTCTAATCATGTAATCAGTTACAGTGGAAGAAAAGAACACAATTTCAGGAAGAAACATGAAACAGGAGGGAAAAAACCCAAACAATTATTACTATCTCTTTTCTAACCACTCTGGGAATTATATGGGGGAATAATTGATTTTTCCCAGTACATACAGACTCCCTGGATCCATTCTAGGTGCATGGACATATGGTTACCATAGTGAAGGCACAACATGAACCAAGTGAAACGTTACAGGCATGAAATTAACTAATTTCAGATGTAGTGGAAAGAGCTTTTCTACACCAGGCCATTGGACTAGAAAACCTGCTATATTAGGACTCGTCTATAATCAGATCCACTTATATTTGACTGCCTATTCTATATGAGGTTTAGGTCTAAGACTATTCATTTCATACAGCATAAGGCATCCCAGCAATCTAAGGATTATGTCTCAAGTTCTTCCACATGTTTGCATAAAAACAAACAAAACTAGAGAATATCTCTTTGCTGCCACTCCTAATTCTTAATTTACTAGGAAGTGATAAACACAGTAACAGAATAATCACCACTGGATAAAATCTTTGGCTCAAAGCAACAGAGCAACTAGCTTAGCTTCTCCAATTATCAAAAATACTTTATTTATACAATTATTAAAAAATTAAAATAACAAATTACCTTTTCTTCCATCATTCTCTGCCTATTCTTGTCTAGACTTGACAAAAATCAAACATTTTTATTATTTTGTGCAAAGAGCACTGTGTCTTATCTGTCTTTCAGATGTCAGGTAGTCAGTCACAGGTTATTAGGCTACCTTTATTTTTAAAAGGAATACACATTTTAAAAAAATACTTAAGGGGACTGGTCCTTACTTTTGAAATCATATTCATTCCCATTGCATCCCCTGTTCCAGACTGAAAACGGATATAAAGGTTACGACCAGCCAAACTGATGAGAAGTTTTTGTAGGCGGGCAAACCTGCAAGAAAATTTAACTATTACTTACAATCCTCAAGGGAAGATAAGTCTTAAGCGGCAAAATGACAGTAAATCTTTGCAACTCGCGTTGCTAAATACAGAATCACAGATTCCTTCAGGAATCCTTTGGAAAAGACCTCTAAGTCCAGTAAGTCCAATCTTTGACAGACGACCATCTTTTCAACAGCACCAAGTGCAACATCCAGTCATTCCCTCAATGCTTCCAGGTACGGTGTTTTCTTGAAAAAGTACCTTAAAAATATTCACTGTAAAAGTGTTCACTGCCTTTTTATGTTTTCTGTCCCTGGAGTTCAAGAAATAAAATATCCTGAACTGGTAACATGAATTTTATTCATTTGTAGTCCTTAAAATATCTCACTACCAGATACAAAGTAACAATGAGGGCTTTGGAAATTCTGATGTCAGTTTTATAGCAAGGCAAAAAGCATGCTATCTTCAACAGTGCGAGCTGCACAAGTCACTCAAAACGCAGAAAATACTGCATTTAAAAAGCAGCATGAGCTGATTCTGGCCAAAATACAGATGTATCTTTGGCTGACACTTGTTAAGAAACACAACAGGTAAGGAAGTCTCTCTCTGAATCCTCCTAAAGCAAGAAGGTAATCATAAGCCCTAGAAAAAACTCTAAGGCTTGAAACAGACTAATTCTTTACACTTTTTAGCATTTCAGTTCTAGCATTAGTTTATTTTGTATTCTCTGAAACCTCACAGATTAATTATTAATAATGTCATCTGAAAGGCTAAAGACCAAACTTTGAGGGTTTTTTTCAGCATAGCAAGTACAGTTACAGTTACTTTGCCCAGTAAAAATCAAAATAAGCTTACAGGATTTTTAAAAAATGCTTAGACAAATTAATATTTTATTTATTATGCAATGTATATCTATTTGTTGTTAATATACAGTAATTTACCATTACCAGTGAAAAAATGTTTACTGCTAGTCTTGGTACTGACTTCTGTCCTCTTAAGATACTCACTATTATGGGCTAGCCAAAATGTAATTGCCTCTACTGCAGTACTCCAAAAAAACCAACTGAGATCTTTCTACCATCCATAGAAGTCTTAAGTCTGGAAATTAAGTTGCAACAGCAACTGTACTAACCTACTTGTGCTGTCAAAAGCTTCCTTCATTATTTTAAAACCTTCAGGGCTTTCAAGCCAGACTTTCACCTCTGCAGCCTGGCAAGCAGTGGGCAACCTTACAACAGGTCCTCGAGTCATCCCATCTGCCAGAATGCGGCTACTTGCACCTCCACCAAGCTAAAAACCAAAGCAGAAGGGAAACAAAGTAAGATTACTGAAATTTTAGTTTTCAGGAAGTCAAAAACAAGCTTTATATAAACTTCAATGTTTATAATACAGGAGGTTTTTCAAGCCTTTCAAGTCAAACAATACTTACACATATTGCTCTACATCCCCTGTTTGTGCTTGCTACAAGACATCCTTCTGTTGTTGCCATTGGCACCTGGAACTCTTTGTTATCCAAAAACAGTGGCCCTGCTACGCCTACAGGAATAGGCATATATCCAATCACATTTTCACAGCAAGCTCCCATAACCTTACAAAAAAAAATACAAAACAATCACTAAGGTTACACTCCAGTGGTACAGTGCAGCATGCTATATACTACGCCTACAACTACACCAAGGTATCTTGGTAAAACACCCACAAATTTACCCATAAAGCAGCTCACTGCCACCTCAAAAAGTTAACAGCTACAGCTATCAACAGCTAATACTATACAAGTCTAGGCAGACGTACTGAATCCTATACAGTACTAAATGTTATTTATAACCCTAAAATTTTAAATTTAATTTTAAATAATTTTCAGTTTTAACTTGAGCTCAAGGTAGTATTATCAATCAAGAGAACTGTGGCTCAGTACTTCTAGGACTCTGCATTTCCGAGATAAGGCAGCTGCATATTTTGATAGGAAATTTTTTTTGGATAACTTACAAAACTCACCCACTGCCCTAGGTTAAAAAACATCAAGAGCAATTAAAGGTGGTGCTTTATGTTTGCCTTTTATTTTTTTCCTTCTATATCAGTTTTGACCAAAGTCATTGTTAATTCACACACATCACTAAAGATTTATTTCACAGAACCATAGACTTGTTTGGGTTGGAGGGGACCACAAAGACCATCTAGTTCCAACCCCCCTGTCCAAGACAGGGAAAACTTTCACTACACCACGTTACTCCGAGTCCCATCCAGTCTGGCCTTGAACACTGCCAGGGTTGGAGCATCCACAACTTCTCTGGGCAACCTGTTCCAGTGTCTCACCACTCTCACAGTAAAGAATTTCTTCCTAACATCTAAATCTGCCCTTCTTCAGCTTAATGCTGTTCCCCCTTGTCCTTTCACTACATGTCCTTGTGCAAAGTCCCTCTTCTGTGCTCTTGTAAGCCCCCTTCAGGTACTGGAAAGTGCTGTAAGGTCTTCCCAAAGCTTCCTCACCCAGGATGAAAAACCCCAATTCTCATAGCCTGTCCTCACAGGAGAGGTATTCCAACCCCCTGATCAACTTAGTGGCCTCTGGACTCGTTCCAACAGGTCCATGTTTTTCTTGTTCATGCGTTTGGAAAATAGTTCTACAGTTAGTTTTGCTTGCCTACTTTGTACTTACCAAAGAATAATTGTAATTCCTATAAGGAAGATACTGCAAAGAGGAAGGTTCAGGAAGTTTTTTAGATAACATCTGTCTGCGAATGGATACACCTCGTTCCTGGGTTTCCATCAGGGTTTCCAGTTTGTACGCAGGAATATGCTTAGCATTAACTAAGCTGATAACCTCAGCATCAGTAAGAAATTTTGCTCCTTCCTGGAAACATAAAGGGTGGAGAGAGAAAATACAGATTCTCCTGGTGAAAATCCTTTTAAATGTTTCCAAAAGAAAAAGGGTAACAACTTTACTTTGCTAAAGCAGTCAACTGCCAGCATCAGGCTTTACAGCAGGCCAGGATATGATCAAAAACTTTCATGATCAGACACCCACTTGTACATGTACATGATGAAGCTCCAAAGCCTTGGTATGTTATGAATGATGAATCTGCTCCCTCCTCCCACCCTTCTCAACTGACTTGAGAAGTAACTCACTAAAGGGTTTTGTTTTAGTCGTGACCTCCACAGCCCCCAAGTTATTAAAGCCATGTAATTTTCTGAAGAATGGTATTACAACCAATGGGAGAATCTAAAAGCTGGGAGAAGAACTCTAACAATTCTTAAATCAACTGTTGCAGTAGAGCTTAAATAAAGAAGCTATTTTTCCATACCTGCGCATTTCCAAGTATACGAACACATTCCTCAATAGAACGCGGTTCTTTAGGTAACTCAATTTCTTCCTCTTTTCCGCTGAGATATGAAGAAGTTTCCACAGGGCTCGAATTGCCAACCACAAATGTAGCCTTGGTTGATGACTCTGCTAACACAGGTTTTATGACTTCAGCTGCACAAAGATAATAAAAATGAAATCCTGAAGTTTTGATACCAAATACAACATGCTACCACAGATTGTACTATTTGTTCCAAATACTCATGAATGGGTCTAGTCTTTAGATTTATAAAAATTACCTACCACTTCCATCTTTGGGAATGAAAGCTTCTTCTGCTATGTTAGATTTCTGATTGTTTTTCAGAAGTCCAGTCTGCTTCCTGCAACAATTTTCAGGGACTTTTTTCTGTACCATCACAGGAGATGTTATGGGATTCTTTAGTGAGAGGGTAGATTCAGTCTCTGCTTGCTCAAAGAAAATGTATTTTACAGCAAGGAGAAGGGCTAATCCAAGCGTGATTACTTGCTCAATATCCATACTGGCCATTCTAAAAAAGACAGATCAAAAAGTAAATACACAGTATATACAATTTCTTGCTTACAATAGCATTCTTACATTCTTTGCTTCAGAAAGGGTAATAATTCCATCATCATTTATATATGATATCATATCAGTCAATATCCTATCAGTATCCTATCAATATCCTATCAATATCAGTCAAAAGACATTTTCTAGCAGGACATCAAAGTATGCTAGGCTAGGGTGGAAAAATAATTCTTCATACTATTATCAACATACAAATCTTCAGATGTCATTGAAGAGTTACCTAATCTGGCTAAAAAAAATTCCCAGTAGGAAAAGTGACTGTAAAAGAATCACTAACAGCTACATCAAATTGATTTAACACCTGGCCCCCACTGACAAGACAGAAAATTCCACTTATCATCCTCTACTGACTACTCTGATGCAAGATGAACTGCTAAGAGGGGAAAAAAAAACCCTGCCTAAATGAGAAGGTTCTGAGTTCTCAGAAACAACATGAAACCACAGGTGACACTAACTTGAATTAAGCTGAAGGAAAAGCCATAGTATAAACTGGGTTATGCACCTTTTGCACTTAGGTGCAAATGGTCAGAAGCTCTGAATAAGTAATTACTCTAGTGCAGTCTGAAAGTTTATCTTCCAGTATGCTGTGAAAGATGCTAGTTGGAAGAGACAATGTTTTGATGCATACAGGACAGCTAGCTCTTCATCATGTTCTTGACTACTACAAGGGTTTGGACAAACGGCATAATATTGACATTTCTTCCGAAATGGTCACCCCTGGTTCCAAGAAATCCTACAGTGGTCAGACCTGCAAATCTACACGTATTGTGCTCCAGGACAACAAGCTTCTAGCCTGGCAGCAGTAGAAATAGAGCACGATCACACTTCTGTGAAGCCACCCACCGAGAAAGGTAGAACTGCCACAGTGAAACATTAGGTTCAATTCGCTTTGGTGCATTCTCATCCAATCCCACTGAATTTTCAACAGTACTGTTTTGAGCAGCTGGTTCTGCTATCCAACGACTGTGGGCGTGAACAAGAACCAAACCCAGAGACTGTACCAAAAACACAAAACAAGTATTAATTTCTCAAATGTAATTTGGTATCTAACCTACTAAGAGTAAATACTGTCCTCTTTTTGATTGGGGTTTTTTTTGATGTTTTTTCCCTCATGCTTCCCATGCCTATAAAGTCTAAAAGCTGATTTTCCACATCTCTTATTAACACCCTTTTTGGCCTACTGGACACTGTTGTACAGTAGCTTCAGATGTGTCCCACCCATATTTTTTCTCTCACTCAAGAAATAAGCAAAGGAAGCTGAGGGTACTGCAGGGGTAAGAGGGAGGGAATTAGAACACATGAGAGCCCTGAGTGCTTGGCACAGAAATGGCATAGGCAGGAAAATGACAGGTGTAGATACAGGGGAAGTTATTAAAAACTACCACTGTAAGTCAGATTAATGGACTACAGAATACAAGTCTATAGGAAACAAAAGCTGGATTCTTTGCACCAGGACACCTCACTGATTGCATAGCCACAGGAGAAAAAGAGACACAAACCATAATCATTTTGACCCTCTGTGTTACAGGGTTTGGTTTATTCTCTTCTTCTTCCAGAACACGAGCAAAATGACTAAGCTGCCATATAGGGCGTCCTTCACGACTCTCTCTCGAAAGCTGCAAAAAAATAACAAAATTTTAAAATAGGTCATATATAGTACATATTAGAAGAACCAACAAGTAAGATTCCACATTTCATTTTTATTTGATCATTGAGAAATTACAAAGAGTCTACAGTCTACTGTTCAGCTTACATCAGATTTTCCCTTGTGAAAAACACTGGACAGACAGTAAGTTACAGTATAATCTGTTTACTCTCCTTTAGATCAGAACTACTACAGAGTGTGATTAATTTACAGTGATATTTACAAGTTACTGTCACCAGTTCACTTTGAAAGGAAGACAAATATGCTGGCATGTAACTCCAGGATGAAAAGTACAGCCTACAGAAGCACAGGGCTGAATATGAAACTAGAGGTTGTCTTGAAGTCAGTCTTACCTCCAATACCAAGGACACACAAGCTGGAAAGAAGGTCATGAAGACAAAGTAGTTGGCAAGAACAGACATACAGCCAAAGCAGCACATAATTTCAAGCTGTCGTACACCTAAACAAAAAGACAATTTTTATATTTGAATATGCAATTAGCTATACTTGAAGTGCTGCAGAACTAAGAAATCATTAAACTGACATTGCAGATTACAGAAGAAACTATTTAGATTAATTAAAAACAAGCATCTTAAGCCCTAGCAGTTGTGCACTGGCTTATTCTAAGCACAATATGTGTTTATGTATTGACAGAGAAGTATTTTAAGGTGCAATTCTAAATGAATACAAATAAAGTTCACCAAGATTTTAAAACTTCACAATGAAAGCTTGAAACTCCTTACTTATCCAAGCAAAGAAAAATTAGCCAACAGTGTGTATTTAACTCCCTTCTCAACAATAAGATGTTCAGGCAAGAAGAAACAGTATACACCCTGCCTACTCTTTCACAAGTACACAGAAAAAGCCACGTCAGCCACGTTGCACATGCAATACTCAACTGTCTCAGTAAGGATAAAGGAGCTAACAGTATATACTGTTTCAAAAAAACTATATGCAACACCAAAATGAGTTTTTGTCCCTAAGATATAAATCAGAAAACAGCTTATTAATACACAGTACCCTGAAAGAACCAAAAGTATTTGAAGAGCAAGTCCTCTGGAAGATGCTGTTAAGGTATGCAATATAGCTGGAAAACCCAAAACAAATTTTATGAAAGCAGATGCACAGAAGTTCATTCCTACTACACAATGCTCACAGAAGTCCATTACCTGTATTTCAAACTTTGGTTCAACATGCATGTATTATTCATATTTGCAAGAAACCAGTAAAATGAGCTAATTAGGAGATAAATAAATAGATTAAGTCACTCCACTCTCATGGATAACACCTATTATTTGAAACTCTCCATATCCTAATGTCTCTCAAAAAGCCTTTTTTAACTGGAAATATTTAGACCCTTAGACTGTATGGCTCACCTGACATGGTACCAACACCAATCACAAGACACTCCACAAGTGCATCCAGTGTAAATGTAGGGCCTAATATTGCCATCCCACGTGAAATATTTTCTCTTACTTCATCCTAAAAAGAAAAATTTTTGTCCATTAATACAAAGACAAAAACCAAATTAAGTTAGACATACCATGACGAGTAAACTGAGTAGTATTATGGTAGTAAGGCCTTGTAAAACATATACTGAAAATGAACTATTATGAGAAAGCATACAGAGAATGTTTTCTATGTTCTCTAAGTTATTATACTTTTACAGCCTATTCACACAAAATTATTTCATTTTGATTAATTTCTCTACCTTTGCCTCATCAGTATTCTAAGCTTCTACAACACCGATGGGCGAGGACACTAATTACAGTAAATTCAAAAGAACAACAGTTCTAAATTTGAAGACACTAAATAGAAGGCACTTGTGTCACAGCATTTCAAAACTTCTTACAACCACATATCTGTACCCTCACTGCTATTACTTTAGTGTTTTATATTTAACTCTGTGGACTCAGCTGATAGAAGAGATGTCACAAAAGGCACTAAAATTTTCTGCTGGGGGAAAAGGGATTTCCTCCAGAAGGCAGGCATGATAAACTCTAGAGAGTTCGCTACTGTTTTCCTGGTGATGGTGTTTTTGGGGCAACAGATGGAAAAAAAAAAACGTAGAGGAAACTTATTTGTAAAATATTTTCTTGAAAATAAGCGAAAAAGTCTGTACTTGCAGTTATCATAAAGTACTATAGAACACATTGTATTGCAAATATAGAAACTGTACAGTGTAATATACACTAAATTAAAATATAATAGGTAACATTTTGTCACAATTAGTATGTGCAAATACCATGCATAGCATTTTGTAAGAATAAATCAATCCCACATAATATATTTTTATTTCAGAATTTGGACTAATAGGAAACAAACATTACCAGGTATGATGAGCAAGATGTCTTGTCCATCTCTCCTACTGTGCTGCGTTAAATGTGTTAGAGCATGGATGTTCCTGTCTGCACATATGCTACATTCATTCTGTTAACATTTGGCCTAGAAATATGCTTTTTCAGTAGCAACACTGTAACATTAGATGTGTTTTTATATATTGTTCCTGAGTCCTAGAAATTAGCTTTTTTTTCATCAATAACCATTTTAAGGCAGACTTTGTCTAGGAGCTCTAGCCTCCTTAGAAGAGATGTAAGCATTGCTGGTTTAAAGTTCCCATTTTATAAAGTCATGCTTATACACACAATTAACAGTGCACATGGCTGTGCACACTAATTTAACATGTTACTGTTCACTTGAACACTGATCTGGCTGGAAGACAAGAGAACACAGAATCTGGATAGAATCCGATCCTTCTGTTATTTATGTATCCCCAAGACAGTATTTGCCTGTATACCTCTCCACTTGGATTACTCATACAATTATAAAATGGCTTGTCCTGAAAGGGACCTTAGAGATCGCATAGGTTCTAAGCCCCTGCCATGGGATAATGTTCAGTTTTGAACATTAAATTAAAAATCTCCATTGCAAGACAAACAAACAAAAAACCCAAAGCAAAACACCAACCAACCAAAAAATCCTCAAAAATAACTCCCCTGACCTGTGAGTTGGAACTGAGTGCAAATTTGGCCAATGCACTCGCTCTTGACAAATCAATCAGAAGCAGGAAGAATGGTAAAGCTTCGCTGAAAAGAAAGAAGCATATGTTAAAATTCAAGGTTTACAGTACAGGAAAAAAAACGTAAGCACAAAATTCAGAATAACAATTCATTACTTACTTTAAACCTGTGAGTTCTTTATCCAAGAAGTGAATTACCACTGTACTAAAAACAAAACTTGAGAAGATTGTGAAGAGGCCAGCTATGCCTTAAAAAACAAGAGAATGGAAAATTTTTCACTTATATATACTGGAAGATAAAAAGATAAAGAACCAACCCTTCCCCACTTTTAGATCAATCATGGCAAATGAATGAGACTTCCTGTCTCAGTGCATTAACAGCAGTCAAGATACAAACTGAAGTAGATAATATTTTTATAGATACTAAAATCTAAAATTTGTAACGCATTCAAAGTAAGACTCAGAAATAAAAACCATAAATCTTCTCAATTTATTTTAAGCAAAATTAAAACTGGCTTAAATAGCTCTGTAATTTTAAGTATTTCACACAATAAAGTTATTTTGAGAATGGTATTCTCCGTGTTTATATAATCCTTCATAACCTTTCATTAAAAAAAAGGCACTTTGATACATGCAAGACATTTTTTCTGCTACCTAGTAAATAATTAAAATAACCCTGTTCTGAACATAAGGATTAAAAAGTTACTATTTGTTACCAATTTAGGTAAACCACCCCCCCCCAACAATTAAAACACATACAGCAAATACAAAAATCAAATGCAATACCTAAAATGTACTTTGACCCAAGCTGCCTCAGGTTCTGAAACTGGAAATATATATAAAGAATTGCTATGCAGCGTGTGATTGTCAGGATGATGATGTCACTGCTCAGAACATCCTGTATGAAATACAAAGCAATTTAGTTAGATTTTACACTAAGGAATAACTTGTTAAGTTTCAGTAATAAAAAAATTCATTGCGACGCTGCACTAAAAGAGAAGTTTCAGCATAAAATACGTATCACTGCTAGTCTTGCCTTAAAATATAAAATACTAAAATGCTTGTTCATTAGTGCATCACTGTTTGCATACAGCTTTAATATCCAAAATGAGAAAAGAAGGCAATTAAGAAGCTTCGGCATGGCTGCTTTACTCCTAATATATCAGCCTGATCATATTCTACAGAAAACCCTGGATCTACTGATTAACACCAAGTACTACAAAAAATTAATTTAAATCCTTACTTCTTCAAGTTTGGGGCACTCGTAATTCCAGCCACAGATCTTATCATTCCCAGTGAACATCTTCATAGACATCATACAGATGGTGAGAGTCACTGTTCCCACAATGACTTCCCATGGGTGAGAGGCTACAAAAAGGCCATGCATTCGGAAGAGTCTGGACAGCATTTTTAAGGCTGTTTTTCTATACTTAGCAAACCTGCAAAAAAGGTATATTTTATGTAAGTGCAAGATTCAGTGAAAAAAGACAGAGCTCTACACTTTCCTGCAAGACATCCTTCAGGAAATACAAGGCAAAACCACTTAAGTCAGAGATGAGTAAGGAAACTAATCGTCACCTTTCCTTCAACCTTCCATGTAAAACACATCTATTTCTAATATTCCAAAATATAATATGATCTGCTCCTCTCTTCTCAAACTTTTTTTTTGTAATACACATCTCCCTGGTTTCTTCAAGGTCTTTGCCACCAGGATTAGGTCATTCATTAGAGTATGGTCCCAATAATGCCAAGGCTGAGGGTTCAATCCCAATATAGGCCATTCACTTAGCATGTAAACTCAGCTCTTGCAGATCCCTTCAAATTGGAAGATTCTGTGATTCTGACAGTAAGGCCTCCCTACTCTCACCAGATCTCTCAGATCTATCATACAATTTTTATACTGCTTTAACTCAAAATTCTTGTTTTTACCATCTATGTAAGCACTCACCAAATTCTGTTATTTCTCTGTACTCATTCTTCTTATCAAAAATACTGATGAGCTATAAAAATTATCAATTAACCATTACTGGTAATGCTCAACAGCAGGAATTGCAATGTTATATTTCTGACTGTGTCTTCTCTACTTTCTGTTCAATATTATGCTGTGATACAAATTAATTACATTCAAAAATATTCCTTCATTGTCTAAAGCATGCAAGTCCTCACGTAACAGTATTGTGGCAGATCTCTTCTACCCAGTACTATTCCCTGGTCACAGGTGCATTTCATCATCTCTTTGCTTCCAACAGATAACAAACATTTACCAGAAATTTTCACAGCTGTCTTTCACATAACTAGCAACATGAATGTTGAATACATCCTTCAGACCACATCCTGGTCTATCTGCTCTGTGCAAGTTTATCAAAGATATTTACTTATGTTTTATAGCATAGAAACAAAAAGCCGTAACGCTCTCTCTTACATACATGAGTAACTGCACTTTCCTTTCCTCACTGCACAAAAACAATAGCTTACAAAACTCTGTTGTAAAGTTCAAAAAATGCTTAATAGCCTGGCTAACAGGAAAAATCTGTAATTCAGTATTTACATGCACCAACCTAGCACTGCAAGATTTCCATGGAGGACTGAGGGCTCTACATACCACCAATTCAAAGCGGATTTAAAAAAATCCCTTTGTGTTGTCCTAAATGCAACAATCCATCCACAGGACTTCTGGTATCATTTCTTTTGCTTGGACATTAAAAATGAAGCTGACATTCAATGGAGAAAATAATAGGGCAAATCTATCTGCCTAAGTATTCCTGAAGATGCCAGAATCACCTTGGTTTCCTACCAATACCAATCTGAACAACACAAGCACCAACAGCACTTATCTGTTTTTCTCCATCTTCCACCGTGAAGGTGTGACAGGATGTTCGTGGCTCATGGAGTCAAATGGGGAAAATAATTGAGAAGACTGCCTTCCTTATGAACAAATTATTTCACTGCCTGACCAAATGCTTTTTAAAAATAAAATTAAAAACCAAACTCCTCCTTTTAAAGCTGACATTATCTCTTATGTTTCCCTGTATCATATAATCTACATTCTCTTTTGTAAATTTATGTTCTTGCAAAGCTGTTCCAACCTGGTATTATCATTTCACCTCAGCACAATGTAAGCTATCTTTTAATTAGGAAAACTAAAATAAAACCCAGCCAGAAGTATATTTGTGCTGAAGATTTTGAAACAACACAAAAAATAGAAAAGGCATCGCAACATCCTGTGAAAATACAAATAATTTTAAATACCACTCTATTTCAGGAAAATCAGAACCAGCAGTTACTAAATATTTTTTAGAGTTCTACCAGTCCTGTACGTAGTAATACTGCTAATATAACTAATTCAGCAAATTGGAATGATTATCTGACAATCAAAAAAACAATTAGGAGAGCTAGAAAGATTTCAAAATCTTTTCTTCAGAAATTTTTTTTCACATTTACAGGGGAAAATGCATTAATTCATTTATTAAAATAATGATCCATAGTATCTTAGTTTTATTATTAACTACTGCCATCCTGAAATACAGGATACCTCATCATTCATCTTGGGGTTAACTGAGTGATACTAGCTGCTAACATAAAAGAATTCTTTAAAGTTTTCATGTTTATTTAACCTGCCCAAAGCACAGGGTGCTTCTTGCTATGCAGTTGACTCTTCTAGAAAATATTGATGATTTAACACACTGATCCTGCATTAGAGTCAACTGTAAAAAAAAAAAATCAGCGCATAACATCAGCTGATATTCCTGTTTAAAATATTTATGCACACACACCGACTTGTAGCTTGAAAGCAGCAACACGTAACATTAAATATAAAGCTAAAATTTAACATTTATGTAATCTGTTGAGTTTCAAAATGGTGGTTCAAAAGGGATGCTTTATAAATCCTGCTCGCCTTTGTTTTCAATCAAAAGTTTCTACAAGACTAGAAAATAAAGCAATCCGTTTTGGGAACCAAAATAGAACGCAAAATACAATCAAACCCCAAATGTGACCCCCTCAAAAAACTAACCAGAGTGTAAAAACCAAACTAGACCAGTTGTACGTAATGGTTTAGAGCAATTACCGACCACATAACTGTACGAATTGCCTTTTAAATTCCTAAGGTTTGTCATACAACTCTCACTAACCTCAGAGCCATCCTCTGCAACCCCATGTGTTAGATCAGCACAAATTTCTCATCTCTTGCTATCTGACTCAGCAATACCTACAGGAATTAAGCGGCAAAAACAGCCGAGCGAAAACCTGTGCAGAGCTCACTTGGAACGCACACGACAGCACAGAGACCCTGACAGACTGCCAGGGAGGCATTTTCTTCAAGGAGGATGAAGCCACCCCCTCTCAGGCCCATCGCTGCAGCCTCCGTGAGAAATGCGGGGGGCTCAGCCCTGCTGCGGCGCGGCCGGGGCCGCCTACGGCGACAAGAAAATACCAGGATCATCATACGGGCATCCCCCGCACGCCACCCAGGGCGGCGGT
>VXBT01001450.1:41018-79459 GCA_013400235.1 Oriolus oriolus | reverse complement strand
ATCGCCCGATCGCGCGGCCAATGGCGAGCGCGCGGCACGCCCCGCCCGTGGACGTCACCCGCGGAGTCGCCGCGGCAACGGCCCGGGGAGCGCCGCGCGGCCCCACGCGCCATCAGGAGCGGCGAACACGCCATCGCGCCATGGGCCGCCCGCCAATGGGGCGCCGCGCTCCCCGCCCCGCAGCCCCTGATTGGGCAGCAGTAGCGGCTTCTTTGCATGCGCTGACGGAGAGCTGCCGCCGCCTCCCGGGCCCGCCCCGGGCCGCGCTCAGGGCCCGCGGTACTTGCGCTCGGGCTCACCCCCTTGTGTGCCTCCAGTACCGTGCGGTGATAACGCGCTTTGCCGAGGCGTTAAAAGCGTAGAAATTCCCAGCTCCTGCTTGTGGAAAGCAGCGGTGCCCCTGACACCCGGGGGGAAAAAAAAAGGCAAAGCAATGTATTTGTATTTGTGGCTTTCAGCCAGAGAGGAAGTGTAAATTTTGGTTCATGAAGCATGGGAGACCCACCTGGACGCGTACCTGAGTAACCTGTGCTAGATGACCTTCAGGTTATTTCCAGAGGTCCCTTCCAACCCTAAGGATTGTGTGATTTTCTTGGGCACCGTGTCGGGTGGCTGCAAAACAGCACTGCAGGTCGGCAGGGCCGTTCCGTGTTTGTGGGGCTGAGCATGTTCAACTGCGAAACAAGTAGCTGCGACGGCTTTTGCAGTGGAGGATCCGCGCCCCGGCTTTCCCCAAACTGCATTTTACATGTGCGACCTCACTTGGAAATATTTCTCCAAGTAGCTCCACGTGGCACCGTGCCGTGAAGCATTTATGTGATCCTCAAAAAGGGAAGTGCTGATGAAAAGGTTTCCGAAGAACTCCACCCAAAGTAGTTGTCAGTGATGAAATCGTGCTAGCTCAGTCTTTCAACACTTTTCATTCTCATCTTTGATGTTTATAAATCTTAATTTACTGTTGCGTATCCATCTTCCCTGATAGCTTCTTTCTTAACACTAGTGTTTTTTTCAGTATCTCACCTTTATTAGCTGAAAAGTGTAAAATATTAGCAGTGAGATTTCTGGACTCATCTGCTAATATGTGCAGCAACTGCTGTAACTGTATATGCATATGACAAAGAGAAAGCAAAGCAGCAATTCATACAATTATATGTAATTAATAAATAATTTAAGATGATCTCTAGTATCTTTGCTCTGTTTTCCACTTTTTCCATGAACATGATTTGGCAAATACTAAAAATGCTAATTTTATCACGGTCATTGGGAGCAGGAGTCACTACGGTGATTTGGGGTTTATAGTCTCTGCAAGTACATGACACCACGTGTGCTGACATTGAGTTCTCACATTGGTAGCTCTGGCAGTGGCCTGCCTGCAGCCTGGCCTTGTGCTGGCAGAGGCCAGGGGACAGTGCTGCCCCACTGCCCAGGAGATGGCTGGCAAAGCTGAGCAAGAACCGCTCTGCCTGAGGAAAACATTGTTGTAATTGACACACCACCATTGAAGAGTGCTACTGCAAACGCCGAAAATACTGCCAACTAATAATTTAGTTACCTCAAACTTGTTCCCACTCAGGAGCACATGAACCATTCATTGGTAGCAATGAAGGAAGGTACTTAACCATGGCCAGAGAAGTGTTGCCAATTAAGGTACTATCTAAACACAGACACACAGCCTAGTTAGAAAAGGAGATACTGTTTATTCTGTGCAGGGTAGACGGTGGAGTTTTCCACAAATAAAGCCCACCAATCCTCGAAACTTCACACTAAATATATATACAGTAGCAAACAAAGAAATCATAGTTCCTTGGTTACAAGTTAGTTCTCTTATTAATTAGTATTCTACCTTCTGTTGGTTGGATGATTCTCTTGTTCCTCGTGCTAATATGTCTGCATGCTCACCAGTTCTCAAGTAGGTGGTTTTCTTGAGATGGTGGTCCATGAGTCAGAGGTCGAAATCTCTCACAGCTAGACTTAAGAGCCTGTGAGTTGACACCGATCACTTGCATACAAACAGCATGGGGACCTGTGGTGCCAGCCAGGTGACAAGAGGCACAGCAGGACCCAACAACTCAACAGGAACTTTTTGTCAGGACCTGTAGTGGTAGGACAAGGAGTAATGGGCACAAATGGACAGAAGGGAAATTTAGGTTAGGTGTTAGTAAGAAATAGTTCCTGTGAGGGTGGTGAGACATTGGAACAGGTTGCCCAAGGAGGCCGTGGATGCTCCAACCCTGGAGTGTTCAATGCCAGGTTGGACAACGCCATGAGCAACCTGGTCTAGTGGGAGGTGTCCCTGCCCATGGCAGAGGGGGTTGGGACTAGATTTTTAAGGTCCCTTCCAACCCTTTAACATTCTATGATTCTAAGACCCCAGACTACGTGGTAAAGCCCAAGTAATCCTTCCTTCAGGGTCCCCTCCTTTGAGGCTGTGTGGTCTTTTTCACTGCTAAGGCAAGACACTGTTTCACAACCCCCTTCTCACTCTGTAACTCGCTGGGCAGATGAGGGTTTCTGACTCTTGAGATGTCAGCGTCAGAAGCGCACAAACTCGGAGAAGTGAGCCCCATCTGATGACACACAGCACGGTGTTTGTTGGGGCTCTGCGGTTCTGGTGAGCGCTGCGAGGCCGGCGCCGCCCGAGGGGCAGCGAGGCACCGCCACAAGATGGCGGCCGCCTCTGAGGGGGACGCGCGGCCGCCTGAGGAAGCGCCGGGGGAGCAGAGCGGCCGCACCATGGAGCGGCGGAGGAGCGGCGGCGACAGCGACACGGACAGCGACGAGACCGTCGTGGAGGGCTCTGTGACGGAGAGTGATGTGGAGGAAGAGGAGTTCCGTAGGAGGAGGTGGTAAAGCGGTGTGGCTGCGAGCAGCACCTGCCCACCTGCCTGTGCGAGGGCGGCGGCTGAGGGGGCCGCTCCCGAGCTGAAGGGTTTTGTTTTCTCCTTCCCCCCTTCCCCCCTCCTTTTTTTTTTTCTTTCTTTTTTTCTTCCCTCTATTCAGAGCCGTTTTATATGCTCTTAGACCCAGTGTTTCTTAGCTCTCCAAATAACTCCGTTTATTTTCACACACCGTGTGTGCCTCTGAGCTTATGCCTGCGGACCCATCATTTTTAATAACATTTTAGTCAGCAGAAGTGAAATGTCCCGGAAGACAACTCGGAGAAAATAAACACTATTAAATACAGTTTGTGCTGATTCTGTTTTCCCTGCAGCTTTGCCTTGATGTCGTTTTTACGATATTATCTCTTGTATCCTTTAAGACATGGCAAAGATTTGAAGCCACATGTAGATCTTTATGCTGGCTTTGTGGCACGGTAGTTCTTGGAAATACTTAAAGCAGCGATGTGCCTCACTAGTTACGGGTTTTTTTATGCAGAAAATCACATACATCCCTACAGTTAGGGGTTTTTTACTGTGTGTCAGCCCTCGCCCAGGGGTGTCCCCACGGCAGAGGCTGGGATGGGTGGTTTCAGATGCCCTTTGAGTTTATAGGACTGTAATGCTTACAACTGCTTAACGACCTTTTATTTTATTTATTTTGCAAAGGTTGGCTTTTCTTAACAAGGACGTTGCTTTAACAACTGAGATAAGTAATAATAAAGGTAGGACAGACTCTTTTTTCAGTCTGTGTTGTTTTTTTCCTTAAACTGTTGCTTTGGATTTTGTCTGAGTCCATGTTGAAACTTGGGTGTTGCATGAAGTTCATTCTTAGGAACTGTGTGTGCTCTTTTATTACATCCATAATTTTAGCTCATGTTTTAAAGGATTCTTCAACACATTTTTAGTATTTGATTAGGTTTTCTCTTGAGTTCTCTATTCCTGTATGCTACGACTGAGAATCCCTGGCTTGGGAAGCGTTTGGCCTATATATAAGGATATACTTTTTATTTACATGTATGTATTTGTATGTACGTGTTTGAGCAGAATAAAATAAATGGGTTCTGTATGCTTAAGTCATATGTAACCCTATCTGCTTATGGTATTTTAAAAACTCCTTTTATGTTGTTAGTATATCCATTCTCTTTAACATCAAAAGTTTGAGTAGGGATGTTTCAGTGCATTATGTTTAGTGTATCATTAAATTACTTTCAGCATAAATGAATGCATACTCATTTAAGGTCTTAAAATATTCCCTAATAACTCCCATTCAGCAGACTGCATGAGCAAGCGTGTTTCAGTTGCGTAATAGTTTCACAGTACTTCCTTGGCATTTTTATATAATCCATTTAACTTGCATCCTATAGGTTTTATTTCAGCAGTGTTTCAGACTGGGTATTCTTTAAGTGACACATAGCGTTCTTCCAGATTTGGCTGTGTTTGTGTTTTTTGCCAGTTTGAAGATCTGAGTGGACCATGATTTTTTATCAACCTTCTCTGAGTTAATACAATTCTTATCTTCAGCCCTTTGAAATCTGCAGAAACTCCAATGGCTGTGATTTCCTAATGCTGAACCTTTTATAGTTGCTTAATAGTTTTAAGTGAGGAGAGAAGCGTCATCCCATTTTGAACTTCCCTGTGGTTGTCCACTGGAATTAAATCCTCGCAACATTCAACATACATGGTTTGAGGCATGTCTGTTTGACTGTTCAGTTTGTGGAGTGGGAATTTGTCTGAGAGTTGAGTGGAGAGTTTTGTCTCTGCAGCTGTAACAGACTGTGGTATTTTTAGCATTCTGCCTGCATCATATTATATTTAGTAAGTTGGAATTAGAATTTCATCATTCATATTTTCTTGCATACTTGTATAGTAGTAATTTGGTGATGAGATACATAGCGTAAATATTAATTTATTAGTGTTTTATTAGTATCAGTAACAACATCTTGGTTTTCAAGCAGAGGGTCCAACCTTAAGGGTTTCTCTCTTTTTTATTTTTTTTGAAAGAAGGTCTTCATTTGTATAGTCGTTAAAGAAACTTTGCCATCTAGGAGTACAAGTATATTTTTAGTCATATGGATCAGGCAGGTTACCAAAATAGCTGTTGTTATTTTGAAAAATAAGAGGAAATACTTAATCTCCAATGCAAATTCAGGGAGGGTCCTGGTGAAATAAATTTCCACCACTGGCTGGTTTTATTAATTTCTGTTTCATTCCTGTAGTTTCAAAATCTAGTACGATAGACTATTTAGCCACTTAAATCCATTGCTTATCAGAAGTTTTGATGCATGTAGCTCAGTTGCTGAGTTATGTAAAAAGTTACAGAATTATGGAAAATTACAAAGAAATGAAGACAATCAAAATTTTAATGGCTTGGGATTTTTTTGTTTGTTTTTTTTCTAGGAGCTTTTTCACCAGAAATCTCTTTTATACAGAAATTTAGTGACCACGCATATTGTCATAAGGAAGAACAGATAAATCCAGTAAGTTCAGCAATGATAATATCTTCTCTAAGCATATATAATGATTAATTATTAATGAACCCACTGGGCCTTCCCTTGATTATGTGCAAAAGAGTCTGGTAGCTTACAACTGAATTGAATTTCATCTTGTCACCTATGTAGCACATAGTCTGCAGGAATGTATCAAAGTCTCTGCTCTGGTATTTCATGAGATTATAACCTTTCAAATTTGAGGAACAAGCCCAGGACAAAGATGAAGAAGTTATGGAGCACAGACTTTTTAGTATGTTCCCTTCGGGAGCTGAAGGATAATCAGCTGGGTTGACTGGGCCAGAATACACCCTGAGTTACTCATTATAAGATTAGCTGTGATCCAATGATTGATCAATTGTTGCTTTCAAAAGGAAAGAGATAATAATAATCTAAAATGCAGAATAAAATGTCTATTTGCATGATGATGGGGGAATTATTTTAGTCTATGGATAATTCTGCATTTCCTAATCTGCTAATTAGCCTATCTTTTAAATTATTTATTGTGATTGGTAGCTAGCCCATAAACTTGTATTCAGTTGAGCAATTAGCTTTCCACCTGCGTATGACATGATACAATTAGAGACAAATAGGTTCTCTGCTTTTAACTGTGAGTGTTACACTGTCTTTAGCCTGGATTCACTAGTCCACAGCCCACAATATGTGTATCCTTATTCCAGTAAAAGAGAGGTTTTCTAAAAAGGGCTAGACTGCCTCCTACATGACAAAAGGAACATTGAAGAAAGATATGCTTTCTACTGAAGTGAATGTTTTTACAGCTCATTCTAGAACTGCAAATAAATTTGTCTCAACTGACAGTGTGGGAAACAGTGAACAAAATCCAAAAGATGCTGTTATTTCAAAAATTTATCTCCAGAACTTTGTTTTGCTCCTTGCATGTCTGAGGGTTATCTTGACTGAAGTTTATAATTATTTTCTAAGGATGGAGGGAATAAGTGCACATTTGCTCTTTCCCTTTCCCCTCTGGGAGATGATCTGACTAGCTGCTTTTTAACCTTAGTGTTTGGCTTCATGATTCTCACCAGATTAGCCAATCCCAAATCTAAGGACAAATGCCCAGTCCACTAAAGAAGTCAGAAAAGCAAAGAAACCTAGTACTTTTCACCAAATAGTTTGCGTAATCCTTAGTATTTTTTGTTTTGGTGAGACTTGTATGGCAAGACACTGGCAGCTTGGTCATGTACAACTTGGGTATAAATTTTAAAGTTTTTACTGAATACTCTAAGGAATGGTCTTGGCCTGTTGTCTTTGATACCCACACGTGTGCATTGCACCAATGTGGCTCTTCAACCACTTTAAGAGCCAATGTGGAATGTACTTTCTATGCAGCTTTCCTTCTACTGTGTCCTCAGAAATGATCATACATGAATAAAACATTTAGATGTCATGTGATGTGGTGTTCGTGCAGAGTGGATGGCTGTGAATGTTTTCAGGAAATGTGACATCTGTTCCAGTTGTTCCAGAGAGTCTTAGCTTTCTTTGTACTTCACATGGGTTGGGGGAGACTTAGGATATGCAGTCCTGTCTTTGATTCTATCACGTAAGAAATTGTAATTAAGAGTTCTTGTCTACCAGAGATGCAGTAGACATACATACAGATTTTGTAGGATCCAGGTTCTTTTCAACAAGTCATTTTCACTATCTGTTAACATGCTATTCTATGGCTTGTTCAGCCAGGTGTGATGATTGTTAAGTCTGTGCTTTCCTCTTTTTTTTACATTTTTTTTCTTACATTGTTTTATGAAGTGCACCAAAAGTTGTTAGGTAACACCTAACAGCTTGTAAGCATTAGTCTTTTTTTGGAAAACATCCAGAGTCCCCTCATATAGTTGTCTGTATAAATAAATTTCCAAGTGAGAAAAATTATTGAGATTTTGCAGGAATTTCTTCACCGAAAACATCGGCAGGACAAAAGGCTGTTCCCAGTACTTCAGTCAGTGGCCAAAAATACTGTTTGTGTAATGTATATGGTTTGAGAAGATCTCTCCACTGGTGAGCAGTATATGATTTGCTTAGAAGCTAATTTTTTAGCAGACAAAACCTCTTATTCTTCTGAGTTATAATGGTCATTTACTAAGACTTCAAAGTGTCTATCTGAGCAATGTTAGCCAGATAGAGAGATTTAGTGGTTGTTCTGTTATTCTCCCGGCCTTGCTTGGTGTCTGGATAATGTTCTGTGTAAATATTTGGGGTGACTCACCTGAAGGGTCTATTTAAGCAAAATAAATAACTTTCTGTGAACTATCTCATTGCCATGTTTTGGATTACGTCAGTCAATAATTGTTGCACAAACTAAAGAATCTGTTCTGTTCCAGGGAGCCTTTTAGCAGTCCTTGCTACCGGGCAATCTCCATGCGTTGCTCTTGAAGCCATTGTTAAGATGTTTGTTCTTACTGCGTGGCTAGTACCTTATGTAAGCCAGAGAACTTGTCACTTAGTGTCCACACCAAGGTGTTCTTTCTCAGAGTCTTCTAGTGCTGTTAATGTTGTCCACTGTAAGTCAGTGATTCGTTTAAAATTGCAGCAAGTGTGTGGATAGTTCACCAGTAAAACCCTGTCTTAGCTCATTGGCGAGAGAACCATTCTGCAGTTCACTTGACTATCTTAATCATTCCTAGTTTGCCTTAGACTTTGTATACCAGCTCCTTTTACCATACTGAAGGAGATCTCTGCATTATTGGCAAAGGCATGAAAAGCAGATCCAAGGTCTTTGTAATAAAGAGTTGGAATTTGGCTCCTGCTGTGACATCAGTTCTCTCCTTACCCACCTGCTTTTTCCTGTGTTGGCTTGTGACAGCCCTGCCACTCAGAACTGGCTGATGTGCAAGTCTTGAAGTTCCTTAAATATTATATTTACAGGGATATTGAGAGCAGTATACTAAACATCACAGTCTTCGGAACAGCACCCTGTCTTATTTAATGAAAAAAAGTAATTCTTACAAAAAATGATTAAAGCTGTGAGTTGAAATTAAAATACCTTGTGTTTTGGTCCTTTGATGTATAAAATATCTTAAATTTGCAGCAGTCGTATCTTACTTGCAACAGTTTGTTTTCTTTGTGGGTGAATGTTTTCTTCTATGATCTTGATTTATTTTTCAACATTTTTGTCAAATAGTACAAATAAAGAAAAGATTTAAGCAGAATGCTTTTGTATCTTAGTAGTAATGTATGTAATGATTGGATCTAAGACTTCCATTTCCCAGCTACGTTACAGAAGGAAGAAGATAAGCCTACAATAAAACTGAGAAAATAAATAATTAAGTACTTTGTTTAGTAACTTGTTAATTTTTTTCTTCTTTCAGGTGCTTGAAGAGGCATACACATCTGACCAGTCTCAGTCTCTACTGAAGTGAGTATAATACATCGCACAACAATTTCAGTCAGGCATAATATAATGAAATAATTCTGTTATATATATACAATATACTTTTGTATGTTATTTTATTCCCAGTGTTCTGTTGAGAAACAGTTTTCTTGTTTGCTTAGTGAAGGATCTATATTTATGTCAGCAGTAGTTCGGTGTCTAGTGTGGATCAAACTGTACTTGGATTTATTTTTGTTTATGATACTGCCTTAAATGGTTTAAGAGCATAACCAACAAGAATAACAGAACTTGGGGAAAACCATTAGACAAATAAACAAAAACTTGCAATAAATAATATTAGGCCTTTTGTTCCTGGAAACTATGGAAAAAATTCAGTAGAAGATAGATTTATAACAAAAATATAGAAAGAAGTAATAAAGAATAGAAAAAGCCATTTTTTTCACTTAGAGAACGAATGTGCAAACACAGCTGGCTCCACATAGGAAATCCAGAAGTCTTGTTTGTTGCATGTCCTTGTAAAGAAAAGTATACCTCTAAAATAACTACAGCTGTTTCCACAGATAGTGGCCAACTCAAAAGTACTGCAAATATTTTTGTAAGATGAGCAAAATACAATTCCTTAAGAATTTTTGTATTGTATTATTTAATTCTAGGGGCTGGATAAACCATTCATCACCTACTGAAAATATTTCTAAGCCTGGTTTTTCATTAAATTCTGCAGCAGAAGAAAAGCAGAATAATTCTGTAGGTATGTTGTATTTGTACAGAACTAGGAGTTGCTCTAGCTGTGGCAAAATCATTTGAGAAAATAATTTGAGAAGCTGAAGATAAGTGTGTAGGTTTACATGGAATCTGACTATACGTGTTTTTTACAACAGTTGTTCAGTTTTTGTAGTCATAGGCTGCAAGTTCTGTTTTCTTAAGTATTCTGTTAGAACTGTTTGAAGACGTAACTTTTTTCTCAAGCCAGTGGTATATATCTGGTTTAAAATTACTTCATTGCTGTGGAATTTTTTGACAAAGGTTACAGGCCACATGGTGCTAAATGCCTTATGGATGTGTAAGGTAAACAGGTCATAGAAGCTTCCTACTTGCTTCTTTCTAACATATCCAAGAATCAGAGGCATCTGTAAGAAAAGAGAAACAAAATGCTACTATTCCCCAGATCTATATG
The DNA here is from genome assembly GCA_013400235.1 of Oriolus oriolus. Lineage (NCBI taxonomy): Eukaryota > Metazoa > Chordata > Aves > Passeriformes > Corvidae > Oriolus > Oriolus oriolus. The sequence goes on along the minus strand of VXBT01001450.1, from coordinate 69,574 downwards.
TCATGTGCTGCTACTTAAGCTATACTTCCATTCCTCAGTGTTCCCAGATGTGCAGGACTGTCCCATCTTCCACTTGAGCCTGTTTTTGTAATCCAGCAGAAAAACATTGACTTTATTTCTGATTAGGAAATTGCCAGGGAATAACATGAATTAAACAGGGTGATGAGAGCAGGGGTCTGGGATCATCCCTATCCAGAGGCAGTAAGTTATTGGATTGTTTTAGCAGTATTGTCTAACTGTGCTGTAATTAGAGAGGGCAAAGGATAGGTCTCAGTGTGTGAAATGGGTGGTAATTCCACCTGCTGATAGTCTTTGGAAAAACAGGGCTCTAAACCACAGTGAAGAAATGTGACAAAATAGCTCTGGGATACAATTTGGTGACTAACAGAGCCTAACTAGAAGTTTTATTGTCAGTTCCACTTAGGGAACATGACTATAGTAATTTTTAAGGTTTGAAACTTAAGCCTTAGTTAGGAAATGATGCAGGTTTTTTTAGAGATGAGAACTTTCGGAAGTGGAAAATGAAACTGAAATATTTGTCTACTCTCCTCAATTTAGATATCAAATTGAATGGATTTCAGAAAGATTCAGAAGAAAAGGTAAGCAAGCACATAGCTGTTGACACTGAGCACATTAGGTGAAAACAACTTCAAAGCTAAGCTTTATTTTCTCTCTTTTCAGTAAGAACTGTGGTTGGTAAGCTTGCAGAACACAAGGGTAGTAGCGCAGCGGTGAAAGCGATGTGGGAAAGACATCATCATGAGACAGAATCTATAAGGGCTGTTACTTAAGCTAAAGTAATGAAGACACTTAGTAGCTTAAAATGTTTCCCACCAATGAAAGCTATAGACAGGCATTGCATTTGGAAGGTTTCTGAGAAGGAACAGGTTATCTGTAACTGTCCTTTTGTTTGGGAGAGTCTTACTTATGGCCAGAAATAGGTAGTAGCAGAGTTTCTGCTGTGAAAGACTGCTTAATGTGGATATCATATCATTATGACTGTTCCATCTAGTCCCATTGATTTGTACCTACAAATAAAAAGTTAGGATTCTACATAAATTGATTTTACTTGGCTTTTTTCAAGGATCCTGATAGAGGTTTATGTCAGGGAAAAAGCAGTACTTGGTAGAATTCACCAAAGGCAGATTTGAGACCAGTATTGACACCGAAATTGGCCAGACAGGAGCTTTCTAACACAGTTTTGAGTATTAGAGAGCAGGCATTCTTTACTGCAGCAGTGGTCACTTGGAGGATCCTTCCTCTGGTTTAGAGCTCTGAGCATCTGGTGAACAGCGTTTATCATACACACTGATCACACATTCATTAGCTGTCCCCCCTTACTTGATGTGTATCTATTACTGTATTTTACATAGTTGCACCCCTTATCAGAAGTCCTTATATAGTTCTTTGGGGTCTTCCTTGGTGGTTTTCAATGTCCCATGTCCTTTTAAGATGCCTGTTCCTTGACCCCTGCTTTTGCGTAAGCGCAATATCACTGTTTTGCGTAACTTCTACTTTGTCAGCCTTGCAGAGCTGAGCTGGCATCATGCTTGTGTTTTGCATGGCTTCTGTTTGCCTCAGTTACATCCTTCATCTATTTCTCCAAGGCTGTGCTGTTCTATTCTACTGTCCTTATCAGAGTAAAATGTGGTTCTGTTATACTGTCCTTGTTGTTCATGTCTTCCAGCAAGTACGAGTGATGACAGGGTCAAGTGTTCCATCTCAGAACAAAGGGAAAAAATGAAATCTCCTAGCCTATTCTTTTCTGAAAAATATACAACTATTAATATAAAACTATAAGTTTATTAAATGAAACATTCTTACTGTACAGAATTAGTCCAATAGAACAAACTCTAAATGCCTTGAAACAGAGAGTGCCTGTTATTAATAGCCTCTGGAGAATAGGCAGATTGAATGCATTGAGAGTATCTCCAGAGAGGATATTTTAGGAGCCTGGAGTAAGAAGGCTGGAAATAATCTCTACAGTGAATTTTACTTTTTGGATATTGGCTGATGTTGGCACTAGCAAGATCTGAGTCCTGCATAAGGATCTTTAGTGAGATGAACCAATGGCCGTCACAGGCTTCCATGCACTGATTTGAAGCAAGGTCAGGAGAGACAGACACTTTGACAACCAGCAGTGAGTCACTGAGTATCTTAGTTTTTTGTATCCCTGAAAATACAAAATAAATCTGTAAATTAAGATTATCTATTCATAGAATTCTGACACCACACAGTTATTCCTGCTGAGTTTTCTTGGTTTTGATGATGTAGCAGCACTGATTTCTGTTGTGGTTAGTCTGTCAATAGTGGGGCCAATACTGTTCAGTGTCTTCATTAGTGGCCTGGAAAATGGAACTGACTGCAACCTCAGAAAGTTCAGAAGTGGTACTGGGAGGAATGACTGATAGACCAGATAGTTGTGTATTGTCATTTATAGGGACCTGAACAGATTGGAAAACTGGGTGGAGAGAAATCTCATGAAATTTATCAAGGGGAAATGGGAAGTTCTGCATCTGGGGAGACATAACTTCAGGCACCAGTACAGCTGGGGACTAGCTGACAGGAAGATAGTTCTGCCAGAGGAGGACTTTGGAATCCTGGTGGACTCTCTACTCTGCTCTTGTGAGACCCCACTTGGTCTACTGTATCTGGAGTTTTGTGAACATGTCGCATTTAAGAGTTGAATTTCAGTTGACATTGGGGTTTTTAGGGTCTTGGAAAATTTCGCGCACCGTTCAGCAAATGCACCAAACATTTTTCTTGGGAAATTTTTAATACATATGTATGCTGTTTATACCATAGTTCTTCAAGTAGAGAAAGTTACACCAGTGGAGGTTTTTTTTTCCGCAGTTGTTTGAGGTCTGGATGAATTAGAGAAGTGATGTGAAAATCAAGTGTAATTCAATAAAGCGAAATAAGAAGTAATCAGTACTTAGAAACAATTCAGTGCACGTGTAGAAGATAGGAAATAGCTGGCGGAGGAATCATTTTTCAACAAAGAATCAGAGATTTATACTAGCTTGCAAACTGGACACGAGTCTGTGCTGTCAGATTTCTGCCCTTTCTGCCGTACTGTGTGTGAGCTTTATCTAAATCATGTCACCAGTGGTTAAAGGTTTCTTGCATTGCCCAGTATTGCCACTTGCTGGCAGCAAGACCCTAAAAATGTATTGAAAGAGATTTTCTTAGATCCAGTATTACTAAGTACGAGCACTATTATATACAAATGTTACATAGAAAAAAGTATGGTTTAGGTCTGTAGAGGCATCGTATTTTTTTCTCCAGAACATTTAAAACAGGGATAGGTAGAAAAATGGAAAAGCTATTTCTTTGTGTAAGAATGGGTGCTTCTGTTGAACGTAGCTCAAAGGAATTGGAAAAACAGTAGCAATACTACTTTTCCAAGAACAGTTACAGTTTTGTGTTCTGTACTCAGTGTGGAAACCACACCATGCAAACCACTCAAAATCCTCAGATTTTGAACTGAAGGTTGTGAGATACAAATCCTCCATACCTATACTGAATCCACATAAACACATAATCAAAACTCCTATGTTGTGTTTTACTAACAAGGTATTTTAAATTATTGTGACTCTGTTCACTTTCATTATTTCCATGTGACAGAAATTTTTAATGACTCTTCTAAAGCTTTATAACACCCTTAGTTTATTGGCAATGGCATAATATCTTCGACTAAAGCAGATTTAGTCTCTTTTGCTCTGGATTTTCACTGCTATAGAAGTCAACAGCTGAAGTTGAAACTTCTTTTGAAACTGAGAGCTCAGTCTAACTCTTTTTAATAGATTGTGTGAAGGAAGGCTTTGAGTCTTGTAGATTTTGCAAAAATTGATAATAAAATGTACACACATATATAGAAAGAGAGACACATTCTAAAGTGTATGTTAGTTAAATGCTTTTTAGAAAGAGTTGCCCCATTCCTTTTTGTAAACCTTTTTTATTTAATTTTTAGATATCACAAAAATTAAGTAATGAAGATTGCTTTCCAGAAATAAACCTCTGTCTAGATGCTCCTGTCGAAGACATAGTAACAGTTCTAAAGGAACAGACATCAGAAGATACATTTCCACATGTTTTAGATAATTGCCGCAGAACCTGCATGACCATTATTGACACAGATAACACAGTAAAAGATCATTCCCTTAATAATGATACACATCTTTCACCGTCATCCCCAGGGAAGGTTTTCATGGACGTATTCACTGAACAGTGTATAGAGACTTGTGAAGCTGACATCAGTGATTTGTTGAGATACCCTAGTGATTCTGAGAGTCTTAAAGTTAAAAACCCATTGCCTGACAAGTTAGAGTGTCAGGGTCATGACTATTGCATCGATCCATCAGCAGCTGAGAGCAGTGATGCCCTGCCAGCAGACCTTGTGGCACCTCTGAATGCCTTGTCAGGATCAATGGTACAAGCTGCCACTCCTGCAGTGCCAAATGAGAGACAGCTTAATGCCAACGAAGAGCAGGCAAATTCAGAACCCAGTGTTCTGCAGCTAGATGATGACTGTACGCAAATAACAAACGTGATGGAGCCTCGACTTGCTACAATTCAGATGGAAGAAATAAATGCCTTCACAGGATCTAACTTGCAGAGCACAACAAATGAGCAAGTATACCCACAGTTTAATTCATACTTGAAATTTTATGTTTATCATATAAAGTATTTATATAAAGTAGCCAAATTACTTGAAGATGGGAATCTTAGTAAAGAATAGACTAGCATCAGTAATTTGCATGTTTAAATAATCTCAGTTGTTTTTGTTTTAAAAGTCTGGTACTGTATTTCCTGTTTGGATGTATCCCTGTTATGTAAATAGCTGAGCTTGCTGGGATGGGAAATCCTAGTAAAGTTAATTTATTGACTGATATGGAAACTTAGAATCACTATGGGATTTTTAAAAACTTCTGGACTCCCTGTAAATCTTCTGTGTCTCATGTTCTCTCTAAAACACTATTCTGTTATTGCATTGTAACATACCAGCATAAACCAGCCAGTTCCAGCTCCAGGTTCCTACTGCATCCTGTTCTGGTTTTGATCCAGGCAATAGTGTGCTGTTTTCTTTTGTCATAGTTCTCACTGCTGTAACATGCAAATGCTTTGCAAGTATTACAAAATAGATTACAGCTGTGTCTTTCCTGTAGACTGGGAAGATTATTCAATGGGGATTTTTTACACATGTATTTAGAAGTGTATTTATTGTGCTTAGTTCTGCCTATGCGAGACATACTGAAAAAACTGAGGCATGTGTTTATGTTCCTGTCCTCCCCTGAAGAAGCTGGTATGTATGGATACAGCATGTGATCCTTCTTGTTACTTTGTGTGCTGTGAAGGTGTTCCGTAACAGGTCATTTCTATTCCATAACACCAATGCAAAAATACGGAGAGGAGCATGAAAGGAAAGCCATAATCTTTTCCTGTTTAGGTTATAAGGGTGAGAGAAGTACAGATAGGAGACATAGGTTTATGTTGCAGAGTGTATTAAGCATCTCTTGTGAACCTGTAACATGATTCTCTGCTCTGTATTGTCTTTGAATAATCTGGAGCTGCAAATCAATGATCAATGGCTATTTAAGGTGGTTTTACAACCGCTTTGCTTCCCCACAATGGCATAAAGCATCCAAAAACTATAAGTTAATTCAGTATTTTCCTAGTAGTATTAACTGAATATATCAGCATGTAATTATTTGTGCCACAGAGATGGCTATTTTCAAGGTGTTGAAAGGTCTATATTCCAAGTGTCTTAGAACCATAGCACTTTACAGAGCTCTTTTAGTGAAGTATTGATTTCTGAAATTTGTAGCACAGATGTGCGAAGATTAATGCATAGATTTACTCAAAATTGAAGTTAAAATTGTGAAGCAGAGTCTTGTGGAAATGGAGATCTCTAACCTCTTGTCAAATAATAATCAACTTTAGCTTTTCTTTGTGCCTTTATCTGGTGTTCTGGAAGGCAGAAAGTAAGGAGACAATTGACGGAGAAAAAAAATCCCAGTTAATTTGTTAGTAACTGTTGAAGTTAACAGTATAGTGTGCACCTTGGTCTTTTCTCACCCTTCTTTCTTCAGAGTATTTTTGTGGTGAAACAAGTATCCAAAAGAGGAGAGCCTGTACTGAGTTGTGGATGCAATCAGGATGCTGAATATCCCATATATGTTAGTATATGGTATCTTATAAAGCAGGTGTGGGCTATTTTTCTTTGAAATATTTTCTTCTTCTTCTCTAACCCTGCTCTCATCGCAAATGTGGATCCATGGGAAGTATTGCTATGATAGTTTTCTAAGCTAATATATTTGATTTTCCACAGCTGCCATAGGATCATTAAGGTTGGAAGAGACCTCTGAGATCATCAAGTCCTATTGTCCAACCATGAACTACTGTGTTTACCACTAAACCGTGTCCCCAAGGGCCACATCCACATGTCTTTTGAACGCTTCCAGGGATGATGATTCCACCACTTCCCTAGTCAGCCTGTTTCAGTGCCTGACCACACTTCCAGTGAAAAAATTTTTCCTCATACCCAATCTAAACCTTCTCTGGCACAACTAGAGGCCACTTCCGCTTGTTCTGTTGCTTTTTACCTGGAAGAAGAGACCAGCCCTCACCTCACTACAAACTCTTTTCAAGTAGTTGTAGAGAGCAGTAGGGGCACTGCTAAGATTTCTTTTCCTCAGGCTAAACAACCCCAGATCCCATGTTAACATGCATTGTCTCTTGACCCAGGGGAACCACTTCTAAGAAGGCAATTCTCCTCTTCAGTAACCTCACTGCTAAATATGTCAATTAAAAAAATTAATCAGTGCATTCTCCATTTCTGTTTGTATCCCAAGAAAGGACTAACCAGTTCTCCCACATCATTGTGAAAGAATTTCTATGCATGTGTGCTGAGGGTGTGTCCTAAAAGTTTTCAGCATTACTCAATTATGTAATAAACTAATGACTACCCAGATTTCAGGAGCTTGAGTGATACATAGCAGCATGTCACACTCACATGGCTAAAACAGTGAATAAACTCAAGTAAGTCAAATTAACTTCCATGTGGTGACCTGTCTTTAGGGTGGGATTAGAGATAAGTCTCTGGTATACCTGCGTCATTTAGGTTCCCCTTTGCACAACTTAGGATGAGGTGAATCACTATCATCTCAGAGTAGCTCTTCCTCTTTAAAAGTGGTGGGGTAGTGAGAATGCCTAGTGTCATCTAAATGCCTGGCTTTTAGAAGGTTGAAGGTAAGTGAAGTGAATCTCATCTGTAGTGACTGTATCTCGGGGATGGTATATCTTTAGAAATAACTGCTCAGCTGGGAGTTACTGAACTTCAGGTGAAACATGGATCTCACATTGTGTAAGTTTTTAGGCTTCTGCAACAGTGACATGGGATGGGCTATTCTAAGACATTTCAAGCATCATCTTATTTTTTAGGACAGGAGCTCATGTCCATAGGAAACTGAAATGAATCTATTGTCATTTCAAATCCAATCAAATAACTTTCAGATAGAACAGCTTTTGTTTGCTGTCATCCAGCCTAGATTTATGTTTTAAGTTGTGACTCTGAGTAGCCCAATTCTCTTGGCTAATTTTGCCAGGAACACATTGCATGACATACTACTTTGGGATTGCCTCTCGTATGGCAGTGTCTATCTTTCATATCTGTAGAAGTCCAGTTATTCACCTAAGCAACCCCTCAATTCTCTGTGAGCACACATACAATTTTAAAAAGTGTGCTCTTGGAGCTCTTTAATAGACAGCCTTTGTTTTAACTTCATGCATACCAGTTGCTTCTGATATTTCTTTTTTTGTCACAGCCTGTGGGTGGTCAGCAGGGAGAGAAACAAGTAATTTCAGTTTACTTGGATGCCACCTTTAGTGAAAAGCAAACTGGTGAGGAACATTCACATTCAGTGGAGTCTGCAGCATGTGCAGAAACAGCCCAAACAACATCAAGGTAAGCGAGACCTCCTCAGGAAAATACTGAGATTGTTTCCTCTCATCACCAGCTACTAGAAGAGACAGCAGGGAATGGCTCGAAGTGCAATATAACAAGAAAAAAACCTAAGTATTTTGAGTATGAGAAATTTATGCATAATAATTCTTAAATTCTTTTTTTAAATATATTAATGTAATAGATATGATGCATGTGGAGTACTCATTTGTCATGTGAATGACTTCAAATGATCAAAGGTAAGGGTTTTACCTGTTATTTAAAGATCTGGGAGTTAGTTTCTCTCTTGATTTACTCCTTATTTAATACTCCCTCAGTTAGCCTATGTGCTTGCCTGCTGTTACAGAGTTCCTTTTGAAATCAGATGCATTCATATTCTTAGCTCTACTGTAAACACTGATTTATATAGAGAATATTTTTGTTGATTCTAAGCAAATCTCTTGTCAGTAAAATTCGGAAATCTACTTCTGAAGACAAGCAGGATCTAGAAACCATTATATGGCATGAAATGATTCTGAATGAGTATGCAGAAGCTAGTCAGAGGAGAAGGAGCAAGAGAATCGACAACAAACGAAGTAAGATACTCTATGCTGTTATCATACAGATTATTATTTGAACAACTATACTGAATCAAATATAATTCATAATTTTTTCAATATACTGTGGCATGGTTTTCTTTTAAAAATATAAGCATTCATTTTAATAATTAAAGTTATTGACAATTTCCCTTCTTCTGAAAACCCTTATATTAGCAACCTAACAGTTAACATGTTTGCATAAACTCTTTAAGAATCATGAGATGTTTTTGAGGGTGCAATTTTTATTACAGTGTTTTATATGAAAAAATTATGGTGTGTTCTGAAAAGGAGAAGATAAATGGTTTTTTACAGAGTGAAAAGGTAGATCCTGAGCTACATTTATATATTCTTCTGCCATTTAGTATTCTGTGTGCAACATCATTGTCAGAGCAGTGCCATCCTCAAGATCTGACCTGTACAAAACAGTTTATTCCATTTTGAATGCCTGCTGTTGTTATCCTGTCTACAGGATTATAAGGCCTTTACTACAGTTACAGAGCACTCTTTTGAAGTATTTTTATTTGCAATATGCTTTGTTAGAGAGAAAGATTGCTATTTTTCATCCTTAGAAGGTACATGCAGAGAAATTCTTGACCTTGCTGAACAATTTTGTGGGAGAATAAAGAATTTCCTCACTTAAGTGTTCACTCCAACACCTTTAAGATTGGATCTTATCTGTCGGGTTTTTTTTTTTTTAAGTCCACTCAGAGAGGGTTTTTCATTTACCTACAATCATTTAAACATCTTACAAAGTTTGTAGGTACTGGAATTGAACAGCTACATTAGACCTTAAAAAACATGACAAGTCCACCTCCAATTAAGAGAATTTAATTCTCTTTTGCAGGACTTTAATTATTCACAGTAGAAGCACCATATTGATGAGATTTAAAGTTAAATGACTAACTACTCATCTATTTCAAATTGAGTTTGCTAGTTTCCACTCAATAAACAAGTTATTGGTTCTTTAGCATGGTTTCTGCAGAAAGAGTTGCCCTGCCTGTAGAGGTAGCTTCATGTTAAACCAATCTAGCAAGCTTACATCCCGTTCACATCAGACCTATCAAGAGCACATTAGTCATCTTAGTTTGGTAATTCGCTCTATAAACAGCCCCATGTTTAAAACAGATAAGTTTTGGATTGGGTCTGCAGGTGTCACTTGTTTTGCACAGGGTCAGGCATATGGAAAGCTCTAGGGAAGGCAAGTGGAAGTGATGGGAAATAGATCCCTTCAAGGAAGATTTTAATGAGGTAAAGTGTAACATAAAACTGCACGTTGTTCTGTTTGTGTCTGTGCAGTTTAATGCCTCCTGAACTGCTTGGTTGGTTTAGATCAGGTCTGACTAGTGACGGCACGTCTTAAATGATTGACGTCTTACAAGGCTGGACAGGTAGATGAGAGGGACTGTGTGCTCAGCTGAGGGAAACCCCTATCTGTTAGATTCTAAAAGTCTACACAGAGTCAAGAATTGAAGAATGTTTGGAATTAGTCTGAGCTCACAGTGTATCACAATGCACAGGACATCAGGCCGTGTGAGTTACAGCTCTAGAAGAACTATGGGTTTTAAGGTCGATTTCTGGTGATGCTGAATTGATTTTTGCCTTTTTTGCTTTTATGTATTCTCTATATTCTTCACACATATATTTATAGCTCTGTAGCCCATTCTTGTATTTGTATTTGTAGTTAGCCCCAGTACTTTTCCCTACCTTTTCCCTACCCCGATAGGCAGAAAGACAAAACACATTCCAGAGGCTCCAAGCTGGGGGTCCAAGGCCCCTGTCCTATCTTGATTCTTCCTGGGAGCCAAGGTTGAATCCAGCTCTTGGAGACACATTTTCTTAAACAAAGTTTATTTCCTATCTAAGGGGGGAGGATTTAGAAAAGGGTTGAACCAGGGGGGAATTACCTCACCACTTGTGTCTGTAAATGGGGATTTTTGTCAGTTACGCTAATTTGCTAAACTTATAATACTGCATTCACCCTGTGCAGGGGTGGGCATTTTCCATATCTGCCCCTGGAAGCCTCCAATAAAGACCAGCCCTTTTATTCCTTCCTATACTAATATTATCTCAAAAGTGTGTTGTTTCGTTTCTGGGTTCTTTAAGGCATCACTGGCACCAGGGTGGAGTTTTAGGGCCAGTGGGGCACATCTGCTACAGCTTGTGGAGAGGAGCAATGTCTATAGCCTGCTGTTCTAAGAGTTTTCATTAGCAGATGAATTAATGGCCTAGGCCTGCACTATGTTTATCTGCAAGCAATTCTCCTGTTCTTCCCTTCTTCTCTTCTTTCTTCCCTCATTGTTTTTTGTCAGAGGCAGTAGCCAGGATGCTCTTCTCCACAGTTTTAAGTGATGCTGCAATGGCACTGCTGGTGAAGTACAGAACAGCTCATCTGTGTACTGGAAATAATTTCAGCCAAGCTGAAAACTGTGATGACTGCATAATGGGAGATGGTGTTTGTTTTGTAAAATACTAAACTAAACATTAAAAACAGTCTCTTTTAAATTTTACTTCTTTTACATTTAAATCTCATATTCATCTTTCACTCATTATAGAAATGACTGAGCTGGTTGTGAAGTAATGAGAAAAGATAACCTGAGGGAGTTAATCTCAATCGCTTGCTCACAAACCAGAGGTTTTAAAAGATAGATGAATAAAAAAGAATGGTGGATAAATTTGACTTTTAAGACAAGTTAAATTATAGAATAACTGGCTGGCTATTGAAATGATCGCCTTATAATGGTTTGAATGCAGAATAGTGGTTTTGTCATCCACTTGGGGAGCAATGCACCTTGCAAAAATGTCACTAGAAAGAAAGAAGTCTGAAGTTAAAACACTTGTACATAGTAATATTTCTGTGTGTGTTGAATTTCAGTTGGAGTTTTTTTATGAAATGCACTATGACATCTTTTATTAAATGGTGTTATTATTAAATTTGTGATGTGTTTTTTGAGATTTTCATTTTTACTAGATTGAATGAACGTTTGTTTCTTCAGAAAGCTTATTTACTGCCTGTAATATGAAGTGATGCCAAGATAAGAGAGAGAAGATACTTTTCTGTGCAACAGATCCTTTACATTATTTTTCAGGACGAGAAGCCTTTGGTAGGAATTCTGTAAATCCAACTCACCCCCTTTCACTTTCAAGAATCCACAGGAAGAATGTGTATGGTGAGAACTTACTGCATAGAGCTGTTATTCACCAAGACATAGATCTTGTACGTAGGATAATAAAAGCTGGTGGAAAAGTAAATGCTCAGGATTATGCTGGTAAGTTGAAGTTGTACTAAAATACTATTTTCAATACAAGTACCTGCCTGTAACTAATAAAAACATATATTATGAGTTTGTGCAGTGGACAAGGCTGTAGGTTTATGACTGGTCAGTTGATTATTAAATTTTTATTGGTTTAACTTAGTACTTGTTCGTGGAAAAACCTGTAGATCTAGTTATAAAAGTACACAAGAAAATTTTGAGGGAAAAGTAAGCACTTTAAAAAGTTACAATTAGGTTTATGTGGCCTTAATTCAATGATTCCATGCATGCTTATAAGAAAGCAGTCCCTAATTAAATAATCAACTTCATAGGTTTTAAAGTTGGGGTCCATTTTTTATCCATTTCAGTGGCTAACTTGAGAGGTCAAGATGTAGATTTTCCAGTTTAATTTTTCAGGAACTTTTGATTTCACGCTTTATGTCTTGAGGGAAGTTGAGCACTGTTCTGACTTTTTAAGGTTGTGATTACTTGGTATTTTCCATTTTTTCTTCATCTTGGGCAGGGTAAAAAATCTCAACAAATAGCAGCCAGCTATTTGATTCAAGCAATTTACCTTATTCACTTTCGTGGGTGATACTCTGTGCCAAAGACTTCACCTTAATTATTACTTGGTTGTTTCAAATATAAGATTGTTCCTAATCTGCACTTCCCTGTCTCATCCATTAGTCTCTGAAAAATTTCTGTAACAAAAAATAAAATTGTTTCAGACAGCTGGTTCTTCTGCTAGAAAGCTTCATTCTTACAGTCTTTCCATATTGTGCTAGCAGCTAGGATTTCACAACTGTCCTGTCAGAAAGAAAAAAAACACATTCTGCAGTTATAGGCTATTGCATAGTGCAGGCATGTAAGAGACCAAAATTAATGTTGAAATTCTCTGTCCTCTGGAATACGTTGAGAGATAGATTGGGTCAGCAGCGAGTCTCAGACTTCTACAGCACAGGCATTTGAGCTAACAGTGACTTCTGATATGTACTAACTTGTGCTAAAGGCAGATGAGGAAATATTTTCTTGGAGGGGTTCAAAGCCCTCTGTTGACAACCAAGAAGTGCTGATAGTGTGGGTTCAGCTCCAGCCACAGTAGGCAAGTGTACTAAAGTGCACTGGTTCTAGATTTCGGTGTCACAGCTGCTTCCTTTTTCTGCCTTTGCATATTTTGCTAGGCTGCCATTTCGTCATCCCCCAGACTCTGGCTTTTTTGGTGCAAAAGGAGCAGAGCTGCACAAAGTATCTTTTAGTTGTACTCCCTGAGGAGATGAGAGGTTGACCTGGCCCTGCTTCTTTTGTTTTCAATGAGACAGGTGTAATCAGAAAAAAGTAGACTTACCAGACTTGTGTCCTTTTGACATGCACTTTCATCTTTATCTCTTTGAGTCATTGTTCTGAATATTATATTCTGCCTCTGTCTCTTCTCCTCCTTTAAAGCTTTCCCCCAGTGATTATCCATATCTTAGTCTAGTATTTTTTCCTTGTTCCTATGCTATGGTACTCTGCTTCAGTACCTTACTGAGTTCTTGAGATCTTCTGTTGTTTGTTTTGTTTTGGGGTTTTTTTTCTCCTTTTTATTTCCAGGACATCAGCATATAGGATATGCACAGCATGTTGGAGATGCTGTCTTGTGCTCTGAGTCTTGACTCACCATATCCTGAGGGATCTGAGAAACAGTTGCAGTGAGACTTGTGTTTCTCCTTGATTTGGAGCATGCACAGAGTCCTTGCAGGCTCATGTTGCTGATCTCTAGTGATTGTTAATTGAATGTGCTGGAGGTGCAGTTTTTCTGGGTCTTATTATTAGATCAGGTAGGGGATACTTTTGACTGAGGGACAAATTCGTACATTCCCCTAAATGAAAATTTTTATTATCTCCTTAACAGATTTCATAATAAACCTACTTACTAGGAATATACAATATTCAGGGTTGGGCTGTGTATAAAAGAGCCTCAAGAGTTTCTCTCTCTAGTGAAATTAAGATAATTTTGCTTAATGGGACTGAAACAATCTTATTAAGCTTTATTAATTCACATATTTAGTATGTGAATTAGGCCCTGACAGGCTTCTTTCAGAGCTGGAAAGTAGGAAGTGGAAAATCATCTGTGTTTTTCCCTTATGTCTCTCACTCTGCATGTTTAAGGACCTGATGCATGGCTATGCTAAACCCAGTTCAAAGACTTATATTCCATATTTTTCCTGAACAGCTCCTTCATGGTGTAGACTTCATGTCATGTCATATAGGTTTTTTCCATATACCTGGGAGTGAATATGGAATTTCACTACAGAGTTTTCATTTATTTGAACACTCAAACCATTCTTGGATACTCTTAAAAACGTTTTTGTTTGGTAGTAAATAATTCATGTCTTTATTTTTGTCGCTTCTTTCTCACTTACCCTCTTCAGCATAGCCATGTAAATAAAAGAGTGCCATGAAAAATTACCTTGTGCTCAAAACAGCGTATATGTTTTACTCCAGGAGAAATTACTGAAATACGGGATGAATAATTTTTATTCTCTCCTTTCATAACAGAACTATGAAATCTAAAACTAATGTTGTAACACCAACATCTGCTTCCTCAGTAGGTGCAAGTTTTGTCAAAAGCGTGAGATCTCCCAACCTTTGTGACGTTTTCATAAACATTTCTTCATACATCTTACTGGAACACATTTGTTTTTACTATTTCAATATACTCTGGGAAGTCTTTATCCGAGAGACAACCTAAAACTGACATAAACCTTTAGAAATTTTTTCATCTGAATGTGGAATACATGTTTTTCTTTTTTGTAGGCTTGACTGCACTACATATAGCAAGTGTGGAAGGTTCTTATGGGATAGCAAATCTGCTTTTGAAAGCAGGAGCTGATGTTAATGCTGCACAAAAGGAACAAATAACACCCTTGCAAGATGCAGTTAAAGAAGGTCATTATGAGGTATATTCCGAATTGAACACAAAGTATGATTTAGGAATAGAAATTATTGTTGTTGAGTCCGGAAGGTCACATAATATTTTTGTATGGGGCTGGTCTTTTCAGATTATAGGTAAATTCAGGAGCTTGCAAGTCCTCTCTGCCTGATTTCTATTCAAACCGCTCCATGCTTAACAAGATTTGTCCAAAAGGAGAAATTTTTTTAAGTGTTTCGGACAATGGTTGTACTACTGAGGCGTAGATTGCTACCATTTAATGCTATTTTGTTCACTGATTTTGTAATCATCCTGCAGAATAACTTCTGACTTAAGCTGTCTTCTGAACTGTTAATGACTTTTTTTTTCATGATTTAGGAATCATGCATATATGACGTGTCATCACAGCCATGCACACCCATTTATTAGCACAGAACATAGAGGATTATGAAGAAATAGCCTTATGTTTTGTAGGGTCTTAAACTGAAAGCTAGCTGAATAGTCAGTTTGTATTAATTGTAAGATTTCTTGCTAAATGCAGTGGTTTCATAAGCCTGTGTCTGAACTGCAGATCCTTTTTCAGTCTGGCAGCAGTCACCTCCACCTATCTCTCTGTGCTTGTTCCTAGGGTGGCCCAAATTTATGTAGGAGTTCTGTGTGTCTCTTTTATCTGCTGGCAGTTTTTTTTCTGTAGACCTGCACGTAAGCTGCCTAATTCTTACTGATTTCCAAGATTTTAAAGGTTTTTTTGGAGGGTGGTTAATAAGTTTTGTTCCTAAACATTTGGTCTTTTTCTCTTTCACAACTGAGATGAGACTTACTCTGTTTCTCCTGGAAAAGTCTCTCTGGAGCAAAGAGGAAGGGTGGACTTCTGGTTAATTTTTTCTGAGACTTGAGAGCCCCAAGAATGAGTTGCAGCTTGTGCATCATAGACTGTTGCAGGTTCATGAAATATTTCTGAGTTTTGTGACTGTACCTAAGACTGCCATTTCCATGGTTGTGGATGAAGGTCTCTGCATCTCTGCAAGTAATACTTAGGGGCCAGCAACTTGAGTGATACTGGAAGAACACTGATCTCAATTATGTCACTTGAGGCACACCAAGATCATTTAGCACCGGGCTGAGTTAAAGTTAGGCAAGCTGGTATATCCAGAGGAAATGGTACTACATGGTGGTGCTGTATTTACTCATTGCTCTGTTTACTCAGTAGCAGTAAAATTGTCTTAGTGCAGTGGTCTGTCAGATTTAATTTTGTTGTTTGTTGGCTAGAAACAAAATAGTAATAGTGATACGGTAAATGACTTTCAGTAATTTGAAGCTGTGTTTTTCAAAGCTACCTTCTCTGTGTGAAGTTATTTCTGTAGATTGGAACATACCTTCTGACTACTTTATAATTTTTTGTGCTTGCAATATGCAAAATCAATTCATTTCAGAAAAAATGGTAAGTATAGGAAAGATTTTCTACTAGTCCAGTTAAGGGGGAGAACATACAGGTAGGGTGTGTAGCTAATGATCCTGGTATGGAAGAAGTGTTCTCAATGTTACTGGTTGAAAAAATCTAAAGACTTAGGACAATTTGTGAAACCCAAAAGAGCTTTTGCTGACAGCTGAACCCTTTTTATTTTACTCCGTTGTTAGGAGAATGTATGAATTAGAAAAACTTTATTAACTATTTTCTCATTAGCAGTCTGGTTAGAAGTAATGGGGGACTTGAACATGTAGGTGAAGAATGTGAGTCAAGTTCAGTCTGAAATTATAACAGATGCTGAAGAGAGAAATGCAGAGGTACAAGTAAAATCACACTAATGCTGGAGCAGGATTGTAGGCTTACCCACAAAAATGAAATAATCAGACTGTAAATTTCCCATGCCTTAAAAAACTATTTTGCAAAGGTTGATGGAACATTTTGCTAAAGTGGAAATTTCTTGAATAGCAACAGATTCAGGCTTTATATTTATACAAAAATCATAATGTTGGTAGCAAGACCATCTGAATGTGTTTCATTTGATCAGATTTATGTTGTACATCAGAAATAGCTGTCAAAGCTTCCCTTGCAGTCACTGGAGTCACAATAGATACATCTAGAGCACAATTTACTTTGTCCTAAAGTAGATATTATAGATGGATAAGCTGACTTGAACCCTAAAGTCACCTGTTCTTTTCTGCCAGTTAAGAGCTATGGAGGATGAATCCTGCCCTGTGTTTTGGGAGACCTTGTCTTAATGGCATCAGGTTAATAACTGGAACAATTTATAAAAATAAAAATAATAAAGACTATAGGATAATGATGCATCTAGGGGAATGCATCTACGGGTGTTTATGAACTAGAATGAAGAGGGATTTGATTTTAGTTGCTTGTGTTGTCAAGTACAAGAGAGAGAATCCATAAGGATTATGAAAAATACCATCAGAAAAGAAATTACCTGAAAAATTTGTTTTTCTAGATGGTGAACTTATTACTTTGGTATGGAGCTGATCCCTTATTAAAAAATCAGATGGGAAGGTGTGCTTTAGAAGAAGCTTCTGACCTATCTATGAGGAAACTTCTTGAAAGTTACGTAGCAAAATCCAGAAGATACTCAGTTACAGGTAGGAAAGAATTATTCTGACATATTATCACCACTACATGTAGAAATTTAGAACAGCTGTTGAACTGTATTTACTTAATTACTGCTCATAACTCTATGGCCTTCACTGTCTGATGCCAGAGTTACCAGTGAGCACTCCTTACCTGCCACAGTTGCTGTACATTGACAAAGTATAAAAGATAATGACATCCAGCTGTTTCTTGGGCTGGAGTTACCTTTAAATTTGAAATGAAGATGTGAGACACGATAGTTGCCTATCTAAATGGAAGATGCAGCATTGCTTGACTTGATGATGGATGAGGTATGGTTTAGAGATAAGGATAAAATTTGGTTTTAAACTGGCATGAATTTTGAAGGATCCATAAGATAAAAAATAGGGAACTAGGATTATATTTAGATCTTAGGAGTTGCCAAGCCTTGACTGCTGTTAGGGCTGGGTACAGGAAAATTTTACAGTGGGTAACAGCTAGTGAGTTTATAAGGAGAAAGTTGGATTAGAGCTAGTGATTGGCTAAGGAGAGATCTGGGTCTCTCTCAGTCTTGGGAACTAAATTGTGAAGAAAGTTTGGAGGAGGCTGTTTGATCAGAAGCAGGTACAAGATAAGCCTTGATTAGAGCTAGGATTAAGGCACTAGAAACCCATGGACCAGTGTGGGCAGTAGTATGTTTAAGTCAGAAGGAGTCCCAATCCCTCAGACTATTATCCATTACTGTTTTTCCACGTGGGTGGCAATCAGGCTGTAACATTAAGTCCAGAGATAATCAAAAGAGACTTCAGAGCCTTAGGATAGTTGGTAAGGGAATCTGGTTCTCTTCTTCCAGTAGTGAGCAGGGCCATTGGAAGAAGCAGACAAACCCAGTCTATTAATGCATGACTCCATAGCTACTGTCACTGCCACAATTCTGGATTTTTCAGTAAAGAGATGGTCTGGTTGTCACCAGGCCTTCTGGCATCAGCTGGCATTCACCTTTCTCAGAGAAGGAAGAGGGTCTTTGCTCATAAGTTAGCAGGGCTCATTGACAGAGCTCAAAACTAGACTTGAAGGGAGACTGGGGTAATATAAGGCTTGCCCATGAGAAGCTGTCAGGTGACATGAAGATTAGATGGATGGGGTGCTAGTGAGGGCTCTCAGCCTGCTTCTGTAAGATTCCTTGGGTAACCTGAAGCACACTTAAAGTCTTACAGAGAGGAGCTGGGGATTACGCTAAGTTTCAAAAAGAGTTGCTCAGGTCACTTAATCATCAAGAAAATTTGGAAGTATGATGCCATTCTTTACTCTCACCAAACCTGGTTTGAACAAGAGGCTATTTGCAACAAAGATTAGACTCCAAAACTTGATAAATATTTTATATATTGCTATGTTTTAGATTCCAATAAAACCCTGATGGGCTTGATAATTTTTCTTGAAAGCTAAATATCATAAGTGATGTTACACACAATATTGCAGATGTAAGATTGTATATATGTAAAGTAAATCATGATCTCATGTCAATTCTGTTTTCTTTCTGTCTTTCATTTTCATTTCAGGTGGAGATAATTCAAAGAATATGTTAAATACTCAGTGTGTGGAAGATGCAAACCAGCACCAGGTACATCCTTACAAAGAATTCTAATTTGATGATGAACTGTTATGGGCTTGCTGACAGTCTTCAGTAAACTAAAGCAGATGACTGTTTCTGAAGTATGTTTCAATATCAGCACACAGTGTACTAGATATATCCAGCAGGGACTGAGAGTGGTAGTCAATGTTATGCTCATCCTTACTAGTACTTGCGATAAGGTACAGCCACATGAAGATGCAAGACAGAGGCAATCAGATGTGTCTCATGGACGGCGCTTCTTGCTGTTTTTGCAAGTGCTACAGAGCTAATTTACAGAAAGCGTGGTACATCGGTGCCTGTTTGTACTTGCAGAAACCTGACTGAAACTGCAATTTGTTGCCTGGCTTGTAGCAGTAGGATAGTTATGTCTTGGCTGTGTGTAGAGTAAGTGTAGAGTAAGTTGTGTTGGATTTTGAGAGGAAAGGGTTGGGAAGACACTGACTTGCACAGGGGTTGTTGCATAGTTATGCTGTGAGATCTCAGTAGGATGAGGGAGCTGGTGCCTCTTGTGAAGACACCATGATCAGTCACTTGGGATGGTGTTTGCATACAGTGCAACAGCTTTTGGCATTAAGAGCTGTGTTCTCCCCTTCTGTTTTCTTCCTTTGAACAGTGATGACATAATATCTGAGATGTAGAGTGTAGTGTGCATAGATACATCTTTTGGAGCTTTTGAAGTTTTATGTGGTTATAATAACTGTCCTTGTTACTCACAGTTGTGCATTCTATGTTTCCTTTGAAATGTTACAGTGTAAGAGCATCCATGGTGTATAGTCATAGGTTATGCTTTAAAACATCAAATTATTGATAAAGATGGTGCTGTAAACATTTAATTATGTAAACCTATTACTGTAGCTGTATAACTGATAATTTCAGTAGTTATGTCAAATGTTGCAGTGTTGTCTGGTTCTGTCTCCAAATATAAAGTAATCAGAAGCATAATGCTAACCCTAGTTAGTCATTGGCCTTTGGACCAGCTGTGTTTTGAGATTGCCATGAGTTAATTCTGTGTGGCTTTGAATTGTTATTTACCCTTCCTTATTTCCTGGAATAATTGCAGACAGGCTTGTCAGAAATGTGAAACTGCAGCTCTGGTGTATGACCACAGAAGCAAAGCAGTTTTGAAGGCACATTATTTTTTCAAGTTCACTTCAAATTTCAAAAATAAATCCCAGTTTAAAGCACTTCAGTGATATTTATTGTTGGATTTTACCCATGAATTTTTACGCTTTTATACACATTTCTTAGTTCCTTAATTTCTTGGCCTTGCTGTCTTAAAAAGCAGCACAGAGGAAATCAGTTAATTTTATAGCAGCAGGATTTTCTTTTAGTATATAATAAAGCGGTTTTTCAGAAAATGAAGTTAAGTATATGGCCTGTTTTAGAGATAGAATTAAATGCAGATCTATTTCAACATGGTATTACTGAAGCATCAGAGGAAGTTTTACTAAACATGAACAAAGCAGAAAAAAAATTTGGTGAAAAACACAACAGTAAAGCTCTCCAGGAACCTTTCTCTGAAGGCAGAAAAATAAAAAAGTTCAAAAAAGACTATTCCTATAGCAGAGGCTACAAGTAAGAGTAAAACTATTCAGAAATAATGTCTCATGTTATGTGGACCTCAAGTTTAGTTCCACGTACAGTCCAAGGAATTTTAGACAAAACATATTTTGCTGATGGTGGACCAGATGAAATGGGCCAGACTACTGCTGTATCTGTTCATAACTGTAGCCTTCTACTTAATGTTGTAGGGAAATGGAGCTAAGTCAGGTGGTATTGCAACAGGAATGTAATTCAGCAATGGTACAGTGAAAATTCATTTGCAGAATAAAAGGGCAGCACTGGTGGAAGCTCAGCAAATTCTTTGTAAAGGGGAGGAGATCACCAGTTTGTGTTGTTTCACATCCATGGTTTCTGAAGAAAAAGTGTATGCATGACATTCTAGGACTGCTGATTTAACAGAACTTGATTCTCAGTCAATACTGACTTGCTTTGGCTTCCTCTCACAATGTATCTGTTTTAAAGTTACAGCAGGATGTGACAGGGATGAACATAGTCTCATGCAGAGTAGCAGTAGTAATTCGAGTGACAGGAGTCTAAATACCGATATGAGAACACCTTCAGAGCAATTTTTTGCAAAACTTGACAAATCAAGTGTAATCTGATGTTAATGGAAATAAATCTCATGGATCAGCCCTAAGTTTAAAACTCTCTTTGCCTTTGTTTTCATAGATTTCCTTCCAGACAGAGGAGTCAGAACCAGCATGTGCAAATCCTCAGAAGACAAGGCAGAAAGCAAGAGCAGCCTCATATTCCAGTAGCAGCAACACCAAGCTTTATTCTAATAAATCACAATTGAGTCAGGCATCAGAACAGCAAACATCTAAGAAGTCAGGTGAAAAGTTAATACTTTATAAACTAGTGGAGTTCTTTTTCTAAATGTACATGAGGAAGGCTTTTTGAAATGTGTGAGGGAAAGTTTGACGAAAAATATATATAGCATGTTGAGCAAATAGTCTAGTGAATACCTAACCCTGAAATCTTCTCAGAATTTCTGCACTCCATTTTACAGAATGCACATTTTGTTTATGTTACATTCATCGGTCTTTCAGCATTGTGGTTGAGGGGATGCAGGATCATAAGTGAGAGCTTCAAGCTGATCCTTACTTAAGTACGTTACATAAACAGCAGTTTAAAATAACACTAGATTGGTCTTTAGTTAACTGTTTTACATGTCACAGATCAAAGAACAGGGCTGTCCGTATATTTTACACACAAAAATCCATTTATATTTTATAGGCTATATCGTCATCAGGGACAAATCAGTGTAGACTCTGATTGTACTGGTACCCTTGGGTTTAGCTGTAGTATAGACACAAACCTACTTATATGAGGATAAGGATCTAGCATCCTCTGGTAGTTATATTCTCTTCTGCCTGCACCTGCAGCTTTTTGTTTAGCATTTTCATCCCATATCTAAGATTTGCATTTATCTTGTAGCCTTACCATCACGATAGAGCCCTGCTCCAACTCATCTTTAACCTCTAAATATTTTCACTTACTGATTTTTTGATAAAGCTAGCACTCATCCTGTGTGCTTTGGTTCTTTCAGAAACCAGAGAACCATAGTACTCAAGACTTGCTAAAACTGAAACCTGTAGCTCCAATAAGTCCCTTGCCTCTTAAAACCTTTTTTGCCTCCTATTTGTGCAATTATGATTTTAAAAAGCTTTATTCCAAACATGTGTCTTATATTTTGGTCTCGTCTGCGAAAGCATGTCCCAAGTTACTTTTTTCCTCGTAAGAGATTCTTCAGGTAATATTTTATTTGGATAAAATTAATTATTCCCTTTATACCAGGACAGTGTCGCCATTTCAGAGGTGGTGCAAGAAAGTATAGCGCTTTATACAATTGAAGGCCTTAATAAGGTTGGAGTCCAGGACAATGGCATTCATATTGCTGTAGAAATAAAGTGGAAAATGTGATGATGTTTTCTGACTTGTGGGGTTTTCAGATTTTTTTACTCTCCTATGCTTTTTCTTCATTAACTGGCCTTTGTATCTCATCTGATTGTTCCTATGTCCCACTGGTCTTCCTTATATTATTCTATTTTGGATAAAAGTACTTTCTTCACAAATGACACAGTATCACTTTAATCTACAGTCAGTCACTTACTAGACTCCCAACATTTCTATTCGGCTTATGCAGAAGGAAGGTACAAACAGCTTGCTTCTTTTCTTATAGTTCAACCTGTGGAAATAATTGCTCCTAGACCAGTGTTGAGGTATTGAAGGACAATGTCCTTCAAGTTGCTGAGGTATGTCAGCCTAATCTTACCTGATTACTGGTTACAGTAATCATTTCATTTTATCTTTGTACTGTGCTGACTGGACTTTGTATTTGCCAAGATCTGGATCTTTCCAGCTTGTGACCCACCTGGCAATGCATCCCACAGAGAACCAGTATTTTGCGATTCACAAACCAATGTCCCATCATGCTTTTGCAAATGTTTCCTAACAGCCATGAAGCAAACTGTTGTACATGACAATTTAACTGGAAAACTTTGCAATTATTTCTGTTCACTTGCAGCCAATATTGCTAAGGTTCATTAGCTTAATGGGCTGTTGTGTGCCTTTTTTTTTCCTTCAACATCTCTAAAAAGTCCCTAGGACATTCTCCCATGAATCAAAAGGGAAGAAAAGGAAGAATCAGAAAGCAGATGATTGCTTTGGGAGTTCAGACCCAGAAGCTTTTAGACAAAACACAATACATTATCTTATGGTAAAGTAGGTCTCAGATTGGAGGAGTATTTTAATAATGTGATGCCTTTGTGTGCTCTAGAGTCTCAAGTTTTCATTTAATAAAGGAACTCTTGAGTTTTTCTTGTTGCAGATACAACAGTATAGGCCAAGCACCCTCAGTGTAAAGAGGGTTGTCTGAATGCTTTCTCATGGGCTTGAACAGCCTACAGTGAGCAAGCTCGTTTAAAATCAGTATGG
Organism: Oriolus oriolus; assembly: GCA_013400235.1. NCBI lineage: Eukaryota > Metazoa > Chordata > Aves > Passeriformes > Corvidae > Oriolus > Oriolus oriolus. The sequence continues at coordinate 46,181 of VXBT01001450.1, read as the reverse complement.
GTACATCCTCACTGTATGTCTCTCTCTAATATAACTTCAGTCTGTCTTTCATGTTCCTCCAAATAGTCTTGTATGGCAAGCTCCATAGTTTACTGTAAAAGAAACATTGGAAAAGCAAATTTTCCAGAAGGCAGGAGATGCCTGAAGAAAGGCAGCTGTCAAGCACAGAAGATGTTTGATACTAATGGATAATGCTGATTGAAAATATTTGAGAAAACAGCTCATTTGATCAGAAGAGGAAGATGCAGCAGCTAATTGTTCATACGAATAAAAGGAAAAAAAACCTGGATAAGAGTTGCAGAACGCTCATTTAAAACATTACACATTTGTGTTTTTTGAATAAATTACATATTTTCAAGAAATCAGAAAAAGAACACTGTAAACTTTTAAAAAATATCTTGGTAGTATGATGTTGTAATAGAAGGAACAGGAGTTTTAAAATAAAAGTTAGTATGCGTGATAGAGCTTTTGAGGATTTACGTATCCTGTCTTGGTAGCAGTCTGAGGAGGGGGTTGTCCTTACTCTATACACATTATCAGTACTTCATTAATCTCTTTTTCCACTGTATCTCTTACAATTTAGTAGGTCTATCACCTGAAGCTTCAGAATTAGAACCTCTCTGATGATCACATGGTATCATTAAAGTGGATGGTGGTTGTTGTTTGCTTTGTGAACCAATAAGGATTAAATCAAATTTATTTGCAGTTATGGGTCCAATTGTGCACAGGTTTAATTAAAAGACAGTTTATCTATGCCACTAAACATTACTCAAAGACTTGTAATCAGTCTACAGTAGTTTTTCACATCACAGCTGTAAAAATAACATGTATATATATATTCATCTAGCTGTAGATATACACTTACATACATGTATCTATCTATCTATCTATCTATATATGTACACAGCTATCTTCTTCCTCCTACAGAATTAGGAACTTACAAGAAGTCATGCTCAAGTCTCCACTTTTTTATAGTTTCTTGAATATCTTTATGTGTGTAGTTTATATATTTAGCATTCTCGTAACCTGAAAGTAGTCCATGGATAAACCTAACATATTCCCTACCTCTATACAGCACAAAATTTCAACCTTGGTACCTTTCTTGTGGATTCCCAATTTGTTGTACCCTTGTTAAATCATCTAGGTTTTAACTGGAAATTCTTTAGTGTAGGATCTGTTTGTTATCTGACCTGTTACACAGGACCTTCTACAGTACCTTTTAAACTTTTGATACAGCCAGTTAATGTTATTGAATAATTAAAGCAACAGTATGGCACACGTTTACAGAAATTCAAAGGAATTTTGAAGTTTAATTTTCTGTTTATACTTAAGCATTCTTTGTGAAAAAAATTTCCAGTGAACACCCAATATCTGTTTAGAATCTACCAGGGAAGAAGCTGTAGTTGTACATGGCACCTGTAATACAAGAGCTGGGAGAAAGATGAAAATTAGGAGAAATGAGAAAGGGGAAACTCAGCTGCATATTGCTGCTAAGAGAGGAGATGTGTCTTTGGTGAAGACTCTAATATCATCTGGAATTTGTGTCAATGAGCAGGACTATGCAGGTTTGAAAGTTACTCTCTTACGGGCTTGTTTTATGCTACAATTTTACATTATCTGTAGCATAGATATGTTTATATAATTTGCATCATTTTATTAAAATTATGGATTTTTGACTTAAAATTTTGAGAAGGAAGGAAACTCATTAAGCAAATGCAAGCACACTGAATGAATACGTGGCTTTTTTGCCAGCATGGAGGTAATGCAGACTATTTCTCAGCATGGGCTTTAATAGGATCTTGCTACTCTGCTGAAGAGCAAGTTTTTAGAGATGTGTACGGAAGTGAACTTGAAAGTTTGGTGGAGCTTATGCACATCAGTATATGCATGTGTGAACCACATTCAGACAGGTAGTATTTCCTTAGGAAATAAGAACAAAAGCCAGATGACAAGATTGTGTTTTCTTTTTTCCTACCTATATATATAACACGTTTCTGTTTTCATAGTCTCAAAATGGATAGTATTTTATACTAGATGCCTGGCAGACTTGATATTATAAAATGCTACTGGTATTAGAAAGCAGACTATTAATATTGTGCTTCTGAGTTTTTAGTTCTTGTACTCCAATGTTTTGTTTCTCTTTTTATTTTTAGTACTGCAGTAGAAAAGAAAGCAATGATTTTCTGCTTAATACTGGACAAGTTTTTCTCTGAAGTGAACTGAATTACAGACAAAATAGTTTACCTTGGCATTTCAAGATGATTATTTATATAAGATGTATCTTAAATGCAGCAAAATGTAGAGTTACTAATTAGTTATCTTTGTGATCTTTCCAAATGAGAAGCATACTGTATGTGTCATCTTGTTTTTATTAGGTTGGACAGCAATTCATGAAGCCTCCAATAGAGGATTTACTGATGTGATCTTAGAGTTACTGAAAGCGGGCGCTGACGTTAACAGCAGAAGTCTCTGTGGTGTTTTACCAATACATGATGCTGTTTCTGGCAATTATTTGGAGGTATATTTCTCTTTTACATAAGATTTCCTGACACTGATTTCCAACTGAGGATCAGCAAAGCAAAATCCCCATTTTATTGAAGTTACTAACACAATTTTAGTTTAGATTCACATTTAGGAAATAAACCAGTATTCTTTAAAGTGATCAAAATTAGAGAAAAATATTCTTCAATAGTGACAGTTGAAATTGTACAGTTAGTTGATGTTTTTAGGACAGCAGACAAATCATAAAAGTTCAGAAACTCCCTGTGTTCCTTTCCCAGTTTTGGGCTTCTTAAAAACAGTGGTGAAGTTGAGCATTCTCAATTTCATTAATTAGTTCAGTGCTCCTGCAGATGGGCATGATGCACTCCACACTTACGAGAGAAGCAATAAAACACTTTATTGATATAAAACAGTGAGTTAACAAAGTTCGCTGATAGATGTGACAGTTGTGTAACCCAATTCTGTTATTTACTGCATAGAGAACAGGGTCCGAACTGTAAGGAGGACCCTCCTGTTGAGTCATGATGTTCAGAAGGGACCCCCTTGTTTTCTAAACTGCTTCTCAGATGGCTGGATCCAGACTTAGTCCCAGGCTCAGTCAGCAGTTTATGTCTAAATGGCTATATGTGCACAATCAATCCTTGCTATCACTTAGCTAAGATTTCAAAGTTTAGCATCAGTTGCAGAGAATCTCTTGTGGCAAGGGATTTCTCAGCCTCAAGGAGTAACCCTGAGAGGTGTCCCTACTCAGGTTNACCCTCCTGTTGAGTCATGATGTTCAGAAGGGACCCCCTTGTTTTCTAAACTGCTTCTCAGATGGCTGGATCCAGACTTAGTCCCAGGCTCAGTCAGCAGTTTATGTCTAAATGGCTATATGTGCACAATCAATCCTTGCTATCACTTAGCTAAGATTTCAAAGTTTAGCATCAGTTGCAGAGAATCTCTTGTGGCAAGGGATTTCTCAGCCTCAAGGAGTAACCCTGAGAGGTGTCCCTACTCAGGTTGGGGTCCTGGTGTGCAGCCCATTGCTGTGTGAGAGAGCTCAAGGGGCCCTGGGCTGTGCACTGTTTATGATGTAAGATGATTGACTTATGGTCGTGTTTGCATGCCAGTAAGATGCCTGGGTCACTCTTCCAGACAGTGCTCTTCGTTCCCCAAAGTCTGGAGTGAGCTGGATGCAGCTATCACAGCTGCCCCTGGTGGTTGTAGCTTAAGCAGGAGAGGAGTCTAGCACATAGTCATAAAGCCCCCTGCCACAGATGGGACATTTTTTCACTAGCTCAGCTTGCCCAAAGCCCTGTCCTACCTGACTTTGAACATTTCTGAGGATAGGGTATCCACAGCTTCTTTGGGCAATCTGTTTCAGTGTCCCACTACCTTCATTGTAAAAAAATTCTTTTTGTGAAGAAAAGGTCCTGGGTCTGTTGTTTAAAAATCAACAGTTTTTCATTAACCGGTCCCTTCCAACCCAAACCATTCTGTGATTCTAGAAAACAGACTATTTCAGTTAGAAAGGACCTCCAGTGATCATCTAGGCCGACTGCCTGATCCCTTTGGGGTGAACCAGAAATTAAATCGTGTTGTCCAAATGCTCCTTAAACATTGACAGGCTTGGGACATCGACCACCTCTCTAGGAAGCCCCTCTAGCACAGCTTCGACCCATTCACACTCATCTGTCACTGGATCCCAGGGAGAAGAGATGAGCATCACCCTCCCCACTTCCCATGCTCAGGAAGCTGTAGAGAGCAATGAGGTCATTCCTCAGCCTCCTTCTCTCCAAACTAGACAAGCCCAAAGTCCTTAGTGGCTCCTCACAGGACATGTCTCCCAGCACTCTCACAAGCTTTGTTGTCCTCCTTTGGGCACATTCAAGGACCTTCACAATCTTCTTAACTTGTGGTGCCCAGCACTGCACAGAAATAAGTAAAATGTTCTTTTGGCAGAGTGAGTTCTGGGGAACTGATGTGTAAAGGTGATGCCAGATTGGCTGAAACATACTTCTTCTATTTCTGTCAGGACAATTCGTGTTTCATCACACTTATCTTTTTCTGTGAGCAAGGGTAAAACAAAGGGGATGATTTCACAGGCCTGGAGCCAAACTATCAGTAGGTTTCTTGCAAAGATGTAATTGTATTATTCAGTATTTTGGGGGAAAACCGACAGAGAACATCCTGAACTTCAAGTCATAATTCTTGTTCTGATACATTTTCCTACTTAACTGCACTCTGAGTATAAAAAATAAGAAGAAATGCTAAAGCTGAGAAATCATACATATGAAAATTCTTCTACCATCCAAGCTCTGACCTCATCAGTGCTTTCATATGATCTGAATTTAGGGGGTAGATGATTCCACTGATGCCACTAATGTAATTTCCACATTTTGCAGTTAAGCAAACTTGCAAGTTCTTTGGAATTAGGAAAAAAATTACCAGTTCGTGAAACCAAAATTAAAGAAAGGAATCCACTTCTTTAATGCACTTTGATCTTAAATTAATTGACCATCTCATTTTAATTTAGATACATGGTGTTTTGTAATTGTTCTGTATAACTGTGAAACCATAAAAAACCCCATAAAAATTATAGGTTTAATGAAAATTTTATGAATCATTTGTGTATTGTAATGGAAAAATGTAAGAAATATAAGACAGAAATCTGTGTTG
>VXBT01001450.1:267-40952 GCA_013400235.1 Oriolus oriolus | reverse complement strand
ATCTGTGTTGATAACAGCCAATTATTTGTTTTGTTTAATTTGGATTGCAAGTGTAGAGTTTGGATTGCAGTTGTAGAGTATCTTATTTGAACCTGTATGACTTGGGATGTATGTTAGATATAACACTTATAGTTCTATTATAAGTCCACAACAAGAATTACCACTGTACAAATAACAAAAATGCGTAATAGGCAGTCAGGATTCTGCTGCAGCATGGAGCGAATCCCAATGAGAGGGATGGTTCAGGATACAGTGCTTTGAATCAAGCTTGTGATGAAGAAATGAAAGAATTGCTGAAGTCGTATGGTGCTATGGACTCTGTACTCCCTGTTCAAACTGTTGAAGTTACTGGTATGTTAGTTTCATAGTATAAATCATCGGATTACTCTGTAGTCTTAAGGAAAAATATACATTCAAATAGTATGGCAGGGATGTTTTTAATTCTATTAACTATTGAAGGCTATTTATTTATTTTGTTACAGAAAATAGGATGCGTGAATGAGTTTTGTTTTTTTGAGAGAATGAGGTATGAGAACATAGTTGCATCTTCAGATTTTTGTTATTACTCATATTTCCTTTCACAGGAAGGGAAATGAGTAGTTTTGAAAGTGGTAGCTTTCATTTCTTTATGCTACCTAAATTTGATCTCATTTGCGTAGATAAGATACTTTTCATTATTTGATCTGCCATTGCATCTTTGTAACCTATATTAGCTAATCCAGCCTATGATGCTCCTGCAAATTAATTTTAAATTTTATTTATTTTTTCTTAATTTTGGAGAAGGGAAATCAAAACATCATTGTTATGATGACTATAAACATGATTATGCAACTTTGGAGCCACAACATGAGAAATACAGTGTGGTAAGTATAGATAACAGAGTTTTGTTAAACTGCTTGGTAGTGTACTACTGCATACTGACATTTGCTGACTGAAAAATATAAAAATATAAGTTAAATAATTAATCCATTAAAATGTATGTAAAAACAGCATCATGCAGAGAGTTATAGTAGATAAGTTGTGGTTTATGTATATAAGTATGTATACTTACACATATACATATACATATACTCTCTCTGTTCATTATTCCTTTTAAATTTAAATCTATTGTGCAAACAGTAGTCAATACTGACACACATTTCTTACTGCTTATATAAATAGAAAAAAGGTCATGAGTTCTGAGGCTTTTCATCATGTTTCCAGAATGGTTCTTTTTGAAACAGTAATGAATTGTCATCATGGTGATGAAGATATTTAGATATTGTTTATCTTAATGTAAAACAACAAGGAAGAGTTTTGCACAAGTTATTAGGAGAGCTCTTGCTGATGTCTGTAAGTTATGTCTATGTTGTCTAGATGATTCTGTCATGGTAAAATTCACTGTCTAATATGTGCTGTATGCTCAGAGGTTTCTGGAGGACTCTGAGCATGGACTAGTTTGAATGCCACAGCAAAATCAGGCTGTGACAGCCCGTTGCAGAGCATGTCCTTGGCACTATGTACCTCTGTCCTACCAGTGCCCTATTGCCTCTACACAGTAATTCCCAGCCTGGGATGACCTGAGTCCACCAATACTTAAACTGCAAACCATGTATCATGGCCTGTTTTGTATGGTGCACTTGGCTCTACTTCTTACGCTAATTTCTGTGTTTGTTAACAGGAGTCTGTTGCTGCCATACAAGATACAGAAAAGAAGCAGGAAGAACTGTTGCTATTTGAATTGAGAACTTCCAAAGATGCAGGTAGACATCAATTGAAGTGTTTCACCTATTTTTAGTGGGTAAATATCTTTGGCAATATAATTGTTTTTAAAATGTTATTGCACATAATATATTTTATTATCTCCTCTGGAAAATACAGCTTCAGAGAATAAGATTTTAATAACACTTCTCAGGTATGGGCACTTCCTGAAGTACTTCCAGTTGCACAGGAATGAATATTATGACAGCAAAGGTAGGCATGCCACTTGGAGGCATGTGTCTCAAGTCAACCTAATTATATAAAGAAGAGATCATTAGATAAGAATGCATACTTCTGGCAGCATTATTCATTTACATAACCCCTGCATGATCAAGAACAGCTATGTCTGTATGTGAAGTAGCAGATGCAGCATTTTCATTCTAGTGTGGCTAGACTTCCAAGAGCCTGAAATAATTTATGAGAGGAAAAAGGAGAATTCTTTACGGCAGAGACTGTGAATGATGGACAGTTTCAGAAATGCTGATGCCCAGAGGTGTAATTTGTCTTAGGCTATCAAATCTCAGTTCAGATTAATCTCAGGAATTTACTAAGCAACAGTGACTTCCTAGGCGATCATGATGCTGCTGCTGTGTAGCTGTTGGAGTCTATTGTGTCCATGCCATGACACTCTAAGAGGCATAGCTTGCTGCCAGAATGCCTTTGACCAAGGTCTCTCTCCCCAGCTGCCCTTGCCCGTCTAGGCAGGGCATTTGACTGGAGCAGCTCATACTCGTGGAACAGTTTTGCTTCCTGACAGAAAGAAAGGGTTTGTTTTTAAATTTATATTCCTAAATGCAGGCTGGAGCTTTCAAATTATGTTTATGAGTAAATTTACCCCTTTACAAGTAAATGTGAAATATGGAATTACGCAGATTGATAGCTTCCAACTCAAATTTATGGCGTATGGACTGTTATTAAAATAGGTGTGTTTTTGAAAAATGTTTGACGAATAGGTAGATGATACAATAGACAGAAGCCTATGCACAGAGATCAGCGCAATTTCATAAATGAGCAAAAAGAACTATCAGACTTCTCCTTTTCAGGAGTAATCAGACTTCTCTTGTTCAGGGGTATGAGAGAAATGAACATGGTAATCTGTTACCACTACTGACAAAAGCATTAATAATATAGCACCTCTTAAACTAAGTCATAGTCATTACTATTGATGAGGCACAAGACTGAACAAGAACAGAGACGTACACTGACAAACTTAAAACGTACAGTAAAATTTCAAGGTATTTCCATGCAGTGAAACCTACTATAAATAACAGATTCAAATTTTCTATTAAACTGCCTTAATAAGAGCAATATGTTCATATTACTAAGTAGGCAAATACTTGTAGGTACTGTGAAAAAGGTTTGGGGAAACATTTTATAAATTCCAATTCAGTCTTACAATTTCTCGTTTTTCCTGATTATGTAAAGCTTGCATTGACTTCTAGAATCTCAGGAATTAGATTACAATTTTAGCGAATTTTCCCAGTGGTATCCACTGGATGTGACTTCTAACCGTCATGTTATATGTCTAACAGATAGGGTGTATAAAGAAGAATTTATAATTGCTCTTCTTATTTTAGAAAAATGTAGCTAAGGAAAAGGGACAATTTATCATTTAACTTTATAATATGAGTTAGAAACTATGTAAAACTGGGATAGATATGCTTTTACCATTGCGTGTAACTTGGAACAGTCTAAGTTCATTAAATTATTTTGTAATACTTCAAATGAAAGTTTTAGGCACCTTGTTAAGATTGTGTAACTTCTGCAGGTAGCTTCAGTATAATTGTCATGTTATGTAGCTACCTGCAACACAAAGAGGTTGAAAATTTTCAGTGCTTACCGTCCATATAATTCTTTAATTGATTCTTTTTTCTCTTAGTAATTTCCTAAACAAGGTACTTGTAATTCAAAATCTTCCAGTACTTCAGCTATTTTTTTAAAGTTAAACTTGTTTATAACTCTTTCTGTAAGAACTTCATTATAAGTACTCCAATTGTAAGGAGCTACTAGCATGCATTACTGTATAAGGTATTGTTCTAAGAGTGTCTTCACACTTTGGCTGTGTATTTGCTACATTCAAAATGCTATTAATGTAACTATTTTCTACTGTTTATTGCCATCATCATTTTGATTATTTCAAAATATTGAACAGATGTGTATACACAAAGGCTGTCTCAGATACAAGATACTTTGAATGAAATACTTGCAAACCAGAAAAAAGAGAGGGATACGCTTGCTAAAAAATACAGGTAAGTAGAATACAAGTATTATACTCATAGAAAGCTATTCTTTGCAGTAATAGTGACAGAAGTTGTTAGCAGATCAGCATATAGTGGCATGAAAGTGAATCTATGCAGTTTTCACTCAGATTTTTGGAAGCATGATCGGTATTGGCTTCAGTTACCTCTGTTACATGAAGGAAGAACTTCAAGGTTTAGCTAATGCATACTAATCAGTTGCTGTGCTCACAGTGAGCATTGAAATTAGATAGGGAACAATACAAAATGTGTGGAAAAATACAGAATCACAGAATATGCTGAATTGGAAGTGACCCACAAGGATCATCAAGTCCAGCTCCTGGCCCTGCACGACACCATCCCCAAGAATCACACCATGTGCCTGAGAGCATTGTCCAAACAGGTCTTGAACTCTGTCAGGCTGGTGCTGTGACCACTTCTTGGAGAGCCTGTTCCAGTGCCCAACCACTCCCTGTGTGAAGAACCTTTTCCTTATATCCAGCCTAAACCTCCCTTGACACAACTTCAGGCCATTCCGTCAGGTCTTGCCACTGGTCACCACAGAGAAGAGATCAGTCTATCTCTCCCCTTCCCTTCATGAGGATGTTGAAGGCTGCAATGAGGCCTCACCTCAGCCTGAACCCGCTGAACAGAATGAGTGACCTCAGCTGCTCCTCATACGGCTTCCCTTCAAGGCCCTTCACCATCTTTGTGGCCCCCCTTTGGACACTGTCTAGTACTGTCCTTCTTATCCTGTGGCATCCAAAACTGCCCCCAGCACTCGAGATGAGGCCGCCCCAGTGCAGAGCAGGGCGGGANATATTCAAGGTGAGGCCGCCCCAGTGCAGAGCAGAGCGGGACAATCCCCTCCCTTGCCCAGCTGGCGATGCTGTGCCTGATGCCCCCCCGGACAGGGTTGGCCCTCCTGGCTGCCAGGGCACTGCTGACTCAAATTCAATTTGCTATTGACCAGGACCCACTGGTCCCTTTCCACAGTGCTGCTCTCCATCATCTCATTCCCCAGTCTGTCAATATGTCCAGGGTTGCCCCATCCCAAGTGCAGAATCTGTCACTTTTTGTTATTGAAATTCACATGGTTGGTGATTGCCCAGTCTTCTGATTTGTTGAGGTCTCTCTGTGGGGTCTCCCTGCCCTCAAGGGAGTCACCAGCTCCTCCCAGTTTTGTATTGTCTGCAAACTTGCCTAGTATTCCTTCCAGTCCTGCATTCAAGTCATTAATGGAGATGTTGAAGAACACAGAGCCTAAGATGGAACCCCACTAGGTTACAGGTCCCCAGTGTGATGTCACCCCATTCATTGTAACTCTCTGTGCCTGACCTGTGAGCCAGTTGCATGATGTGTTTATCCAGCTGTGTGCTGGACATTTTGTCCAGAAGGATCCTGTGAGAGACAGTATCAAAAGCCTTACTGAAATCCAGAAAGATCACATCACCTGGCTTCCCTTGATTAACTAGGTGGGTTACATTGTTGTGAAAAGAAATCAGGTTTGATAAGCAGGACTTTCCCCCCATGGAGCCATGATCTATGCAGAAATTAGGAAATTGAGGTATTGAGCAATTACATTCATTTTACAGTATCATGGAGGAAAGTAGTAGCAACCCACGACACTACTTGGAGTGTCCCTGCCTCTGGTTTGTTTCTTTAGCACTCCTAGATTAGGAGTGTTCAGCCAACAGCCACAAGAGCCATTCAGAGAAATGGCTTGAAGCATACTTGCAGACATTCATTTTTTGTGAGAACAACTAAAACGTGAGTTAGGATTGTTCACCTTAGTGTGAGCATGGACTGTGTGAATTACCAGCTTCATGATGCTAGGTCTCATGAGACATCATTTACTTCCTTCTGAGAAGGACTACCTCAGGGCTGATCATATGGTAAGTGCTCATCTAACAATGTAGTATCCTATTCAACAGATGCTTCTAGGCCAGCTGATGAGGCTGATGTTTCCATTCTGTTTGTGTGGGCAGGATTTGGTTGGTCATGAAAAAGCAGCAGTGTGCAGCTTTCAGGAAGTCCCATGGCAAAATATATAGGCTGGTTGAGCAAAGAGACTGAAATATTTCTGTCACAACCTGTTTGGCCATCTATGAAATGTAAGATACACAGATCACACAGATAATTAAAAAAAAAAAAAAGATTGTATGAGAAGAGGAGTTAGGGTTCCGAATTATTCTTGTAAGTAAAATAGTGACTGAATTAAGAAACAAGAACAGTAGAATTAATAGCTACACAAACGTACCTGTTTTCTAATATTAAGAGTGAGACTGTGTTCCAGAGTGAAGTGATAAATATTTCTGGGTATTGCAGATACCCTGCAGCTAATGCAACAGCCATCCATCAGTAGTAATGAGCTATATTACAAATTACATTATATTTCCTTTTTTAAATATAATTTATATAGAGAACATCTTATTTTTAATTAATTGGCTTATAACTTTTGTCACATAAACCATAGAAGATCAGGAGGTATCATCACATTTTCCATCTTCCAGTTGTTCAGTTAGTTGGCTCAGGGAGACATACTACTAACATTGTTCCCTTTCTGTACTAAGATGTAGGTACTAGCATCTTCTGTACTAAGGCACTAAGATATATCTCTTACCTAAGAAAAATTAGCAAAAAAAGAAGTATCATATTTTTAGTTACTTTGTCATTTTAGTCACACTGCAGCTTCTTCTGTACCTGTATAGCAATAAAGCAACGAAAGTTCCCAGAGAAAAAATTCTAGTGTGTGGGGCCTCACTGGCCTGTGTAGAGGTCTATGGTTGTCATGGATTACTCAGTGATTGACTGTATGCTGATATGTTGATAGTATCATGTATTCTAAGCACATGTGATACCAAGCAGTATTACAGTACAGACAGCAACACTGTCAAGCTGTGTTTTTTCTGTCCTTGTTCTGAAACATCGAGTCTTAGTGTACCTTTGTCCTGATCCCCTCAACAGTCTCTTTTGAGACTGGGATGGTGTTACCTGCATGGCACCTCTGCAGTAGGTGGGCTTAAAAGCAAACCATACTGCAATTCCTTTTCCTACAATTTATGTTACTTCTCTATCTTCCCAAAATGGTGCCAGAGTGGTAGTGATACCACTTAACCCATGAAGAGGAATTAGGAGAAAAGAGTATTATGCTGAGCTGATGGATCTTTTGCCAAAGAAAGTGGGGTAAATAAAGAATTCCCTTCCAGCAGAAAGGAGATAAAGCCCCCCAGGGAAGGAGTCTCACAAGAAGGAGGCTCAGTCTGGGAACAGGGTTACACAAGTAACATCCTAAACTGTTCTGTACTCTTTACTTAAAGGTCATGAGGCCTTATTACAATTGTAGCTTTATGAAGTCTTTTGTTGTGTACACCATAAAAAAATCCATATAGTATTGTCGTTCAGTAGCTCATCATGAGGTCATTTTAAAAGGCTCCAAAGCAGACCTCTGAAGACATTGAATTCAATGCAGTACTATGATTCGTGGTGATAAAAGAGCAGTCAGTGATTATACAGGCACAGTTTTGATTCTTTGAACTGAGGGTGGTATAGGAGTATATATCCTTTGAATTAAGGAGTGGTATAGGCAAGGCTATTTCTGAAGTTTTGATGATTAACATCCTAATTCTATGGGATTCCCACTTGCATCTTAATTCTGCATCCTACTGTGGGATTCTGCACTTTGTTGTCCATAAACCTGGGATTTGAACATTAAACTTCATACATGATAAAAATATTGTTCAAATTTTCAATGTTGGCAGAATCCTTTGAAAAATATTCTTGTTCTTTGTAGGTTATATCTATTAAACTGTTTTAATTTTGTATTTACAATAACTCCAATGTCCTTATTTTTTATTTTCTATAGGGCTTCAGTGGAATCATTTAAAAAGGGTGCACTGAGGAAACAATTAGTTAACCTTGCTTCTAGGCAAAAGAGCCTTTTGACTGTTGCCAAAAACCAGGAAAAATTAGTGCAGAAAATACAAAATTACAGAAAAACAAAGCAAATGTTCAATTCATCATCAGAGAAGCAAATCTCAAACTTAGTTATTTTTCATGGAAGTGATACAAGGCAAAGTTTAACTGATAATGGAATCATGTGTCCTAATGCAGTAACATTTAGTATGGGGCTTGGTGCCAACACGCCTAATGGAAACAGAGTAGAAGCACATGTCTCTTTAGAAAGTAGATTTTCATCTCAGGAATGCGTCCAGCATCCACACATGTACTTGGATAAGACAGGAGCAAATAAAGAAGCAATTACAAGCAAAGAGGCTTCTGATCATGCTTTGGCATCTGAAAACAGGTTAAGAGAATATCCCTTTGACAACATGTCAAAGCTGACGAATGCTGCGGAAGTGATGACATTGCCTTCAGAACCTGCTATTTCCACTACTAAAACAAAGTGCTCACAGCAAAAAGACATTGATTGTGTAGCAATTGTAGAGCAAGGAAACAAGTCTTTAAATCCTACTTCAATGACCAACACATTAAATATTGTAGAACCCCGAAGCACTGTTGTCAATAAGAATGTCTGTCAGACAAACAGTGACTGCAAGCAGGTTCTTTCACATGAGGATCTACACAGATATGTGAATAAGAAAGAAGCTTTCCAGCAGAAGCAGCCACAGCAAGTAATTTCGTTAGCATCTACAAAGAACTTCTCTAATACTTTGCAGCAAATGGTCTTTCAGAGTAGTGAGAATTCATTTAATGCCAACCTGATGCTTACTAATCTTACCTCAAATACAGATTCTCCAGTAAATGTCAGTGAGAAATCTTCACAGAGCTATAGCAATCAGGAATGGGAACAAAGCCAAGTGAGGTGTGGACGGAGGACTAGGAAAAAGCATCAATTGATAGATCTGCTTGAACTGGGAAGGATAAAGCCAGGAGAAAATGTTTTAGAATTCAAACTGCAGGTAATTGTTGAGAAATAATAATATTAATATTAGTGAATAATGAAAATACCCCACACACTAAAATGGGGAAACAGCAGTTCTCATGGTTTAGTCTGCATCTTCAGCACTTACTAGTGAATATTTTTATTCACTGGTTATAGATAACTGTTCCTAAGTTTAAAAGGAGAGTGCTACGGATGAAGTCTTCTGTCAGCCCATAATTTTAAGACCCAGAATATTGCATAAGTAAAATTTGTGTTTAACTTTGCTTTACCAGTTTGCTAATATTTCTTACTGCTAGAACCCTAGTAGAATCTATGGCTGACCTACATTGTGTAATACCTGATTTTCATACTGGAAGGAGCAGGAATGTAATTGTTGTTATGACTTAATGTTGTTCTTGGAAACAACTGCCAAGTCCCTCAAATAAAAAATGTGACATCAAGGATTTCATAGTGCTTTAATGGGCATGAACACATGCAAAATTACTTGCTCACATGCTTGCTGGTTCTATAAGCTTACAGTATGGTATGAATCATATATGAAGAAAAAGAAAAGCCTTTTTTATTAATACAAAAGCATGTCCCTGTCCCTCCAAATACAAAGCAGATTTGCACAGCAGCTGCCAGGGACCTGGCTTAGTGTTGAGCACATTGACTGAATTCCCAGATGTGAGCTAGTGTTGTGGTTTGACACTGGCCAAATGCTGGGCACCCATGAAAGTCATTCACTTGCCCTCCCCTGCCACAGCTGAGCAGAGGAGAGAAAAATTTAATGAAGGCTTCATGAGTTGAGGTAAGGACCAGGAGGAAATACTCCAAGAGCAAAACAAGCTCAACTTAGAGGTACAAAGTGAATTCATTATGAACAAAATCAGAGGAGGATAATGAGAAGTAAAAATAAGCCCTTAAAACACCTCTTCTTCCCCCAATCCCCTCCCTCCTTCCCACCGACAGGCAACGAGACAGGGCATGGGGGTTTTGGTCAGTTCGTCACCTGAGATCTTCTTCCATTGCTGAGAGAGAGGAGTCCTTCCTCTGCAATGCCATGGGGTCCCTCCCACAGGAGACAGTTCTCCATGAACCTCTCCAATGCTGGTCCAATCTCACAAGCCAAAACTGCTGACGTGAGTCCCTCCCACAGGCAACACTCCTCCCAGAACTGCTGGGGCATGGGTCACTCTTCCACAGGGTGCTGTCCTGCAAGGACAGGCTGGAAGCAAGAGCCCTCTCTCCACTGGGTCGCCCACTGGATCACAGCCTCCTCCAGGCATCCACCCGCTCCGGCGTGGGCACCTCCCCCATGGGCTGTGGGTGGATCTCTGCATCCCCCATGGATCCCCATGGACTGCAGGGACACAGCTGCTTCACCATGGTCATCACCATGGCCCGCAGAGGAACCTCGGCTCCAGCGCCTGGAGCACCTCCTCCCCCTCCTTCTCCACTGACCTTGGTGTCCCCATGTTGTTTCCCACACATGTTCTCAACTCCTCCTCTCCTCTGGCTAGAAAAAAAAGGTGTCCCACTTTGTTTTTATTTTCTTCTTAAATATGTTACTACAGAGTCGTTACCAACATCTCTTACTGGCTCAGCCTCGGCCAGCAGCATGTCCATCTTCAGAGCTATCAGAGATTGGCTCTGCTGGACATGGTGGAAGCTTCCAGCAGCTTCTCACAGAAGCCACCTCTGTGGCCCCCCTGCTACCAAAAACCAGGCTGTGCAAAACCAGCAGAGGTAGTTAATTTCCAGGGCAGCATATTGATAAAGACATGAAAAGTTCTTTTCAGCCAACTCACCAGTTTCATTAATGTAGCAAGAGCTCCTTTTCCCACACCTATAATCTGCTCAGGAATGCTTTTCTGCTGGGAGCCGCCATTTTGTGTGGCCTTGTATTCTGGAACACAGGGTAGTGTAAGTCACAAGGCTGTACATTAGGCTGTATCATAGGTATGGAGACATGCTTCTTTTTTTTAAAGAACATGTAATATTTCTTTGAACTGCCAGATGATTAAGTGGAAGGATGAAGAGTTCAGTATGCCTACTGTAATTTTTCAAGACAGTTGTCTGTGATACCAGCTTAATGCATGGGGATCCTAAGGAATTATGACCCCGTGCTATAAATACTGGTGTTTGGCATGTAGAGAAGTCAGTGATCTTTACTAGGATGAAAATGACACTCATTTATGTCTTGTAAGACAGTGCTATAGAAATCAAAATTTAGAAGCCAGTGTCTGTTGCATTGCAAAGAGGAGATGATCAGTAAATTTCCCTTCTTTATCATTATAGAGATGTACTTGATAACAACATACAGCTGGCACATAGTCCTTACTTAAGGTTAGCATTGGGCAGGCAAAATGCAATTGTTGAATGCTGTAGACCTAGGCTGTGAAACTGTGAACTCGATTGAGTGCTCATTGAAATATCTGGGTTAATCATCTTGATTTAAATTCTTAAAGCCACCTCAAGCCTGTGGATATGGTAGGAGATGGTTCAATGTTTGCTGGTGCATCATTCTCTTATTTGGATTGCTTAACCTTACGAATGACAAGTGACCTTACTAAGTTCTAACAGAGTTCATCAACAGCTAATTGTTGCCTTATTTAACTATGTTTGTCCAACTGAGACCAATATGACGAAACCATGACTTACTCAACTATAAACGACTGTAACTTGTGCTTCTGGAGAGGTGTAAATGTTTGCAGAACTGGGCTGTACTAACATTGTGAAAGAGTCACTAACAATAAGTTCTTTTGTACTTAATTTTGCATAAGGTAAGGCTGTCAGGTTGCTCTTAAAACATGTAAGTGATATCCCTTGATACAAAGTGAAATTTTTGTGCAAATCTGTTTCATGTTTGAATGGTTGCTGAAACTTCACTCTGACATTACATGTACCTCATGTAGCAGTTTCTTGTTGCACAGATTTGCCTCGTGTAAGTGCCTGAGTTCACTCTTGCAAATTAATTTATTCAAAGCCTTGTTATGTATAAGAGGAGCTAAGATACAAATACAGTTCTGACAAACATGCGCAGGGAGATTTGTCCTCTGATTGGCTAAAGCATCTTGTTCCAATGGAATAAATCATCTTACTTTACACAGTTTTTGATAGTGGCATTAAATTAGTTAATCTTTTTTTCAGAGAAAAACAATTAGCTGCAACTTTTCAGCTATACTGTTCTTCGGCATTTTTCATGTTTCAAGGATCTTATTTCACGTTTGTTAATTTATGAATTGAAATTATTTCTTACTCTTTTTTTAGGAATTTAGTCATAAAGCTACACTCTTAAAGAATGGCAAGATCAGAACCAGTAAGGGACAAATACTGCAGAATCCAGTTCAGTGGGTTAAAGATATACTAGGAAATGATATTTCTGTGACATGGAAGTATGTGTGGAATAAGGTAGGCCTGATTTGATTCTCGAAGTTAGCAATAATGAATGGCTATAACAAGTTTCACTAATCTAGATCTCCTTACTGTTCTTAAAGCAAAAGAGGGTAGAAGCCTAAATTTTAAATGTCTTCTTACTTGTAATGAATGAACAGCAAAGAAAGAGCTACATAGCTGTAGCTGTATAGTGATGAACTAGTCATGAGTGTGGGAAGAATGTGGAATGCTCACACTGTAAACTAGCAGGGATTTGAAAGAGTAGCTTAAACATGATAAGGATTGATAGAAAAAGCTGAAAGGTAGTTTGAATAAAAAGGATCAAACTTATTGAAATATCAGGGTGTCATGCATGACTATTGCAAAAGCACTAGCAGAGTTTAAAGGGCTTTGCAGATGGGCTGTATTGTGCTTGGGGTTTTTTAAATTTAGAATTCAAATTAGCCTAATTTCTTCTTGATCTTGACAGATGCAGATTAGACTTACAAGTGCATAAACTCAGTTTTATAAGCAAAGTGAAGTTTTTACGCCTATCAGAAAAAAGCAAAAAAAAGGACTAATTAAAACAATCAGTTATCCATCTAGATTTCTTTGTACAGGTTACGTATCTTGGGACAGAATTGTCAAAATTTGGTGTTGATGTAGTATCAGTTTCCAGTGACCTGGAGTTACCAGCACAGGAAGGAAATCCTTTGGGTATGTACCACTTAAAATGTAATATTCTCCATGACTGAAAGCAGCGGGAAGTGATTTCTAAAGAACTTAAAGCCCAAAATTCCTCTATTGCTTTCTGATTTTTTTTCTAGGGTATATGGTTATCACAGATCTTGATCTTGAAATGTAAATAGTGCCAGAACGTGTACATGAAGTCTAAAAAAGTACACTTCTTCCACAAATTTGTTGTATGAAGAGAATAATTACTAATGATTTGGTTGCTATGTAAAAAATTTTTATGCAACACTTTATATTAAAATATTTACTATAAAGTGAAGTTTCTAGTAAGCTATTTTAATTTTTTTTATTCTATTGCAAACTCAGATACGCTAGCATAAGCTTTAATCTCACACACATCTTCAAATCATATGGAATTATGTGTGTGGCGGAAAATCCCAGTTTGTCCAAGCCATGCTAATAACTAGGAGGATATTTTATTCTCTAAAAATGAACAGTCAAAAGAAACAAAGTGCATTGATATGACAAAATGACACTGAACAATGTTTTCAGAACTGCCTGGCAGACTTAAGAACTTCAGTCTAATTTTGATAAGCAATGTGTTCTCAGGGAAACACAAGTCCTTTTGACAGCCAGTTATACTTGGAGTCCATAAAGCTTTTGGGCTTTTGGGATTGGTTCTGTTAATTTGATGAGATACTGCACTTCATGTGAACTGAGATACTAGAGCTGGTCTGTTTTTAACACACCAAAAGTAAATTAAAATATAATAGTTCTAAAGAACTAACTTGATATTCAAACTACCATATTCTACTGGTATTTGCTTCAGGCTAAGAGCATCCAGATGATGAGTTTATTTTGCCTTGCTTCAGTAACTTCTGTTTATACCAGGTGTAAGTGACTTAGAACTGGATTTAGTTCCCTAACTTTTTAATAGGGCTTTGAAAATTTCACTAGTTCTTCTGAATTATTTGTATTGTGAAAAATTTATGATAAACATTGTAACTTCTAGAGGAGAGAAATCAATTTATTCAAAATCTACTCTTGACAAAATTCGGCCTGAAGATCAGTAAGTGTTTTTCCCAAGTAGTCCAGGGTCATCTGGAAAAGAGTATTTAAGGAAGTTTTTTTGCGACATGTAATTTAAAATGACAGTAACCACTGCCTAGCCATTAATCTTAGGTGAGAAGTTGAGGGAGGGAAAGTCAAAATGTTCTCAGTTTCAATTCCATTTCAGATACTACATGGATATGCAGGACTTTAAACAGTGCCTTAAATTGTTTTAGAAGAGGATTAACCTGTTGTTTTGTGAGTACAGTTCTGGCTGGTCATTGGGCAACCCTCAAATAGTTTCCAACCTCAGTTCGTGAGTTAGCTTGTTCCAAGTACTCTTTCCAACAGGCACTTCGTCTGCAGCCAGCCTTCTCAAAAGCAGAGAAAGGTTTGCTGGTATGGATGTGAACTATTCCATACTGCTTGCCTGGAGACATTCCCAGGCACTCTTTTATCTTTCTAATATACTTGGAGCCTATGTGTATTTTATAGTAGAAGTTCTTTTCTGCTTGTTAGAGAATCAAACTTCTTTCTTTTATTACTGTATTAATGAATTAATTTTTTTCCTGTGCCTCCCAGAGCATTTTAAAAAAGAAGACTGGGGCCTGGGAATTTGAGCAATTTTGGAGGAGAATGCTATTATTTTAAATACTCCTCCCTCACTCTCCTTGTAGCTTCCCATACCTTGGCCCGGTGTTCATTGAGCTACTGTATGAAGAGCATGGAGAAGTGGGAAGAAAATTATATATGCAGTGGCTGCGTCTAGCCATCTTGTAATAGAAAGAAGCAGCTACCAATGAATTTCTTGTACAGCCCAGTTTAGGAAGCGTGTCCTAGGAACCTCTACCAAATCAAGGCCCCTTGGCAAGACAAGAGAAGAGTTGCTGTTCTGTGGTGGCCAACGTAAGAAATGATCCAGTTTTTCAGCTTGGTTGAGATTAATAAGGTGCTTCAAGGTTTATATAGCATCAGACTTCTAGCTACCTTAGGGGTGTTAGTACAAAAAAACTTGAAGAGCCCATGAAGTAAAGCAGTCCTAGACCAATGTAGGTATTTAATAGAAGCATTAGAGATTGCAATTTTGAAATTGGTCATCTAAATCCTAACTAAATTTCAATGTAAGTCTCTTATTTGAGTCTGAGTCTTTGGTCTCTTCTAGTATCATGCTAGCGGAAAGCAAGAATTATTGTATTCAAGCCGGGGTGAAAACTAAACATTAAGCAAATAAGCAGTACTTTTAGACTATCTTTATATAGAAAAACAGAAGAAAAAGTTGTTACATGGCTTAGAATTTCTCTGTGCTTTCTGATACTTGTAGTGATGAATACCATTTGCTAAAAATGACCAAGAATAACAAAGATTCAGAAGCAGATGTCAGCTAAAGAACAGATGTAGTTGCAGAGCAAATGTTGGTGTTAGATATTTCACATTTAAATTCCAGGAAAGTGGCTTAAAAGAAAAGCTTATTCAGTTGTTACAGTAAGTGTGATATGCACATTCATTTTGCAGATTGCTATTTCAGGAAGACAGTCTTTGGAAAACAGCATGACTAGTCCAATTCTTGTGCTCATGCAATCCCTTGCTGCCTTTAATAGCCATTAGCCACCTGTAAAGATTAAAAGGGCTCTTGTTCACCTTTAGTTCATGAAAGGTCCCAAAGCTGTATGGAAGAAGAGTGTTTTTAAGGGAATCCAAACAATTTCTTATTGGCTGAACCATAAGCTCATTTGGAAGGTTTATTTTAGTGTTATTTCAGGTATGGAGTATAAAATGATCAACAGAACTCAGCAGGAATGCTTTGATAGCAAGTAAGAAAGTTGTGCTGTGATCATATGTGATACGGTATGTTTCTGTTTTCCTTGAGGCAAGCAATGAAACACATACATTTGGTAGGCTACTTATCAACTTAGAGTTTTGTGGTGTCTATTGTAATTTTGCCAAGGAAGATACAGATTTTTTTAAAAAAAGCCCCTATCATCTTACAGCAGCAACCACTGGGCTGGTGAAAGAGCAAAGGAAAGTCTGCCCTTACGTGTGTTAGGTGGTGTAAAACTAAGTGAAAATACAGAGAAACAAATAAAGAAAAATAAAAAGCATAACTGCTCTGTGCATTAAACCATCAGCGTTAAGCGATACTTTTTGTTCTTTGAACCAGAGTATCTTCTCATGCTCTTAGGAAGTAATTTTATCACAAGGGACCCCAGCACTATCAGAGTCCTGGTAGTGGCTCCATTGCTCAGCCTCCTAGGAGCTTTGACCTAGGTAATATGCAGCCAAACACCACATCCTTGCCACAAACACAAGTTGTGAGAGCTGTGTGCTGTAGGAGAAGCAGCTGTTGCCAGGGAATTTATGAGTAAGTGTTTTTTTAGCAGCCTAAAAAACCTAATGGTGGATGCAAGGGCTATGCAAGAGATATGAAAGGAAAAAGAAAAGTAGGTGGCATGGAATTGATTTGTGTGTGGGAGGGAAAGAGTGCTGGGGAACAATGATGGCACTGCTGAGGGTTTGGATTGATCTAAATGACCCAATAGCAACGTTTTTCCGAGCTCAGTATGGGTGACTCTCCTGTGTCCAAATTAGAAACATTTTGCCATGTTGATATAGTTAACAAAATAAATTCATATAATTTTGAGTGCTCAGTTAAATGTCTCAAAAAAATAATAGCATAGAGAAATGTGTTCTGGATTTAGATGGAGAAATATGATACATAAACATTGCTAAATAATGTCATGTAATCTAATTTGAAGGGTGATGTGGAAATACTCCTGAAGATGCTCTGACCTTTGTGTAATTGACTGAGCTTGTAATTTTGTGTTTTCAGTGTTGCATTTTTACATTGATTGCACATTGAACCCTATCGGTAATACTTGTATGATTTGAACAGTGCCTATTGCACTTGATCTGGTATTTTTGCCTCTACCACCTGTGACTGCACTACAGAGGGACAACCCTGACTAACCACAGTACAAAGTCAGAGTGACCAGCTCAAGCCCCAGTGCCAGATAACACTGCACTGGCACGGGTAACAGTGCCGAGCCAGGTCTGCTGTGGAAGGCAGTAAGACAGAAAACAGAAGTGAATCTAATCTTTGTTGGTCATCGTAAGCTAAAAGTGCATCCACACTTTTAAGTAATTCCTAATGCTTCTGCACATAAACCCAACAGCTACTTTGCAAAGAATTAAGCTGAGAAACTTCTGCAGAAAATGCTTTGTTGTCCCACTTTTATTTTTTTAATAGAAGCAAACAGGCTTAGTATCTTTAATGCCAGGGCAGAATATTTGGAGGAAGGTTGTCTTTAAAGTTACAAAAAATAGATTGTGTAGTAGATTGCTTTCATATTTATTTATATCAAAAAACCCAGATTGAACTGCTCTTTGATATGAATTGAAAAGTAACAAAGGTTATGGCTTATAGGAGTTATGTCTCTCTGCTGAACAAATGAACAGCCACATTGGCATTTTCTGAAATATGGCTACTAGTTTGGCTAGTAGCCATATTTCAGAAAAATATGGCTACAAAATAATGGTTTTGCAGCATGTATGGTCTTTGGCACCCTACCATCTGGGTGCTCAGTCCTGAATGGAAACAGTTACAGCAGGAGTGTACAGTAATATTGTAGCAAAAGTAACCATTAACAGACAGTGGAGAGAATGCAAAATTAAAGATGTATATTATAATAAAAATTTAAAAATTGGAAATTTACAGTAACGTTGTTCCATATATAAATTTTTGGTCATACCTACTACAATTACTCTCTCAATTGAAGAAAAAAAGCTGCTGAACATGCAGTATAATATGTAAAAAAATTAACCACCATCTCAGTTTTGACATCTCTGCCTTGTGGATCTCAAATCTTTGGCGTACAGGTCTGAGGAGAAACATCTCAAGTTTCACAGTCTGACCAAGTTTTTAAAAATAAACTGTAAAAAACAAACTCCTATTTCAGAAGGCAATTCCTTTTCAAAGAAGTGTCTCTGGATTAGTGTTTCATTAAGTCTGAATGAAAAATGAAATTTTTGTAACTGCTGTGTGAAAGCCCATAACCCATAGATGGATTTGCTGCATTGGTTTGCCATCTAGTTCTGTTTCCAAAGAACTAGGCACAGACACAATGCCATCACTGTTTTACTTTTTGCTAAATAAAATCTGAATGTAAAGCTCAGCTGTGTAAATTGGCTTTAAACTAGTTTACTTTGTGCGCTGTACTAGTCCTGGAAAATGGTAGAAGAGTAATTAATTTCAGGTTTTTTGCTAGTCAGAATACCTGTACTGTAGACCAGTACAAAGTTGAGATGCTGAAATGGCTAACTTAACAGTAGAATATTTAAATCCATGTGAATCATTCCAGTAAAATGAAACTTAGCTATTATATATGTCAGTACCATCCTAGACAAGCGTAAAATTAACCTACTAGAAAACACTGCATGTGCATATTTGCAACAGTATTCCATTATACTTTAAATTGTAGACTTTTCAGGACAGGGATCTCATATGCATATTTGAACCACTGAAGATATTTTGTAACGTAGTGTAAACAACAAATCTAGCCCATTGTACAATAATATATTTTGTGCTGTAGCATACTCCACATCAGAACCCTGAGTTCTGGTTAGGCTTAGATAATTATGTCAGAAACTATGTTCCCTAGAAAACTTTACTCTTCTCATCTTCATGTTTTTGGAGGAAAGCTGGAAAAGATGATGAGTAGCATTAGTGGTTGAAAAGTCAAGATGTAAACCAAGAACCCCAAGTTTATTATTTCTAGCAAAAATGGCATGGCTTAAGGCACTTGATTCTGTATATCTGAATTTTTTGGACTGGATATTATTGAAGTAGTAGCTTATCATACTATCAATAATGGTGACAGTAATGTGAAAGAGAAGTACTTGAAATATTTGAAAACCCCCAGCAAACAAACCACATACAAACAAAAACAAAACCCTGACATCTAATATGTATTTTTTCCTCCTTACTTGTAGTAGAATATTCACCAACTACACTATGTCCCCGTTTATGTGACTCTAAAAGACAGGGAGATGAACTATATATTCTTTGCATTTTATTCTTTGGAAGAAAAGTGAGGTTGTAGGCAAAAATGTCTATCTATAGTATTTTTCAATCTCTGGGGTATTTTAACATGCAACTGTTACAATGTTTTTGCTTCTTGATGGCTTACAGACAAAATACTTGAAAGTACTTTCCAGTACTGTAAAGTTCCAGGCATTTGCTTTACGGACTTACATACTTTACAAAGAAGTACACAGTTATGTCTGCAGAATTTACAAAGCTGTATTTTCCAGTAACTGCATACCATGGGTGAGGTATAGGCTTCCTTCCTCTTGCTTTCCAAAATCCTCTACCTGCTGTTACTTGACTGTCAGCAGGGTAGAAGGTAGAATGTCACATGACTGATTCAGACTTGAGCTATGTCGCCAGCAAGAGCCAAATTGAAATCACTTTTCAGAGGGCCAAATACTGTGGGGAGGCAGAGGCGGGTGGGGGTGGGGGAAGAAACAACTCTTAGGGACTGCATGCCATGGAAGCCAGTTATAAGCATCTAATGTCTGTATTTCTTATCTGTAACCCAGGTTTTTCTGAAACTGGAAAATCACTTCAGAAGAAACCAGATGATAATATGATTGCACAGAATCATAGGCTAACACAGGTTCAGTGGGACCTTTGGAGGTCTTTAGTCCAATCTTCTGTTCAAACTAGGACAAGTTTCCAGGTTAGATAAGGTTTCTCAATGCCTTGTCCAGTCAAATTCTGCATATTTTCAGGGATGGGTATTCCTATGCTTAACCATGCTCATGATGAATTTTTTCCCCAAATTTTTAGTTGGAAACTTGCTTGTTAAACTTGTAACCAAAAAACCCCTTTTTGTTTGATACAGAAACTGTTCCCCTAAGAAGTCCAGCAAGAGTACTTAAACTGACTCCTACCCATCTTCTTAATTCATCAGGTGCACTATAACATTTTCATTTGCTTTGGTGGTCCCTTAGAGACTGAGAGAAGACTAACAAACAGAACTGTGGTAGATAATCTTCCTAGAACACATCTTTTCTTGTCTTACTTACGAAAGCAATAAATGCAGGGCAGTGTGATATACATCAAGCTTCAAGAAGCATTGGCTTCACCTGCTGCTTTGCTTTAAACAGAGAAGACAGACTATTTTGATACCACACTAGTAATATGAGGTGAAAGAATTTAGGAGATTATTTTACCTTGGGAAGTGTTCAGATTTTTATCACACTTTTATCTTGTTTTTTTTTCAGGAATCACTTTTAACAAAGTTACAACAAAGTTTTTAAACAAAACAATTCAGTCTTTCAAACACTACATGATAATAATGTAGGAGAAGGCTGTAGAAATTCTTCTGGGATTGTACATAAAACTCAACAAATGAATCACAGCCGCTGTAGATTTTGCCAGTGTGTGAAAAACAGGAGCTGTTGGTTTTTCGAATGGCTGTTCTGACCTGAACTGAAACTTGATTTATAACTTGTCTTCTGTTTCTTCCAGCCTGCATTTCAGTCTGCTATAAACTGCAAGAATTTTAAAGTGTTTTTGGTTTTAATTACCCAAGTTTGGACCTGGAACTTTTTATGCACTATCTTGGCACATTAAGTTCAGGTTTTCTAAAATGGTTAGAAATAATCTTAGAGAGCTGTTTTCCTTTCAAGTGAGCATACAAGTGAATCATTATATAATCAAATCTACAACAGTAACATGGTAAGTTAAAAAGAAAGAAGTGTGTGCTGGGAGCCTACACCCTTCTAGTCATACCAAGAAATACTCTCCTACAATTATTTTAAAGCAATCTTTGTGCCTTGTAAGAAAAGATACTAGTGTATGCCTTTGTGGATGTTAAGCTCAAACTCAGTAATTTCGTATTTAAATAGAGTGATTGACTTAGTTGAGAAACTGAAAGGTCATCTGGACAGATGGGTAAAAATATTTTTTGTGAGAAAAATGGGACCAGCCATTTTTTTTTATTTTAGAAGTACTTATTTTGTTTTATTTTATTTCTTTATAAATTCAGTCTTGAAGATAGATTCTTTTATGGGAGGATGTGTACAGTTCTGTTAGTGTTGGCACGTATGTCAATTACACCTCTCTCACCTTCTGGGGAAAAAAATCATGTTACATCTATATCGAAGAAGAGCTACTAAGATTTAAATTGTTATTTTGTTTCTCTGAGAGGCTATTGAAACATTGCTGGATTTCTACAGTACATTGGTGGACTTGACTTTGCCTCATTGTTAAATGAATAACCTAACAGTGTCTTGATACACCAATCCCAGGTCCCTGAAAAATAATAATTCAGAATGTGTCGCATACCAAGTCTTGTTACTGTGTAACAGCCATATACCCCAGGATATGTAGGAGAAGACAAAAAACAGTTACTGTATAAGATCATGATGTAGGCAGAAGGTTAATGGAAAATAACATATTCAGATCACTAATCTGGGCGATGCTTTACAGAAAGCTATAAAATTATATTTCTATTGTACATTTTTCAGACATTTAGAAACAGATGAACTATTAACTGTGTCTCTTGAAAAAGTATAACATCTTTGGGTTCTTTTGTGGGAATAATAATTTCTACCACATGAAACATAAAGTAATTTGAGATTTCAGCATAAACCTTGAAACTGATGCTTTAGAATAAAAGGCATGAATACTTGGTCTTTAATCATACCTGCAAGTCCTTTTCCGATGCAGACACAGTGCAATAGGAAAGGCCACTGTTACGGAATACTTTGAAAGAAGAGTGATTCTAAACACCTAATTTTTTTTTTCTGCTTTATGGCATTGGTTTTCCCAATCCCACTGGAGGACAGAAAGAAAACATGAACTTCTGAGGAATACTATCCTTTACTGAGTGGAGAAAGAAATGTTTCTTTTTCAAATATAGTGTTTTATCTAGAAGCAATGGAATAGAATAATGAATTGTGAAAGTATGAATTAAATTCCATGTTGCTGCTATACAAATTTCAGTTATAAGCAGATGATGAACTGAACCTATAGATCATCCATGGTGAGTCATGCCTGATATGTAAAGGAAAAAAAAACATAGGCTAAGGTACCATCAGGAGGTGCTCTATGTCCTTCTGGCACTGTTATATCTGTTCTATGAATTATCTGGTCATTATAGTCCATTAGGGAGCTTCCGAACTGCAATGATTTATTTATTATAATGATGCTATAAATAACCTTTGATTTTTTTTGAAGGTTCATAATTACCAATGCAAAAAATGCAGTGTGCATAATTTAGGTCTCCTGATAGATTAATTCTTGGGGAAAAGGTGCGTTCAGCTTTGGGATGGAGATGGACATGAAGGATCAAAATGCAATTAGCCAAAATCTCTGCTGGCCTGTATCTTGTAGTGGGTGGACACCACCTTAACTTTAGGTGTCTGACTGACATGGTTGATCTAATCATTAGAAACAGATAACTCCTCATGGATTGGTTTGTAAGGACGAAGACCTTGGACTCCAGCATTTATGAGAGAAAAAAAGAATTGACATCTATATCATGTGAAGTGAATCAAGAACTGTGGGGAGACCTGAAGAAAAGTGAAATTACTGGGAAAACATTGTATTTTGTCAGATATAGTTCTGGTCTTACAATGGCCATCTGTCCACACACATCTCTTTTTCCAAAATACCAGGTCTCAATCAGCTTTTCTTTCTATTTGATAGTTTATAAATACAAATTAAAAATACCTGAATAATACAAAAGGCTTTCTTGATTTCACTTAAGCCTCAGGAAAATATTGAGTAAAATAAGTTCTTGATGTGTCTGTAACAGGAACCATTGATATATTCTAATCTTAGGAAAGAAAAAGATATACATGTACCAGCCCACTATATATTTGGGTTAAAGGGAAATAAAGCATACAAAAGCTTTAGTTTCAGGTTAAACTGGCCAAAAGCTTGTATTCCTCTAATGGAGGTTTCTTCTTCATCCTTAATAATCATAAAATATAATGAACCAATACCAGGTTGAACTGCTCTGGAAAGCTTTTCAGCTTAGTCAGTAAATTTCAGGTATTAATCCAGGTCCTAGTGTCCAGGTTCAGTGTAATAGGTAATAGGAACACTTAATCTGAAAGAAAAGTTATTTTCAAAATTATCACCAGCATGGGCAGAATTATTGCTTCAATTCAGCAATTGAATTGAATTCAGCAGCGGCCTTTTTTTAAAGATTCAGATGGCCAAAAAATGTTGTTTATGTGAAGTGCTGGCTGTCATTTCTGAGGCTTTTCTTGGTCAGACTTGACAATGCCTGTTGGAACTCCTGGATTATGACTGGTCTTCTCTAAGTTCTTGAGGGGAGTGTGGATAAGGTCCAAGAAACTTGAAAGCACTTAAGACAGATTTTTGTTCTATTAATACTCTCCTCTGGCACTCTAGATCAAATCCTGTCACCTTTGAGTGTGTTGTTCTTAGATCTTCTCTTTGCTTACGCATCTGCAGCCCTTGTCTAGACTAGCTGTGCTGAACCAGATCCTTTTGAGTCAGAAGAATAAAATCTCTTGTGACTTTGCCAGATATAGCATATCAGTTCATCTTCCCCTCAGATCTGATAATAATCATTACCTGTTTTACAGAAGTATTTAAACTGGATTTACTGATGCCTGGAAATTTACTCAAATATGTTGCCTAAACTACAAGAGCATTTAAATTCTTTTTACAGATAATTTACACCAGTGAAATAGTTATAAAATGCTTAACTGTGTTTTTGGATAGTCCTAGTACTTGGGAAAAATAAGGTAGGGATTTTTAAGACCTGATCTTTCAGGAGCTATTTTAATGATCAGAAAATGGTGACTCTGCACTGAAGTGACAATCTTATCTTCACTGACTAACCTTTATGCAACAGGAGATTATGGTCTGACACTCATGTAGTTGCACTATTAATAGGAATTCTCCTTAAATACAATTTTCAAATTCTTAGCAGCCACGGCAGACAAGGTCTGGTAGAGATGCAACAAAATGGAAACAGAAGTTGAAAATGTTCAGAGTGGTGTCAAAACTATAGGACTAAAATAGACACCTTCAAAGACAGAAGAGATGTTGATAAACAGGATGGAAAAACTACCAAGAGACAACATGTGTTTGCCCCATATTTATGGGAAAAAAAAGCTCATTCTATTATTGATACTTTATCTTACAGTTCATAAAGATGCCAGAAAACTGACAGAATGGGACAGCAAGGGTAGGAAAGCAGAGAAATTGCGTGTGCGTCTAAATTTACTAAGTTTGCTTCTGTACCCGAGGTACTGAGTTTTGGATAACAGTAGGGAACCTTTCTTGGCTGCTTACAGCATCTAAACTGCCAGTCTTTTTTAAGGGGAGAAGAGTTAACAGTCAGTAATATGCAGGAAGAAAACATGAAAGTGGGTATCAGAAGATTAAATATAATAGCAAAGGGAGAGAGAAAGGGGAGAAAGACTTGAGAAATAAAAATGCAAAGGACATTAATCATCTGTGTCAGAAGACCAGGGACCAAAATACTGATTCATACCTACTGGGGAAAAATTACTGTCTATGGATACAGAAACTTTGTTATCAAACACTGGTGTCGGAACTGAGGAAGGCAGTATTAGGATGTATAAATTACTGTGGTTTTGCTAGATGTTGACTGTTACCTAAAATTACTGAAAAGTAGAGATTATAGAGATTAGATATTTTAATTATTCACTCAGCCAAAGTATTTATGGTGGAATACTGATGTTTAATCAACAAAATGTTAATCCAATAGGTAAAACATACATTTGACACAAAGAAATCAACAAAGAAAGCTGTTAGCTGCTGCTAAAAAAAGTTACTTCATTAGATTTATTTGGTCTTATTTCTCTTACACTTTCAAGTTTGAGTTGAAAATTTTTAGTCAGTAAGTTAAATCATTACAGTACAGAGAAGAGCATTTCCAAAGTAAGAAAATAACATCTTTTCTCCAATTGTGATCCATCAGTACAGGATGTTAAATTAACTTTGGGCTTTGCTAAGAATTTTTCCTCTACTTGCATGCAAAATGTGGACATTTCAGAACAAAAAAAAGCATTATTTTCAACAAACTAGAGCAGGTTGAAGTCATGCCTATCATTTCACCATATACTCAGCATTAATGAAAAGGTTTCATCTCAATTTCTGCCAGTTTATTTTATTAAAAAAAATCCCAGGTGTACTTTAAGATAATTTTTACCTGAAGTTGTCCTTCAAGCTATTTTGTGATTTTTTTATCCAAGCATTCCTTGTGCCCTTTAAAACATGACTTCTAAATGAATGTGTAAGTTGGCTTCTTCTGGTGTGACTGACTGCTGGTTCATAAGTGTGAGGAGTGTTGTGATGTAACTTTTTGCGTGGGTCTTGTGTGCAGCCTGCCCATTTTTGTTGCAGTCAGTGATAGTTAAATATATTCCAGATGTCAGGTCATACGTTTTGTTCCATTATGTACTGTGTTATGTGTGCTGAACGTGCACCGAGCTTCTAAGATACCAAATACAATCCTGTCTTCGTTGGAGTCAGAAGTTTTGCTTTGAGTGTCATGGGTGTGGAACAACACACATCCTTACACACAAGACTCTATTTGTATTTCTGAACACCAGCGTCTTGCTACTAGTAGCAATTTGCTACTTCGCTCGCTTTGGGTGGTGTGCTCCTGGGACTCAGGAAATGACAGGGAAATTGTCACCAAGACATGGAATGAAAAGGTCTAACACCTGCAAGTAGCACTCTTTGTTTTATCACTGGCAACAAAGATGTTGTCCATTCAGCGAATATATTCTGCTTTTTAGAATCAGTATAGGTGACACAAATGAAAAACGGTGGTAACAAAGAAAGACAGACTCTTGGGATGGCATATGATAGCCCAGTAATAAGCAGAAGATAAATGGCCAACTGATGTCACTTGTTTTCTCTGCATTCTGACAAGGATTTATCTTGACTGATCTAATAATCCTGAAATGTGTATCCTGTTTTGCTTCTTGAGACACTTGAATGTTGTTTGGACACAGTATTTTGTTGTGGTTTGTTGTTTTGGTTTTGTTGTTGGTTTTTGTTGTTTTTTTCAAACAGAAACCACCTCCACTTTCATGAGAGTTCCCTCTCTTGACACCCTCTGCTATGTGTGACAGATCTGCCCTCACTGGCAGTTTTCTGTGTTGGGCTGTTTGTGGCAGCTCAGCAACTCCGTTACTTTGTCCAAGGACACCGAAGGGAGAAAGTAGGGATGAAAGATGTATTAAAGTAACTCTGAAATCCACAGTTCCAAGTGCCTTTTGGAGTCTGTGCTGTTATGGAGCAATGTCTTCTAATATTTAACAGTGAAAGAAGTTCAGCTTCTCCTGTGCTGACAGAAGTGCCTTGAATTTATGCATTGCAATAGTTAATTCAGTCCAGCAGATACTCAAATATTGCAAATACCTATTGTACGGTCCTGCAGTTTCTTCTGTACAGATGTACACCTTCCTTTTTATAAAGTCATTTTTAGGATGGTCATTCTGTGTGAGAGAGATTCCTTATTTTGGGAAAGTACATTAAACATGCCTCTTCGTAGACATAATACATGAAATACAAGTAGTGTCAAAGAACAACTGCATTTTCCTATTATATAATTGGAAATGTCTGGGATGGCTAGCTTCTCAGGCTGGGCACCAGGAAGTGTAGTATGGCCCTTGTCTCATGGAAGACTGGGTCTGAGCGAGACGTACTGGTAAGCTGTTGCAAGCTTTACCCCACAAGATTCCTAGGGCACATTACAGATTCTTAGGGATCACTACTGCTTACAAGGTTCTAACAAACTGCAAACACCTTTTTAGATAATAGTGCCAGTGATTGCTTTCCATTATTCTAATTTACAGTCTGTAATCATTTGCATTCCTTTTCAACAGGCTCTTCTGTCCAGTTCAACTCAGTGGAAAGCCTGACACATTTTCTTCAATTCCATGAGATAGTAATGGTACATAAAGAGGAGTTTCTACCATGCTCTGCAATGGAAAAGTACTGGAGTTTCTACAAAGGATGCAAAGATTTTGGATTCTAAAGACTTCTTGAGTGCTAATACTTTTTTCTTTGCCATCACTTAAAAGTAACATTTGAGCTTTTAGAACTAAGTACTTTGTTACTGTCATTTTGATAAATAATTTTTCCAGCACTTGGAATGATGGAAAGATTGTTTGGGTAAGTGAGGAACAGGGAAATATTTAGTAGCAGGTAAGGATAACTGTCAATATTTAATTTTGTGCTGCAAGATTAAGATATGGGGTAGTAGATAGGAGTTGTGAATTATATTCCAGGTTGATAACTTGGTATGAACTTTTAATTTAAGATTAAAGTAACTGCCCATGCTTGATGGGGCAGCACAGAAACAGACAGGCATCAACACTGATAGTCATGTCTTACACTGAAATCTGGAACTTCTCTGGCTGAGTATGTGCTATCAGAAATGGCAGTGCGTGTTTCTGTAATAACATAACCTGTTAGGTTAGGCAAAAAATCAAGATGAGCAGCCTTCAAAATCATCATCATCTTTGTTTTATGTGGCATATACATATATATATATACACATTTGAGAAGGGGGGCAGATGCTCAGAGAGGTTTAAAGAGGAATCTTAGCTATTGGAAGTGCTCAGGAAAATTCCTTTCATGTTCCAGCCAAATCTCTCTGATAGGCAGAAAATGTGCTGGCATATGACAGGAAATGCTATTAGCCTGTTTGCCGAACATGAATTTCTCCAGTTAACAGCATCTTAGATATTCATCTCAATCTCTGGAGGATTTCTATTTGTTTTAATTTTACAATGTTTGAATCTGCTTTAGCAGCATATTTACAACACATTTGACTGTTAAGAGAGTTATTTGCATTCAAGTGGCATTCCTGATCTTTCGTTCTTTGGATTATAAGAAGAGATGGAATAATAGTACCTGCTACTCCTAACTCCAGTGAATAGGATGGGAAGTATCTCCTGTTAATACATAACATCAGCAAGCTATTTGGACTGTGAAGAGCTCTTCTGCAAAGATTTGATTAGTGTCTTAAACAGAGGTTGGTTTGGGGAAGTGAGAGAGGTCTGATGTGCCGAGAGCTAGTACTGTGCCCTAGGATTCATGAGCAGTCATAGCCTGATGGGCTGTAAGAATAAAGAAATGCAAATGGCCTGGAAGTCAAAAAAGGTAAAAGCTGCTGAGTGACAGGTATTTTGTAAAGTCAGTTTCATAAAGAAAGAAAATGGAGTGGTCTCACAACTGCAGCAGCAAAACAAACCTGAAGGCATATTGTTTCAAAGGAAGTGCTCATTCAAATGCTGCACTTTCTCTGAAAAGTAAAAGATATTTGACTGTTAAAATGACCTCTGAATTACATGTTTGTTTGACATTTTTTCTTTGTTGCAAGATGTCTAATAAAATAAATGTACAAGAGAATTTGACAGTAATATTTTGGTCCATTATATTAATGTGATTACATGACCTAAGGCAATCCTAAGATGCAGTGACAGAAAATTGAATTGATTCAAGCTGAGCAAAGAGGTAAAAATGCAAAGTGCTACATGAAAACCCCTGTCTCTTACAGATGTTATATGTAAAAGTAATCTACCAGTGAGGCTTTTTTCATTTTTTAAATTGTATATAAGCATCTTGAGAAAGGCATTATCTTGACAATATATGGCTTAATACGACTAACAAATGTAGGATTCTGCTCCCCAAATCTTAAAACTGTGAATATTCTCTGATCTCCCTGCTGGAGTCCTTTGATCTTAATGTAAAGACCCATTAAGAAACAGAAAAAACTTACACCATCATGTTTTCTCATTTTAAATTTATACTTTTAAATTGTACTTTTGCATTAAACTGTAAGTGGTTGTCACTGGTCAAAGACAGGCAGCTGTTAGTGATGCCAACTGCAGCAGAGTAAAAAAGCTTCTGCTCACAAGTGGCAGTTCATTCTCCCAGCCCCTCCTGCTGCTTTCATGATTCAGTTATTTTATTTAGTGGACCTCTTCTCCATTCCTAGGCTGTGGGTTAGCACTTACTTTATGTGGTGCAGGCTAAAGTAAAAAAGGATATAAAATGCAAATAGTAAGACAAAGCTCCTGGCATTCTGACTGCTCTTAATATTCACATGGGGAATAAAAGGAGAAAAAGATGATGCAGTGAACAAAAGCCATGAATTCAGATTCATATTTCCACAAAATTATTTATTTATTTATTGCTGAGATGGAATTTAAAAAAATTCAGTGGGGAGATTAATACCAGTAAGGAAGAATGCAAGACTCGAAAGAATGAGTGAGGAGGAAGATAAGCAGCTGGGAGGCAGACAATACAACACAAGATCCATAGATTTTAAGGCTAGCAGGAATCAGTGTGACCTCCTGAGTAACACAGGTCAGAGGTCATGAAGCTCTGTAAGCAAGGGAAACATATGGAAAAGAGAAAAGAAGTAAAGGCAGGTGCAGAGAGAGCTAAAGTCATTCTAAGCAGAGGATCAACACAAAACACGGCACCTTTTCGCCAGGCAAAGCAGAGCTGGTCAGGAGAGAGAAAAACGGCAGTGAAAGCCAGCTTGGGAAAGGTAGTTACAGTACTCTAAGGCACAAACACTGCTTGGGTTTTTGATGGCGGAAATGCAGCAAAGAGGGAGGGAGAGGGATGAATAATGTTGCCAGTAGGAGTTTGGATAAATTCATGAAGCAGTTGCAGTTGGCGAGTGTTTTGTTATGATGACACAAAGACTTTTTTTCTGGTCTTCAAACCTTGAGACTAAACTGAAGGAAAATACGCTGTTTGAATCAAGAGAATGAGCAATTGCCTACATGAGACTCAGGCCCTTTTTCTGGTCACCAGTAGTCAGTTAACTGGTTGGGTAGGAAATGATGTAGGTGATCTGAAATTTGAACTGCTAAATTAATTACTGGCCATAGCAAGAAAAACATGACACAGGAAGGGAGTAAAACATTTCTAAGGAATGGGACTTCAAAACAGGATTCAAATAACTTTTATGTGATTTTTGAATCTATATTTTTTTGGGGGTTATGGATGTGGGGGTTTTTGTTTGTTGGGGTGTTGGTTTGTTTTTACTAAGGCTTTGGCTTTGTCTGTGGCAGAAGGTTTGACCACTTACACCAATACTGCTGTAGCAGAGTAAACCACCGGTGAGTTTTCCAGCATCTGTGGCCTTTTGATTTCACTTACACATTTCTGTGGTGAGAGCTCAAACACCGAGTTACATACAACTTGGTCACAGTGGCTTTTGCAATTACCAGCCTTAAGCCGAGCTGTCACAGCAGTGCCCAGCTGCAGGATCAGCGCTACAGCAGCAGACAGATGCTCTCCGGTGTGGTGGCGTCTTCCACATTTCCCACCGAGCCGGTGCACCAGAGCCCGAGGCTCTCTGCGTGCAGAGCCAGCAGCTCGGCCTGACCTTAAAACACCGACCTTTGCCTGGAAGTCGTTGGGGAGCTGCAGTATTCCAGTGCAGCGGCAGGTTGCTTCACTGCTAAATAAATATAAATCTCACTGCTAAATAAAAAAAAAATAATAAAACCTCCCCAACCAACCTGCTAAAAAGCAAGCTGCAGCTTATTAGTTCAGACTGCAGCCACCGCCGCCCTCATGCCCACCCCCCCGGGACCGCTGCAGCTTTCTTCAGGGCTGTGCGCTACCGGGCCAGCCGAGAAGAGGACGAGGAGCCCGGGCCGGGGGACCGTCCCCAGCCCAGTCCCAGCCCTGTCTTGCCACCCGGCCGAGCCGGCCGCAGTGCTTGCGGAGCTCCTCGGCCGCTCCGCCCCCGCGGGGCAGCCGTGGGGAAGTCGGCGCCGCGTTTGCCGGAGGGGCGGCGTGGAGGCGGCAGGTTCCTCCCGTTCCCTGGTGCTGGCGGCGACCTCACCTCTACCTCCCACTCCTTCTCGTCCTCCTGCCCGCCAGGTTTCGGGGCGGGCGGCGGCCCTTCTTTTTTCCTCCACGTCACGGAGGAAAATGCTGTGCCGCACACACATCACACACCCCGTGCACACAAGAGCGCCCCTTCGAGCCGAGCGGCGAGCCGGCCCGGGACAGCCGCGATCCACTCGGGTGAGTGCGCGGCCGGCGGGCACGTCCCGGGACAGCGGCAAAGAGGGGTCGCGGCCCGCGAAGCTGAGCCCTAACTTCGGGGAGCGGTGGGCTGGGGTCACAGCAGCTCCCGTCCCCCTCCCGGAGGCTTGGTCGTAGGTGCAAACGTGGATGCTCGGCCGTGGCGGCGGAGTTTGGAAGGAGGAGGAGGAGAAGGGGGAGGAAAGGGCGGCACTGTGCGACTCCGCGGGAGCGCAGCGGGGCGGCGCTGCGCGGGGGCGAGAGGGCCGGGCGCGGCGCTGGAGGCGGCCGGAGCTGGAGGAGGAGGGTCGGTGCCGGTGCTGCGGGAGAGCTCCGGTAAGAAGGCGCCATTTGTTTTAAAAGTTAGTTACGGGGGGATTTTGCGTCTCGGTAACAGGGTGCGGGTGTCCGGAGCCGGGGCACACACCTGCCCGCAGCCGGGCTGCTAGGCGGCGTGCTCAGATGTTGCAGCCGCGTAAGCTTCTCTCCAGAAGCAACAGTTACACCAACTTGAGAGTGAGGTTTGGTAAGAGGAATCAGCATTGCTGTGATGTTGGCATTTTTTCGTTTCTCGGTAAATTGCTCAAAACGTTCGTGTGGTTGTGTTCAAATTTGCCACGTGCGCTTAGTCATTTCTTTAGTATGGAAAGAGGTCCTTTTTCCTTGTGAGGAAACAGAAAGTAACAATACGAAGAATCTGTCAGAACTTTTTTTTGTTTTTGCTCCAAGAGAGATAGTGGCATCTTGGCCCCTCATTAGTGGGTGAACAGATTTACTAATACCAGAGTAAGGCTTAGCAAAAGAAGACCTTATGGGGAACTTCCACTGTGTCCCACCTGGGGATATGCTCCACTGAACATCCTCTAACTCATTCCAAACATCTAATTCATAAACCGATCTGTTTCATTTTGAGATAGGCACATTTCCTTAATAGTAGCCTTTTTGCATAAATAAATTTCCTTAGTAGTACTCCTTTTGTTTTTGCTTGCTGGTGAGAGAAACAGCTGAGGGGTAGAGATGGTAGATAAACTTGCAGCTGAAGTGGAGGTAAATAACAAGAAAGAGCTGCTTGCTTCTTTCAGACAGGGAATTACAACAGTCAGGTGACACTGGAAGGCAAAAGATTGAAAGCAAGTACAAGAAAGTGGGTTTTAAACCATGCTCAAGTCAACTGTAGTGTGTTTCCCTGCAGTCCCTAGTCTCTCTATGTCAGAAAGCTTATATATGTTCAAAAATGACTAGATGAAAGAACTCAAAATTTCATAAGAAACAGACATTTGTAACCTGTCTTTGAAAACTTGTAAGCTGTAAGCAAATGGAAGTGGAAAGGACATGTGGAGAAGGTGTTCAAGAATAGTTGTCCTTTCTCCTGTTTCCAAGCATCAGCTTTTGACTACTATGAGATAACATCTTGGGCTGGATGGGCTCCGTGGATGTGATATGATTGTTCTTTCATGCATGTAGCTTTTCTGAGATGGTCAGAGAAAAGGAAGTTAAATGCTACTACATCTGTGCAACTGTGGTTTCTGGCTTTATACATCTGATAGTGGTGGGGTTTGGCCCAGTTCTTGTGTAGTTTTGTGTATACTGCCCAGCTGTAAAGGCATTTAAAGATTACCAACAAACTTGGCTAATGCTTTTTGACATATATATCACATAAATTAGTAATTCCTAAGGACTATAACTTTTTGAAAAGCATTAACGGTGGTAAGGAATACATTCAGGTTTCAGTTGCTCGAGTAGCAACACCTCTGTGTGATATTGCATTGGAGATCCAGACCCCTAAGAAAAGGGGTCCACACACTGAAAACTGCTTAGGTACTGGGTTCTGTAGGTTTTGTGGTTCATAACCTATACTGTGCATGCTATTTTATGGTCTAATATGTCCAAATTATTGTAGACAGTTAACAGGCTGGCTGTGATCATCCTGTAAATGCCTTGGTAAGAGGCAAGAGACTGTATCTGAAATAAGTAGTCCAGGTCAGTTCAGAGGAATTAAGCTTAAAGCATTTACGTAGCAGTTACAGCTACAGAAAGAGTCATCAAGAGTCATACAGTGACTCCAGCTTTTGAGGTCTTCCAAGAAATATTGATAAAGGAACTAAGAAAAGTACCAGATGAGTCATAAAAAGCTCATTTCTGCAACATAAACAGCAGGATGCCGAATCCAGCGAGGGAGTACATTTTGCGTAATTGTCAACAAGTCAGGCTTCATCAGACGTCTCACTGAAACGCTCAAAAATGAAGAAGGCTTCCCGTCCAGGGTTTGCAGTGTGACCCAGTGCAAGGCAGAGGTCCCTCTGCTTTTAGCACAAGAGAGCCAGCTGTGAAGAAAGAGGAGCTCTCTAACTGCACCACACCCAGACAAAGGCAGGTGACAGGGTGCATACCAGCCTGTCAGAGACCCACCCATCCTCCTGCAACAGGCTCTGTTGTAGTATCTGACTTCTGCGTGACTTGTCTGGTGGGTCAAGTAGCTAGCCCGTGGCCTGTGCAGGATTCCCTGGTGCCAATCAAAGACCTTTTCCTTTCTGATTGACTGCAGTTGGCCTGTGTGTGTTTTTGTAGTGCGTTGTTGTTTGCTGGGGGAAGTCTTTCTGCATGCTTGATTTCCAGGCAGGGACAAGTCAGCACCCTAAATCTTACTCAAAAGATGCATAGCTCTCTGCAGACCTTTTCCAGTTTTGCGTGTGTTGGGAGCTTTTGTCCCACAGAAAATGTCCCATTTTCTTAATTTTTTGATCAGTTTATAACACATGGTACGATTGGCTACTGTATCCTCCCACCACATTGAAAAGAGGCAAAGCTGATCCAGCTACTGTCTTGACACATTGCATCTTATGCAAGCACAGAGTGCCAGTATTAAGTATTAATATTCCATATTAAGGAATCTGGATACTGTTCTCTCTGTATGATTTTGCAATGCTGGGGACAATGAGCTAAGGCAGGACTGCAGGATCCCTTGAATCTGTGACACCCAGAGCCCTCTTTGGGGCTTATAAGACTCAGCCTACTTCAGTCACAAAAGTGCAGTTTATAATTCTGTATCAGCTGGAAGACTGGTGATGAAGATGAGGCTGGTGTGCACAGTATTTTGGTCAAAATATGGATGGAGAGGAGGAGAATGCTGTATATGCCTTAGGAATACTGCTGCAGTACTTTCCTCGAGGGAAAATACCATAATAGTTGTTTGTGATATACGCAAATAGTAGAGTGTTTAATTCCTCAAATGCCTTTGTAAGCATCACGCAGAGAAAAGTTAGGTGTAATAGCCCAGAAATGTATTTCTTGCCGTGGAGACATTGTATACCATACAAAGTACTTACGTATGGGTGAACTCGCATTGCAGGTCATCATATCTAAAGAGAATTTCAGGAAGTATCATGAGGACTGTGTCATATCAGTAGCCCAAACTTCCGGCTTGGCTTAGTGTCAGAGCTATTTCATTTGTGGAGGGAGCAAGGCCTCTGAGACCTGGAGTCTTGGTACCTGAAGTATCGTGTACATCTTAAACTTGGTGAGGCTTTTGACAGATTCCTCATGTCCCAGTGCTTTCCTGCCTCTCCTCAAGTCCTCTTTACTCTGCTGGAGAAAGAAATTAGGTTGCTTTGATGTGATCTGTTCTTTTTATGGTATTTCTTTCTCCCTGCCTTCTTGGTGCTTAGAAATGCTATGTGAGTAAACAAAAACATATGCTTCTTATATAGATAATGCTTTCCACAGCTTGATGATAATAATAATAACAATAACAACAACAATAACATCAATAACAACAATAACAACAACAACAACAATAATAATAATAATAATAATGATAATAATAATAATAATAAAACCTTTCCAACCAACCTGCTAAAAAGCAGAGGCTTATTATTTCAGAACTGCAGCCATTGCAGCCAGCTGTCTCATGTCCACCTGCCCCGGACTTACCGTGGAAAGCCTCCATGTTCACTATTTTTCAGCTAACATTTTACAATTTTCTTTTGTAATTTGTGCAAGAAATAATGTCGTCCCTGCTACTTCTGTGTGTCTGACTTCATACACACTTGAAGCACTGATAGTGGTGAAGGCTGCGGGCAGCGGCAGGATAGAGCAGACACCACGACTTTGTTTGCCCACTGAGCTGGCTGTGCCCATATTGATGTCCTGGGACAGAGCATCCTAAAGACGGGAAGAGATCACAGGAGGCAGGTCTTCAGCTCTCTTTGATGTGATCTTGCTGATGTGACAAGCTGTGACTTCGGCAGCGGGGGGGAAATGACTCAAAGAGGGTGATTTACAGTGGGGGGTTGCAGACAAGAGTTTGCAGGCAGCTTGGCAAGGAGGTGAAGGAAATGGAGAAATATTTTGAGCTGTTAATGGGAGCTTTTCTGCAGTGTGGTGCAGTTTCTCCTGCTTTCCTGTCTAACAGGAAACTTCCACCCTCTTTTACAGTGCTTATCCTTGCCAATGAACACAAATTCTGTCCCTTTGGGTCTAATTTTTGCGTTATATTATAGTTTAAAGCTTAACCCTCTCTCCACTGTAGTACTATTGCTTTAAACTCGCATGTGGGATGGAACAAAGCTGTTAAACTCTGGATTTAGAGCCACAAATTAGAAGGGAGTAAACTCTATTTCTTGGAGTATGTG
Organism: Oriolus oriolus; assembly: GCA_013400235.1. Taxonomy (NCBI): domain Eukaryota; kingdom Metazoa; phylum Chordata; class Aves; order Passeriformes; family Corvidae; genus Oriolus; species Oriolus oriolus. Next base: position 5,252 of record VXBT01001450.1, on the reverse strand, counting down.
CTTGTTAGTGGGATTTTGTTTGTTTGTTTGTTTTCTTGACTCCTGCCTTTATTGTACATTAAGTCCTTGGCAAGCACAGATATCCCCATCTCACAAACTCAGAGAATTTAAATTCTCAGTGTATAAGCATCAGGCTTGGGAATTTTGATGATTGACTATCTCTGGGCCTTCTTAACACTTTCTTGCTTTAAGAGGGCTGCAAATCCTCTGACTGGCATCCTCTGACACAGTAGTATGAGACGTACCAAGGGATTTGCTGAGAGACTTTTCAGGCCTCCAGCAAAAGAGCTTTCATGAAAAGTTACTGTAAAGCAGTTCAGATTAGTTGGGGTGCAGAGGAACCATGTTCTCTTTTGTGATGCTTGTACGACCCTGCAGAAGTTGCTTGCCTCTTTCCCTGGCCAAAAAGCTGAGACATTGACTTGCTTTACCTTGGCATATCTCTGGGACATGAACATGCTGAAATTAATGTAAGATATTTTACTGAAACTATGGAGATTGACACTGGAGGCAACTGGAAGGGAGAATCCAGTCTTTTCTAAAGAGCATACAGAGAGCTGGAACTGAGTAGCAGACAAGCAAAGCAACTCACTGTCTGGACAGAAAGTTCTGCTAGGAAATACAGATCCTGTCCAAGAAAGAGTCCTTCCTCATGACTAGTACAGGGACAAAGTCCTGTGCGATATTCGTAATTGCCAGGTCTTTGCTGAACCTGTGTTTCCCTGTGTTTCCCTGTGTTTCCCTGTGTTTCCCTGTGTTTCCCTGTGTTTCCCTGTGTTTCCCTGTGTTTCCCTGTGCTCTGTGTGGCAAGAACCTGTCTTTCCTCTTCCAGAAGCACAAACTGCACTGTGCTAGACTGTAGTCTTTTCTTATGGTTTTTCATTGGGACACTGTGTTGTTTTAAGTCTTCAGGGTCTTAAAATTAGCAGGTTTATCATTTAATTAGTTCTAAAAGTGATGACATAGTTTTCCACATCTTGCAATTAAGTGTGTAAGTAATTGTAGTTACTTAGCTCTTTAGCTGTCCGCCATTCAGAGAAAACGTAAGTTAAAAGTAAGCAATCTTACATCTTACAAGGTAATCTTGCTTACCTTACTTAAGGTAGGCAAGAAAAAACATGGGGGTGAGCTATGCAGAACGAGGCTGGTGGTGTGACTGTGTTAGAGGGGCACAGGCTGAGGCTCCCATGCAGGGCAAGTGGGTGGAAAACCAGATAAACTTGATAGAATCAACTGATTGAGATTTAATGCCAGTTAAAAGTACTCCTACAGAAATCCCATGATCTCTATCAATAGATAATTTTGCAATGGAAATAACCAGCTGGCAGCAGTAAAAAAATAGCACATTAATAAATTAACTTGTCCAGTTAGCAGCATTGAATAGTCAAGTAGTGTTAAAAGTTTAATTGAGAGAGACAATTTACTAAAAAAATAAAATAAATACCTCAGGAAAGCACATGATTACTTTTCTGCTTCCCCAGTTTCCCAGGAACATCATCCCCTCTCTTTCCCACAGACGTATCAAGACCCAGACTTGATTTGTATAGACCAGAGGGAAAACCAGGAGGGGCTAACTAAATTTTTCCACAGAGCTGGTCATGCAAACCACCAAGTTTGCATTGCTGTGTGAGAAGGTGTGTATTAAGCAAACAGAGATATTATATCCGGGAGAACTTTCCAGAAGTGTTTTTACCTGGAGGAGAGGGAATTGTTCCCATAGTTCCTGCTTTATCTATTAATGGTGTTGGCTGCTGAAATACACTGTGACCTGGTTTCCAAGGAAGGGTGTAGACACTGTTTTTGCCTCAGATGCCTTTGAGTGATGGGGGCGTACCAGGTAGGAGAAAGCACTTGTTCTGCTACTCTGTTTGATTTTTGTTGTTGTTGTTGTTAATGCTACCTACATGAAAGCACTTACCCTTATCAGTCCCTCTCTCCGTTCTCCTCCTTCATAATTTCCCAGCCTCTGTTCTGCTGCTCCTGCTCTTCTCAGTACCTATTCCCTTTTTATTTTTTTACCTAGGTTTCAGCAAGGAGCTTGGTTCATGCTGTACATATGCAGAAGGGTTTCTTCATGCAAGAGAGAATCACATGGTGGGGTAAAAGCACTTCTGTTCCCCTACATCTGCTCTCCGTCTTTTGTCTCCTTCCGCAGGCTTCCACTCAAACTTGACCTTTTCCCTTAACTCTTGCTTTGTGGCAAGCTCAGTAGCAGGCTGCCTCACAACAGCTTTCATAGCAAGCACTATGTATTTCAGATCCACTAAGAGAGCACTGCCTGCTCCCAGCCTGAACTGTCCAAGAATCCCTATTCTAGTTGCAGTCAATGTGGCTTTTCAGTCTATGCTCTGGGTAAACCAGTCCCAAGCTGATGTGACAACAGACAAGAGATGGCTCCCGCCAGCTGGCCATCTGGCATGACACCAAAAGTAATTTGTGGCATCTGTAGAAAGTCACAGACCTCTTTGATTGGTATTGCTAAAGTAGAAAAAAAGTATTATAAATTTGATAGGGCTATGCATTAGGAGAGATCCTGGCTTTTGTTTTCTGTAGCTCAGTGTAGCTGGTGGTTGAGATTGGGCTTTTGCTTGTCTGCTGAGCAGGTCCTTTGGAAAAGACTGGGAGAGGGCAGAGCGGGGGGGCCAGTGGACACTGATACATACCTTGTGTTCCTCAGGAAAGTTGTGGTGCATTGGTTACTGCAGGCAGACAAGTTACAGGCTTCCTCAGGTAGCCCTGCCCGCATGCCTGCTGCTGAGCCTGTTGCTTCCAACATCAAAGGAATGCCTTTCCTTCTCCATGGTGTCAGCCCTCTTTGAGCAGAGATCACTTTGGTTTTCCTGAACAAAACCCAACCTTCAAAGCAGGCAGGTTTATCCTTCTGCCTGGAGGTGTATCTCATATCTTGGCTCCACCAGGCTCTGTGCTTCCTGTGATGGACCTGGATGGTTCATGATGGCTCCAACCTGCAGGCAGTATCCAGGGAGCTTGTGGGCATTGTAGATCCACCATTGTAGGAAGCTTCTGCCTTTAATCACTGAAGCACTTGAGTTTAATGCAGCACAGACTGTATCAGAAAAGACACAAGGAGGAAAAGGAACGAAGTTCTGGGGAGTTGAAAAATTCTGTATTTTCTCAAACAAGATAGTTCAGAAGCTGCTAATAAAGCAGTGTGCTCTGAGTACAAACAAACCTGGGAACAGGTAATGGATCTGTTAATCAGATACAAGTGCATGTGTTTGTTCTTGGCCAACATGGAGAGGGTAAAATCTGGGAGTTTTATTAATAGTGTGGTGCAGAGGCAGGAGAAGAGCAGTTCCCTGGGAGCCAAGGTTCATGAAAGGGCTGTATAACCTGGGGAGGATCTGGATAGAAGTTTTATGCTGGGTGAAGACCTGGGACTCCTGCCCTCCTTAAGTCCTGGGTCAAGCAAATGTACCTCAGGAGTCTTCTCACATGTAGAAACGACAAGTAACACCTTACAGAATAAGGCAAGATGTCAATGCCAAGATCATAATATAAAATCGTAATATAAAACCTTGATATAAAAGATGGAACCTTGCCTGTGTATTGTATGGCATCACCTGAGGAAAATGTTTTTGTGGGCAAGATAACCAGAGTTAGCATCTGGACAGTGCTACCCAAGGTAAGTGCTTTGGGCAGCAATAGCCTCCTGTTCTCATCTGCCATGTTCATTCATTCCATGCTCCTCTGAAGAGGAGTGAGTGTACAATACACCTCTATATCTGAGTAGGGCTTTGAGTCTTCATGTGGTAAAAAATAAAGAGTTTTGCTGTTGAGTCAAAACCCAGTGAGGTTTGTGATGGCCCTTCTGTCCCAAGAGATTTAATTCCCTGGTCTCACACTGTTCTTCAAGAAGTCCCAGCCTTTTGCTGAAATTAGCTTTATGCTGGTGAGAGAAAAATTATTTAGAAGGGCAACAAAGGCGGTGAAGGATTTAGAAAGTAAGACATACGAGGAGTGACTGAGGGAGCTGGGGTTGTTTAGCCTGGGAAAGAGGAGGCTAGGGGAGACCTTACTGCTCTCTACAACCACCTGAAAGAAGGTCGTAGTGAGGTGGGGGTTGGCCTCTTCTCCCAGGCAAACAGCAACAGGATAAGAAATGGCCTCAAGCTGCACCAGGGAAGGTTCAAGTTGGACATGAGGAACTCCTTCGAGGCAAGAGGGATGACCCTGGTAAGTACAGGCCTTTCAGTCTCACTCCAGTGCCTGGTTAAACTATGGAGAAGATTATTGTGGGAGTTATTGAAAAACAGCTGGAAGACAATGCAGTCACTGGTCACAGCCAGCACAGCTTCATGAAGAGAAGGTCCTGCCCAACAAACTAATTCCCTCTTATGACAAGGTAACTCACCGAGCTGATAAAGGGAAGCCAGGTGATGTGGTCTCCTTGAATTTCAGTAAAGCTTCTGATACTGTCTCTCACAGGACCCTCCTGGATATGTCATGTGATGGGTGAACAGCTAGCTGATGGGTCAGACACAAGGGGTTACAGTGAATGAGATGACATCAGACTGGTGACCTGTCACTACTGGGGTTCCACAGGGGTGCCCCTTAGGCTCTGTGCTCTTCAATATCTTCATAAATGACTTGGATGCAAGACTCAAAGATAAACTCAAAGGTATACTCAAAAATATAAACTGGGACACTAAATTAGGAGGAGCTGTTGAAGGCAGAGAGGCCCTGCGGAAAGATCTCAACTAATTAGAGGTCTGGGCAATCACCAATCATATGAAGTTTAACAAAGACAAGTGCTGGATTCTGCACCTGGGACAGGGCAAGCCTGGTTGTATGGACAGACCGGGATACAAAAGGCTGGGAGAGCAGCCCTATGGAAATAGACCAGTGGGTCCTGGTCAGTGAGAAGCTGAACATGAGCCAGCAGTGCCCTGGCAGCCAGGAGGGCCAACCCTGTCCTGGGGGGCATCAGGCACAGCATCACCAGCCGGGCAAGGGAGGGGATT
>VXBT01001446.1:148299-167359 GCA_013400235.1 Oriolus oriolus | reverse complement strand
CCATTTTATCTCTCCCACAGTAATTATTCATGTTATTCTTCCTTCTGTGCCATCTATGAGCCTTGCAAAACCCTACATGCATTCCAAATTTTACATATAAGGGTATGGAAGACAGTTAAAATATGAGCTTGTTTTGATCAGAAGGGCGAATGCCTCCCTAGGCTGCCTGCTCTCCTATATAGGACCTGGGGTTTTTTTCCCATTGTTATGTTCTTTTTCCTAAATTTTTTGAACGTATGCATTTTAAGCAGTTCATACTGATAATCACTGTAGTATATCCTGCATGCAGTCACATGTGAAAATATCAGACCTGGGAAAACAGGCAGATGTAATGTGACAAAATTGAGTGTTAGCAGGGCTTGGACTGTGAACAGAATTTAAAAAATCATGTCCCAAATCTGCATTCTTTTAACAGGAAAGGGAGAACAGGGTATTTATGAGCTTGGGTTATAAAATACCTTCAGCTTCCACTCACAACTATGGACAAGAGAAGTTGGTCGGTGTCAGTTACTCTCCTTAGGTTTTGTCAAGTTAAAGGAGCTCTTTGAGTAGCATGATCTTTGAAAAATATTTAGCTTGTACTAAGGAGTTATCAAATTTTCCACTGTATTTTTTTAAATAAAGCATTTGTTCATATTCTAGGCTCTTCTTTAGCCAGTCCCTTGCAACAGAGTGTTAGACTACAGGCAGGTTTGAAGCTCTCCACCATCTGGAGAAGTACTACTGTTTAGGAAGAATGCTTCATGAAACAGAGGGAGTGCCTCCACAGGGGCATGAGTAACAGTAGGGGTTTGTATTCCAGTGGTTAGAATAGGAAAAAAGGAGATCAACACCAAAGGCTGTTAATTTCTCTTCCTGTGAAGGAAATTTTCATGCATACCTGTGTGATATAAAAATCTTTCTGAATAGTAAAAACCTGAATTCAAAGCAACCTGAGGAATCTGGGATATTGCTTATGCTCTCCAAGGAAAATTGGTTTGTCTCCGAAAATAAAAGAGTTGAGCTATAGGTAATGCGCTAAGAACAGTTACCAAATCTACAGAGTTCTGCAATAAGGGGTTTAAAGGAATCTTGGGGTACATAAGTTCAAATAACAGCTTATTTTAATTGTTTTATTTTCTCATATATAAATATTTATTTGTTTCCATAGATTTTAATTATTAATATAAATAATTTAAAGCATGCTAGTTGATACTGTACATTTTGTAATAATAACACAATATAAATATATTTACTTGCTTAAGAGCATGACAAATTTGCAGTTGTTTTAAGAAATTAACATATGATCCAAAGTAGGGTTTGGGGTCACACATGTAAAGCTAGTGAGTAATGCAAGAGTCACAGGTGCAGATTTTTAAAGCTCTAGTATTTAACCATTAAGGGGGGGTTACTTTTAAAAGTATATATTTAAATAGAAAATAAAGTATTAATTAGCTAACAGTTAAATACAACTTACCAAATTGGCTCTAATATCTGAATAGGGAAATAATTTATAACAGTATATGTACTTTTGTACATGCGGCTCCTTTTGCAAAAGACTTAACTTGTCCTGAAGCCTATACCTGTGTGAGTATTACGGTGTATTTTACAAACCATTTAGTCAAACGTCAAGGTGAAAGTAGTTTAATCAACTTCAGGCACGTGAAAATATCACCACATTTGTTCTGATCAACCAGGAGGAAGCTCACTTGGTGTCCAAGAGTTTTCTTCTCTCTTGTCCTCTCAGTCTCCTGTTAGAGGTTTAGAAGGGCATCTAGAAGGTTCCTCATCTGTGGAAGGAGATTACTATTGTTTCCCCCATCTAATCTGCTATAAGAATAAATCTCCTAAAATGCAAAATATTCTGACAAACTAACTTTTTTAAGACAGTGGAGACTCTATGATAGATTTTTATGTGTGCATGTCCATGGCATTAGCCTTTCTGTAATAAACATTTTCCAGTCTTGTGTGGAAATTAAAGTCTGAGTATTTCAAATTAGATTATATACCTTTCTAGAAAGAGCAGTTACTCTAGAAGGCTTTCAGAATGGCAGAATAATCCCTGAGGGTATGAGATCCATATTACATGCAGAGGTCCTTTAAGCAGAGTTTACAGCAGAATTTTCAACACATGATATGAGAATCAAAACAATGTTTCTTAGACATTTCAGATACTTTCCTGCTGTTGCAAGTTTTCAATAATCTAAAGTTAATAAGGAAATAAGAACATAAAACGTAGCATGAGTAGGAGGAAAAAGAAGTCTTGCCATGAATTTCTGTTAACGTTGAATTGTTCACTACTTGGCACTATCTGAAATGTGTCACGACCTTCACAAGATTGGGAACAGACTTTATATATATTCTTCTCACACTGATCAGTGGTAAGGATTTTACAATATTTAGTTCAAGTATTCTGTTATGAGAAGTGGCATCTACAAAGCTTGGTATGTCAGCTGCCCTATGTGCCCTACAGAAACAGACAAAACAAATAGCTCATTTTGAATCTTCAAGCAAATTTTAATTAATATTTTTTTCATGATATGTCAGAAAACAGGCCTTGGTTAAACTTGAAAGGATGTATACGTATATTCCACCTGCCCAGACCCTGTGTGCACAATGAAGCCATTTATATAAACAGCTGTTGATCCAATACATCATCCCAGGCCTCAGTGGCAGACTTTTGATCCGTTTATCTCAGACTCCTTTCCTTACAAAGCAGTTCAGTGCTCACTGAAACCACATGAATCTTTTCCAGATCCTTCCAGCCTCAGACTGGTCTATATTAGTCCTTCTGCAGACTTACGTCCTGCTTTGTTTCATTAAGGCTTCTTCACTCTCCCTTGGAGGCATCAACTGCCAGACCTCCCAAAGTTTTGTGATGCTATCACTTAAATATACAGCTTTTGCTTATGGAAAGCTTTACCTCTTTGCTGTCACAGCCTCATGTGTTTGGTTGAAATGAGATAAAGTGAACAGGCACAGAAGACAAACTGGTGATTTCTAGATCATGATATCCAAAAATTCAAATCTAATAGCTACAGCCATGGTGATTGCACCAGTATCCCACCACATCCTCCTCTTCATGAAAAAAATATTATCTCTGAGAAGGTCATTAATTCTAGGAGGAAAATTATGTGAAACCTTTTCTCACAGAAGACTGTTGCTCATCTTGCTTCAATAGTAAAGGTTATAAGACTTCCTTGAATTAATTCTACTTTGAAATAATACATACCCTTTAGGGAAAATACACTCCGTCCTGATTTTCAGCTTCTCAGTGAAAAGAAAATTTCTTAAAACTTTGAAATTTATTCAATTAGCTGCTTACTCTTGCAAGACCTTTTCCCGCAGACTTTGATGAGAAGTTTATGATGAGATTTTGGATTGAGAGAGAGAGAGAGACAGAGAGAGAGAAGTTATTTGCTGAGTGCTGGAGTACAGTTCTCAGTGTGGATTGGTATGAATGGTTGTCAATTTATTGAGGGTAGCAGGTGAAATTCAGTGCTGATGGGGTAATGCCTGCTAGAGGGGATAATTTGAATTCTTCACACACATTGCCGATTTCTAAATTAATTGTAGCCAGTGAGGGAAGAGAGTTGGGCGATGTTTTAGACAGCTCAGCAAAAACAGCCATTCAGTGTGCTACAAAAGGAAAATGCTAGGACATTTAAAAACAATTGTAAAAATCCTGAAATATTTGAATATCAATAAGATATTCTATTACTATTTTCTTACATACTGTTTGTTACGTTCTGACAACCTAATCTCTGAAAGTGATTCATCAAGAAATGACAGAATTCTAGAAAAGGGTGACAGGAAATTTGAGTATGGGAATGCCATTTTGTAAGGTTTGTAAGGTTTAATATTGTTTCATTCAAGAAGCCTAAATAGGATCAGCCTAAAGAATAAGAAAAGCTAAACTGAGTTGTATTTATATTTTCAAAAATTAATGTGGATCAGTTGAAGTGGACAGTAAAGTTTAAAGTCAAAATTGCTTTTTAAAAATCAACCTTTAGCTGATGGAATGAATATGAATTTTCTCAGACTGAATATTCCTTAGCTTGGAAGAAGAAAGATTACTTTTCATGAAAAATTGCTTACAGAAAACCTAGAGTGGCAAGCATATATTAAAAAAAATGAACCTTAGAATAGGTATGGTGATGGTCAGTTGCAGAATTTTAAGGTAAGTAATGAAGTAGCTCTTGATGAAAATGGAATTTGTATTGCAGATGTTTATCATACAATCATCACCTTTAAACAGTGTAAAAACATGCTGTTATCTCTTACCTGTAGAAAGGTAAAAAACATTGCCAAGTTTCTAAAATTAGTTCTACTTTAGCTGTCATACAGAAAAACAGCACAACAATAAGAATACTTCTTCCATGATGTCCACCATCTACTGGAAGATCTCAGTTGGAAATATCTTGTGCATCTGTTCTGATCTGGAATAGGATGAACTAGAGCAATGAATCCTAAACAGTTTTGGTAACATAATCTGATTTTTTTTTTGTTCAGTATACATTGGTTGGAGGTTTTTTTGGGTTCCTTACTTGCAGTTTTGAGGTACCTTAATCTGTAGAAGAGCTTGATGTTTGCAAAATTTGAGATTCATTTGATTCCTAACTCTGTTTTCTGTCATTTTTAACTTTGTTTTTGCTTTTTTTTTGTGTTTTTTTTTGTTTTTTTTTTTTTTTTTTTTTTTTTGTTTTTGTTTTTGGGGTTTTTTTTGGGCAGAANTTTTTTTTTTTTTTTGGTTTTCAGTACTGCAAAACTTATGCTGCTCCTTTTTCCTAAGGTTTTTTCCTCCAGGTAGGAGCTGAGAAATACAATATTCTGATTTTTCATTAACAACTGTTAACTCAATTACTATACTAAAATATGTTTTTCTTGTTTCTAAGACCAAAACTGGAAAAAAAAGTTTAATTTTTCTCTGAATCACGTACATACATACACAGAATAACTTTTGTAAGCACCCTTGTCTTTAATACACACAAAATCTGTTCTCACTTGCACTTTGAACCTCTAAGAAATGTATACATAATTTTGGAAATTTGGATTTAATTGCTGAATGATAAAAACTAGGTCTAATTTTGCCTCTAGTTTATGGTAGACCAAGTCTAAAAAACATAGGTTAAACTAAAAACAAATTACTATCAAATAAACTGCTGCTTGGGATGCTTACTATTGTATTCACAGGATTAGGATACTAATGACATTGCTAAGAGAATACAGTGATAATTATTAACTGCAAATGTAATTTTCAAAATGTACTAGGTTACTTGTATTGTGTATTAGCATTCTTAATTTCATGGAAGACCATGTCTTTTGGAAAAGAAAGCAGAAAAGCATACATATACAATTTTCCCTGGCCTTTTCTGCTGTTACGATTCTATCTGCATGAACTAGAAAACCAATGTCTTTATAAAAAAACCCCAACCTCTAAAATGTCTGAACTTTGCAAATATTACCAGTGATACGCATAAGGAAATTATTTTCTTTAAGCAAGTTATTTTTTAATATGTATAAAATACATATGAAAGTATGGATAAATCCTAATCTTGTTGTTTGTTGGTAGTGACACTTGGTTGAGTTGAGCTGGGTACTTGAGTGCTCTAAGCATCCATCTGAACCTATGGCTACTGAGAGCACTCAGGAATTCACAGCATCAGGTCCTAATTAAGGTCCAGAAATTGTTCTACTACATTTTAAAATTGCAAAACACATGACCATAGCCCATAGGGGAGCTAATAAAAGATAACCCTGTGGCTTGCTTTGAAGCAATTACTCTATGTCCCTTTCTGCCTGCAGGAATCACCTTGTCACATCCCTCACATGAATCAATCTACCACTTCCCCTTCCCCCCTTCTATTTTTGTAATTCTTCCCTTTAACAAAAATAGAGTTTAGAGGATGACATAAAAAGGAGAGTTGCAGATGTACTGAAATATATTCAGTTTTTCTGCTGCTTGCAGGAGGCTTACAAACAGCTGGTGAGTTAGTATACTGCAAGCAAAATAGACATCAAATGATGTATAAGGATTTTTTTTTTCTTTTTGAAAGTAAGAGGCTAATAGAGCTAGCCTGAGTTGGTCATATTCTGCCACTAATCCACACAGACATTGCTTCAAGGAAAATAAATACTTTACCTTGGAATTTATGTGTCTTTATTATAGCAAGCAAGATAGTTTTTTCTACATCTTCTTTCTTTTTTCCTTCACCGTAGCATCATTGACAGGAGTCAAATGCAATGAATTCTGGTACTGAATTCACCTTTTCTTGCTACATAAGATTTGAACTCTATACAGAAAAGTTACTGCATTCATCTATTGTGATCCATGCTAAAACAGAATTAATGAAAGATATGTGATCATTTTTGAAGATGAATAAAGAAAAAGTAAAAATGTTTACCCAGTATTGTTGTTACCTCTGTAGCTATAGGGCACTATCTGGTTTCATTTGAACCACATATACCAGAGGACTATAAGGACAGGTGTAGTTTGCATAAATTATGGAAGAGAATCATTAGAAGCAAGCGTGTATAAATGGCAGTGCTAGGTTCTGATTGATCCCTGCCCTCCCTGTGGCAGAGTCATCTCCCACAGGCATTTTCTGAAGAAGTGCTGGAAATGAAAGTGGGAAACATTAATTATAGATCAATATCCCATGGAAACTCTTCTACTGGACCAGCATTTTCAAAACTGGGGAGTAAGTCAGAAACTAAAACAGTATGGATAGAGGACAAGCTATTTTCTGTACTGCCTTTTCCTTTTTGTCATTAAGGTGTCTGATGAGATACATTTATTATGTTGCGGAATTGACTGTGTTCATTGAAAAACAGTGGCAGAATTGGCTGAACTAAAATGTTGTCCTTCTTCCTCATTAAGAAATCATACCATTCACAGAATTTACTTCCTTTCCTTATTAGCTCCATGGCCTCCTTGCAGATGGTATGAGGTTTTTCTTTTAAATGTTCTGTTGTCATGTGTTTCCTTTTGTTTTCATTCCACCACATGGACCAAATTAAGTAATTTGGGACGGACAGTGTTACCATTTTTTGTTCATTACATTTTCTTCTTGTCACTCCCTGGGAAATGAAAAACTGATATCATACATCAATTTTATGTATTTATAAAATCCGTTTTCATCTTCTATCTACAGATTTCTGCAGGAAAACATAAATCAGATTTTTCAAAGAGCTGTAATAGTAAATATCACAAATCTTAGACTAGTCAAAAAGAGGAAGTATTTCTAAAATATGCAATGACATCCAGCAAGTAAGTGCAGGATCTGAAATTTTGCATCTTACATATCTAACTTTGAAAAGCAGCAGGAAAAAAAGAATATTTTCAATTTAAAAGTGGATACAGCATATATTTATATATTTACATTTAAAACCTCTTTTGATTGTGGTAAACAAACATACTGGGCTATGAAAGTTTAGATTGCTAATAGTCATGACATCATTAATTGCTTAAAAATACATAGAAAGAAACAAAAGTGATATTCATCCAAATAAAGGTACTAACTGGTTCAGTTAAATACCTCCTGTTTCCACTGAAGGCAGCTTTGCCCTTGACTTTGGCATAGCCATTTGGTTTTCTACAGACACAAACTTTTAAACACTGCTTATGTGTGCTAAAGTATGAATTTACATGCAATCTTATCTTTAAAGGTGTAGTAAAAAACCTATGAAGTATAAATCAACAAAAAATACGCATTGTGCTGTTGCATTTCTATTCTTTTGCTTTAATGCAGTTTCAGTTTAACCCACAATATAAGAATATTCATGATATTGATGTCTATTCAGGAAACATTTATGTAGATATTTAGTGAATGTTTCCACGATTCAGACTGTCATGATTCTTATGTTTATAAAATGAGAAAAAACTTATTATAATGAAGAAAATGAAATATGGTAATATGGATGAAAAAAAATTTGTTCAAGTCACATTTCCTTTAGATATTTAAGTTGCATTTCATCTATTTCAGTGTTGTAAATTGAAACTGCATAAATTATAACAGTAAAGTTATTTTATCTAGTGGATTCAAATACCAAGTGCCAAATATGGTTTGAATAATCATTTCCCCAAAGGAACTTTGTAGATTGACCTTTTCCTTTTATTACAATGGACTACCTTCCCACAAACATTTTTAAAGTAGCACACTACCATCTGTTGGTACATTATGTATTTATGTATTTCCTACATAAACATCTTAGAACAAAGTTTTAGTACTTTTATTAAAATTATTTCAAACAATCTATTGGGATATATAAAAAGGAAAGTGATCATTACTGTATTTTTGGTCAATACACTGCTGGTTTTGGTTTCGTTTTGGTTTACATGACAGCATGGAATTTATAATTGCACCATAGATAACAGACATACCAAATAACCAAGATTTCTTACTTCAGTCTTATAGTAGTATACTATAGTTTCTGGTAGTAGTTTCTGGTGTTGCTGCTGCTCCTAATGATTTTACAGCAGATGAGGAAATATTGTATATTTTTATTAAGTTTTAGTGATGTGAATACCTCCCTTTAAAGTACATGGTTGCCTGCAATGATGTTCTCAGAGCCTAAAAAATATGTGGTCATTTCCAGCTAGTGCCAACTGCTCAGAGACTTTGCTGCTTGTAGGATGGCAATTGGAGCAGTGAGGCAGTCCTCATGAATTCATGATTAAATGCATTGCTTTGATTGTTTAGAATACGTGTGTGAGGGGAGATAGGTTTTCTCTTGAGAAATCTAAACCGGAAGAAACAAAAGTTCAAGCAAGTACTAAGCTGTAGGATCTAAGCAGCAAATTCTCTTTCCCTAGTTGTTCAGTTCCTTGCTTGCTTTTTTTGTAAGAATAAACAACTCTACCCTAAAATGCTGTGATGCTAAGCATAGTCAAAATTATGGCATCAATACATGTTTGGATTAGACCAAAATAATCAGCTTGCAGGTGGTATTGCAAAGCTGTAGGGGTCAAAGATGCTAATACCAAGGCAATGACAAGGTGGGGTGATCTTTTGGAGTCTGGTGAAAGGCTCACTTGGAACTCTTGCCTTCTTTGATATATCACCAAACAGCAATTGCATTTATATAGTGATTGATATGTTCAAAGCCTTGTCTAAATGCTTGCAATGCTGTGATGAGGAAAGTTGGGAGGTGTCACTCATTTTTGCTAGCAAAAAGTGAGTGATGATTTTCCACGGAACTCCTCATGGGCCTTTGGTTCAACCAGAATTGCCCTGACTCCAGGCTCATCATTGTTTTTGTTATATGCCCATCACCTTGATCTGGTCAGTTATGTTCTGGGACCCAGGCATCTGAGTGAACTCCAGGGCTACATATAATGAGCCACAGAGAGCCATAAAAGAAAAAGAAAAATCTAAACTTGGGAAAGATCAAGGATGTTCCAAGTAGGAACATGAATAACTCTCAGAAGGTACATAGAGAAGGAGAGGAAGAGGCAAAAATAGTAAAAGATTTGAATCTTAACGGCAGTGGAGGTTATGGAATCCTGTGGGCAGTCTCCATTCCCCACAATATTATGGTTATCAAAGAGGTAGACAAGAATTCTTTCTAACTGTATACCATTGCTTAGCTATCAGGCAAAAAGTTGCAAAGTTGTACCCATGTTCTTTGTTAGTTTGAAATTCATAAACCGAAGGTGTTATTGGAATAGGTATGGTGGAAAGAGAGTTCTGTCCAGCCCCCTTCTCAGGACCGTGTCCAGATGGCTTTTGAGGATCTTCAAGAATGGAGGCTCTAGAGCATCTCTGGGCAACCTGCTGCCAGTGTTTGACCACCCTCACAGTAAGAAAATGTTCCCTTAGACCTGAGAAGGAACTTCATGTGTTTCAGTTTGTACCTGTAACCTCTGGTCGTGTTACTGGGCACTGATGAAAAGAGCCTGACTCCATCTTCTCTGCTCCCTCCTTTCAGATATTTGCATACATAGATAAGATACCCCTGGAGCCTTCTCTTCTCTGCGCTGAAAAGTCCCAGCTCTCTCAGTCTTTCCTCAGAGGGGTGATACTCCAGTCCCTTATTCATCCTCATGGCCTTAGAAGTTTCTTTTTATTCCTTTTTTTGGAAGCAGTCAGGACATATTCAGCCAGACAATTCAACACAGCATTCTTATCCCTGCAGAGCACTTAATGTTTTTCTAGGAGCTATAGAAATTCTAGTAAGATGCAGAGACAGTGTCCTTTAACATGAGCTGTATGATTGAATATTTACATCTACTAGAACTGTAAGTTTTATTTGTGGAAGTATTTCCACTGGTCTGGGTCTCTGCCAGACTTTGCCAGAAATTTCTGTTAGTGTTTGAAGAAAATGTGCCTGAGCAGCTAATGAATAAGGTCGACGTTCTGAAGTCAGTTATAAATGTGTTACAGGAAATGATCAAGGGTTTCTTTCCAGGCCAGGGATTTGTGTCAGAGTTGTTATACCACTAACCCACTCTTCACACAGAGAGTAGAAGTAGTGAATAAACAATGTAGCTTCTGCATTTGGAGCTGGGTAGTGTTTCATCCCTGTTCCAAGCATATTTCAGTCTCTGAAGGACAGTGCTATATGCTGACCCCACATCTGCTGCTCACTGGTATATTCCCATCTGCCTGGGATCTGTAAATGGCTCTGGCCTGGTGCTCCCGACAGCTCTTTTACACCTCCCACTTCTGCTGCTCTCAAGCTACATTGGTGTTCCCCTTGTGTAAGTGTGGCGGTAAAGGAAATTATTTAGAATATTTAAACTAAACTTGAATTACAAATGAGAGGAATTCAGCACACAGTTTTGAATACATTTTGCCTTTTTACTTTTGTCATTCCTTGGACTCTGAGTTTGAGTCAAAGTCACTTACAAGGCAGAGCTTCTGGCCTTGGGCTGCAGTCTTCATTCTTGAGCTGCCTCCCACTGGGAACAGGGGTACTCTTTTAAAATAATGTCTGTCACCATACATGTAAGTGGGGAAATTCCACTGTCATCTGTCTGCTGACATGCAGTATCATGTGCTTTGTGGTTGGAGACTAATATCATAAGATTGTTCAGTTTCACATCTATTTTGTAGCTAGAACACAGAAAAAAATAGTAGGCAGATACATAAAGAACAGGGGATGTGCCTCAATTAATTTTGAACTGACTAGCTGCAGCAACACTGAGCTCAGTGAAGCCCAATTTATTCTCTTCTGTGACGCACTGTGAGGTCAATTCTGCTACTTCTAGTACTGTATCTAAATATTTACTGTAGTGCAGCCTGCAGCCTGGACATCCCACAGATTTGTCTGAGTTATTAAGTCCCTGCTACAAATTTTGTAATCCCCGGTAAAGATTACCATCATTAATGTGTCTAAGACTGTGCCAGTGCCACATGTACGTTTTTTCTTGGGGGGGTTGTCACAATAATTCACAAGAAAATAAGTTGGTCACCTTCTAGTTTATGTCAGTGGAGAACTAAATTTTTCAAGTTGGTGTTTTGACTTTTTCTTTCTGGCATGTTCATAGTAATAAAAAAGATAATTGCTTGGTCTGAAGATGCTTCCTTCTATTTAAGATCTTTCCACACTGCTACACAATTTCCAAGAAATTGATTTGTTTGTGAGCTTCAGTGTACTCTGAACATACAAGCTGGTTTTTTTTGTTTAGAATTAGTTATCTCAACTTAAAACCATGGGTACTAAACCAATCATGACCATTAAACTTCTGTTTTATCTATCATAATTCTTATTTTCATTCTGTAGAAATTACTGATAGAATAGGTTAGACTCTTCTGGACTATGTGTTCTTACGCGCTTTTTTTTGGGAAGTATTTTTCTTACTAGATATATGCTGTGCACCACATACCCATTCACATCAGGGTATTCTGTTAAGAAGAGAAAACACCACCGATGAGGAACTGGTAGCACTGGAGACAAGAGGAGGGAAAAACATCAGAAGATTTCATTTAATGCTCTCTGTAAACACTTTGGTTTATTTCTGGCTCTCTGTCTATCAAGTTGTCACTGAAAAGTCAGCGTTGGCTGCCATAGGTAGGTCTGTAATTAAAACACACTTTTTTTCCATGATTATTTGACCTAAATGAAGAAATGAATTGATCATATGGATACTAATTCCAGAGCTAGCTTATTTATCCTTACTATAGTTAAAGCCTTCAATTGCTTTTCAAAATTACGTCAGCACTTGAAGTGCTAAATCCTGTGGTGATCAGTAAGTTAGATTCATAAATGTATGCTTTTTGAAAATATAAGGCTCCTGAATTACTCAGACACTTTAAATCATTTCACTTATAGTGTCTTTTGTGGAAGTGTATTTAAAAACAGAAGTCAAAATATTTTGAAATTATGAAATATCACAGTTTTACTCAGTGCAGATAGGAATTCTGTTTGCAGATAAAATCTAAAAAAGGAACAGGAATACATGAATAATAATGATATGCAGCTGCACTACTGAAGATGTTTATGAAATTGTTTTGAACTGTGCTTTATTAGACTGATTTACTATGCCTTCAGGTTCATAGAACATAATTTTACTGTAGTTTACACTATGTACTGTCATTTGGGAACATTAATAATTTGTTGCTAAGCTTTCTTCTATCTTGGAAATCTGTAATCTCTCTGAAACTCTGATTATCTTAATAATATTCTTGTTTAATCTTTAATGATGATACATGGGTTGTCTTTGTTCTTAATAAGAGTTTGGTGTCAACACAGTGTTTTTAAGATCAATCTTTCTTCCCAAACTAGCAAAGATCTGAATGATTAAAATCCCTTGGTGTGTTTAATACATTTTAAGTTAGCCTATTCTTTATCCTTTAGAGGTGAAAAAAATACAGCTGTATGAGAAAGTGCTATCTGTTCCACAGCCAGATGAGCCATACAGCATAGCATAAGTAGCAGTTACAAACTAAAATGAAAAGATTTTTTCATCATGTCAGAAAAAAATCCCGAACCCTAGGTGTCTAGTCAATGATATGCAAATCTGGAAGTTGACACAGGTCATATGCTGAGCACTTACAGATTCTATGGATGCCTGCAGAAGTGTCAGGTCCTCAACAAAGTCCTATTGTGTCTACACGTTTCATCACCAATGGATTCTGTTTATCATTTTCTTTACAATTATGAAAACAGAAGGTGGAATTAGGGTGAAGAAACTTTTCTGATGAGCAAAATGTGCAAATCATGGGTTTAAAATTTTAAAATGTATAGTTTAATGGGACATAAGTCTTGAAGTTCTGTTACTGAATAAAAATATTTTCAGGCAAATTTTATTTCTGTTTTTTTAGTTTTGTGGTTTTCTTTCCAAAATGAAGTATTTGGGTGTCCATGTTCTTCTGAATTACTCCTAACACTGCAACTAAACTCCAGTGTTTGTTAGTAGGTCAACAATGGGAACTAACATAGAAATCTAGTGCAACCAGATGCCTGGTAAAGATAGATTTTAGCTTCAAGTTTTCTGTAGGTTAATGCAGATAATGAAATTTAATTAAGGAAAAGAAGTTTCTTCAGTTCATTTTGAAAACAGTAGAAAGAGTGACTCACATCGGAAAGTTCAAATACATAAAAGGCTGCTTCAGAGGGGAAATGAATAATTGGTTCCCTTTACCTGTAGCAGGTAAAAGAAAAGGTTGCAGGCTTAATTCTAGTAAGAAAGATTCAACTCTAAAGCAATTCAACTCTACTACTTCACAGCAGTAGGATACTAAAACACTGTACTAGAGAGGGAAGTGGTGCAACTGTTGTCTTCCAGCTGTGTTTTTCTGTGGCTGCATGACAGGTACTATGGATCTCCTTTTGCAGCAGGACAAGAAAGTCCTGCCCAAAAACTTGACTTGAAGGAGCAGTATTTTATGTTCTTGAATTGTACAAAGGAGTGAAACATATCACTTATTTGGAGTCTGTGCAAAGGGTCCCTGTTGGCATCCCAGACATTATATGTTAGATGGATCTACTTCACTATTTCTTTGTTCCGAGACTGATGATTTACTCAGGATGAGGCTGACATTGTCATTACTGAGGTACATTAAGGCAGATTAAGTCTAATATCAGTAGAGGGGAGGGGAAAATTCTTCTACATATAATTCCTTTTATAGCTTGCCTCAAAGATACAAGACAGATAGAAAATTGTTTTCTTTCATTCCCCCGCTCAAACTGTTTCTTTTCCTCTTCGCTGTTTTGCCCACCTGTATATTCTGGGCTTTAAGTTAAGCTTCTCTTCTAAAGGTCACAGCATTTGGGCTGTACACAATAGAATCTGGGGTGCATATTTCAGATATTTGGTGGTCTGAGCCAAGGTCCTTCAAAATTTTCTATCCTTCCTGCAGAAAACAACAGAACCAGATTTGCTTCTTTTCTCTTGTTTCATAATCCTTTCTCATAAGGACAGAGTAAAGAATTTTGTAACACTAAATGCTACTAGCTCTCAAACATTCTCCAGCCTGGAGGTCAATTTGTCTGAATTTTCAAAAAGAAAATTACTTTCAGAGTGTCATCTGACTTTCCAGTATGTTGGCTGTGTCTTCTAGGCTATTTTGAAGGCTGAGGGAAGACCCAGGTGGTCTACTTCCTTTATTCAGTGATTGGGGGTGGCTTTCAGACATCCTGTATTTAACTTGTATGTGAGACTTCTTAGATAGGGAAAGGCTATACTGTCCTCTCCTTCTGTTTCTGAGCCAACTCTCTTTTCCTTTTCTGCCAAGTGTCTCTGCAGTAGCACTCTGCTAGATTCCAGTTTATTCTCCCTGCTCCACTTCTCCCATGAGCAGTAGTCCCCAAGATATTTTTTCTGTCTCTGTCTTAATAGCTTTTGTAATTCAGATATCTGAAGGTTTAACTTCTGGCAAATTTTCTTGCTTGTAACTGCATTCCTCTGACTCTCAGTTATGCCACAGTGGGGATGGTTTTGTGTGGTGATAGGTAAGCTCCCAAGCCTACCAAGCAATTTTGTCTGCCCTCAGCAGCTGAGAGCTTCATAAAAAAGCCCTGCTCTGTGTCTGCAAACAAAATTCTTGCTGAGAAGGTGGCAAGAAGGTGGCGTATCATTTTACATAACCATGACATGTTACTCAGAGCTATTTTTCTTCCCTTACTATTGGTTTTGATATCATTGACTTGAGAAGATGAAACTAAAAATAACCCCATTCTTAAATATACTCATTGTAAATATTAATTCAAAGAGACTACATACTACACTGAATTCAATCCACTCTGTGTCAAACTTATTTAATTCTTAGTTCCATGGTCTTGTTTCCTCATATTACATTGCTCTTGCCAACATTCAGGCTCTGTCAGGCCTTTCAGAGCTGTCTTCCAGAAATGGAAGGAAGAACAGGCTTTGTCTGCAAAGTGGCACATAAACTAAATTATTTCTACAATAACCCAAATCGTGCACACACTTAATGTACACAAATTCTCCCTTAAAGCTGAAAAGCGCAAGAAGGTGAGTATGTAAAGTTGGATGTTAGGTACTGATTGCAGCAATTCAGTTATATTGGAAATAAGAGCACATTCCTATCTATTAAACAAATTTTTGTTCTTATTCTGAATGGTTCCTGCATATAGAGATAGTGTGAAGGTGAAAGACTTTAGTATGGGTCTTAATCCTTTCTTTACCTCCCTGTCCTGTTGTATCTCCCTGTTGTGTGGAGCTCACAAACAGGTTGTGTGTTTGATCCCTGTGGGCCATTCACTTAAGAGTTGGGTTTGATGATCCCTGTGGGTCCCTTCCAACTCAGAATATTCTGTGATTTTGTGATTCTGTGATTGTTGAGGTTGTGTATGAACTGCATAGGTAAATGTGTGTTTAAGGTAAACATGTTTAAATTAGAAATATCTGAACTCATAACCTGAAGATTTCTGCAATCTTTAATGCCAGTTTGATCTTTTACTTACACAGAGCCAATGTTCACTTGTAATACACATTCAGTGTTAGTAAAGTGAACCTTAATAATGAGTTCATTCCTCATGATCTTCACTGTGTTCATAAAAGGGGAGTGCACCATGACCATGGTTAACCTGCTACGAAACTGAAACGGTGGACGCTCCAAGATAAATTTAAAACTGAAAATAGATAAATAGGTTGATGTTAGGCTGCATATGAACAGCGTAAATACAAACAGATAAAGACCCAGAAGTGTTGTATGAGACAGAGTGGGTAGATAGCATTCATTAATGTAAGGATTCAGAATCTGTGAATTGTGATGTGATATGTTTGAAAGAGGTGGCTGAATCAATTTTTAATTTTTTTTTTTTTTGTTAAAGAACAGAAGATCAGATTTATGGGGTCACAAATATTTTGTTACTGGGGGGAGTGAAATTGCAGCAATACTTTTTAACTGAGTCTTGTAGATTGGCAATATATGTACCTTTTGTTCTAGTGAGTACTTCCAGGCCTCAAATGGAAAGACATTTTTAAAGCTGTATCAGTGCCCTCACTTCCTTAAAAGTCTTTCACTGTTCTCCGTATAGTCTTGATTTTGAGAATACATAGAAACATTATGATAACTGCAGCTACTTGTTTATGAAACATTGCCTCAAGAGGACAGCATGTTTCAAAGGGTTTGTCCAAGTGTTCTTAAGATAGGGGCTTTAATCCATGAAGCTCTCAGTAATTTGGACCTCACACTTCTACACAATTAAGACCATAAACAGTTGTCATTAAATCCATCTTGATTTAAAAAGGCAGTTCCTCTTATCAGAGAGTTTTCTCTAAGTGAAGGTAGACTCTGCTATTTCACTGTCTCCTGGACACCTGCTTTGCCTATAAGTATGTGATTTTGATATTCTTCTCAGAAAACTGAATGTCTCCCTACCCTCTCTTTCATACTTCAAGAGACAATAACAATATAGTGTAAATGTGTGAGAGCTATTGTGGATTTATTATTGTACATGGTGAATATTATTATGTACCCTGTGGGCAGTCAATTGTATGTGGCATATATTGTAGATTTATGTTTTGTCTGCTTAAAACACTACTTGAAGTGCCTAGAGCCAGGATTAGGTGCTTAAGTTGTAGCTTCAAATAAATAAATAAATACATTAAATAAATAATTGAAGCAGGCAGTTTCAGATAATAAAGAGAGATTGCTGCTGGGTAGAAAACTCTGTAAGTCTTACAGCAACAGAATCTTTAATAAAGAAGGTTAAATAAAATCCCCGAAGAATTTCTTATCTGCAGATAAAATAAGTAAAAAAACCCCAGGCACCCAAACTAACAGGACTTATACTTTGTGAATTAGAATCTTCTTCATGTATGGTGTAAAACTAATTGCTAGGGAGCATTTTATTTACCTCTAATTTCTATTTAATAGCCACTGCACTTGTCATTGCAGGTATGGTTACAAAAGTATGGCTACCTTCCACCAACTGACCCCCGAATGTCGGTGTTGCGCTCTGCAGAAACCATGCAATCAGCTATAGCTGCCATGCAGCAGTTCTATGGCATTAATATGACAGGAAAAGTGGACAGGAACACGATTGAGTAAGTAACCAGTACTGAACTGCTCTTGACTTTTCTGTTTCAAGCAGGGTAAAATAGAACTGGGAAGCAGCAGTGTAACCGGAGTATCCAAATAGTGTTGCGGCTTCAGATGGGGAGTTTTTTTCTCTCTTTCCTTGCCCTTTAATTTTCTTCATCCACTGTATTTCAAGGTAGCAGGTCATCAACTGCCTGACTGCTTTCTGCCTTTGGGCGAGTTATTGTAAACAAGATGTTACAGGGTTACCTAAAGAAAGGGTCAAAAGGCTATTAATGTGGAAGGGAAGAAACATATTTGGAACTGGCAAGAATCCACGAAATGTTTCACAGTTGAAGGAGTCTTTTTTTACTAGAAAATCTTTAGTGTAAATTTCTTTATTCTCATTGAAAAAAAAATTTGGCACACTCCACTGGCTCATTTGTTCAGCGTTTTCCAGTAACAAAAAAACAGATGTGGTCATTTTAACATGCAGTAAAATTGAATTAGTTTATCATGCCCTTTGTAATTCTGAAGTTGTTTCAGGCTTCCAGTGTCTGATTTTAGTGACAGAATGGACACAGAGAAACTTTGTAAAACAGACTATTAAAGGACACTTTCAGACAACTCTATACTATGCCAAATTGTAAAAACGTGCCAAAAATTTTAAAAAAACAGCGATTATTAATGCACAATTAAGAAAATGTATCTGGGATTAAGACAGCAGGACCAGGGCAGTGGTCATGCCCCTGTACTTCACATTGGTGGGGCCACTCCTTGAATCCCATATTCCATTTTGGGCCCTTCACTGCAAGGAGGACACTGAACTGCTGGAGCATGTCCAGAGAAGGGCAGCGGAGCTGGGGAAGGGTCTGGAGCACAAGTCTTGTGAGGAGCGGCTGTGGCAATTGTGGCTGTTTCACCTGAAANCAGCAGGACCAGGGCAGTGGTCATGCCCCTGTACTTCACATTGGTGGGGCCACTCCTTGAATCCCATATTCCATTTTGGGCCCTTCACTGCAAGGAGGACACTGAACTGCTGGAGCATGTCCAGAGAAGGGCAGCGGAGCTGGGGAAGGGTCTGGAGCACAAGTCTTGTGAGGAGCGGCTGTGGCAATTGTGGCTGTTTCACCTGAAAAAAAGGAGGCTCAGGAGGACCTTATCACTCTCTACAACTATGTGAAAGGAGGTTGTAGCCAGGCAGGAGTCGGCCCCTTCTCCCAGGTAATAAGTGACAGGACAAGCCTCAAGTTGCACCAGGGGAGGTTTAGATGGATATTAAGAAACAGTTCGTCACCTAAAGGATTGCCAGGCGTTGTAACAGGCTGCCCAGAGAAGTGTAGACGGGGCGCTTAGGGGCATGGTTATGTGGTGGATTTGACAGTGCCATGATAATGGTTTGAATCAATGATTTTAGTGGTCTTTTCCAACTTAAACTATTGTCTGATTCTCTGATTTGAAGTGCTTGTTGGACTCATTTCAGTTAAATTGTGATAAAGATTATCTTGTGATTTCAGAAAAAGTTACTTTGCTTGAAAAGCAAGCAATAACCAAATAGTGCTGTCACTGCATATTCAACATTTGCTTCAGTGAAATATGCTTCTGCTGCTCTAAAATGCTTATTTGGGGGGGGGGGGGGGACACAC
>VXBT01001446.1:73236-148287 GCA_013400235.1 Oriolus oriolus | reverse complement strand
GGGGGGGGAATCCTCCTTCATTTCCCATTTACCACTCCCAACCTGATGTGTCATCCTTTGTTATTCTTTTATGGTAAAGTAGCTGACATTAATGATTTTTTTATCATTTAGAGTTTAGGGAAGAGACTACACAAAATGCTGCCAGGATTGGAAAAATCATTTTATTCCACTGACACATACTCTATTGCATTGAAAAGCAATAAAACAAAGCAGATTTTGTGGCTGCCCTCAGGGGAGGTGAGTTGATCACACATCCCTCAGTTTAGGAATTTAAAGGACCTTAGACCATGCAGTGCAATAGCAGTAATTTCTTGTGAGAGAGCTATGCTCAAAAGTATGTTTATGGTTCATTCTGCAAGGTGAAGAGTCTGTGCTCTTCATACAGCTTCAGTGATTGATCTTTGGGGACAGAGTGCTGCTATGCCAGTAACTAGTACCCTTTTAAAGACACGTTAGTAGCAGCTTTGTAAGAGACAATATGTTTCACTAAAAGTAAAACAGTCTGTTCATAGCAGCACAGAGGAAACAGAAAGGGGTAACCCAAGGGAAAGCAGAGGCCAGCTCTTAGTTTAGAGTATCAGCTGGAGAAATGAAAAAACCAAACCAACCCAAAATTCTAAATTGAAATGGAGGTGGTTAATGTTGCTATTTTGGCATTTTGGACAGCAAGGTTTTCTTCACTTCTGCAAAGTAAGAGATGAAGAAATCCATCTATGCAGCAATCCAAAACATTAATCTTATAAAGTGGTGAATACTGAGTCTCTCAGATTTTTTGATGCATGATTTTCTTCTACATAGAAAGATACATGAATATATTGCAATTCTTAGGTACATGTAACTCATGCTGGATGACTGCTGCATTTACGTAGATATTTGGAGTCACATTAACTTGAGTCAAGTTAGGAACAGAACTGATTCTTAAAGGCTTGTCACACTTACATTGGTTTTGAAAAAACAAAACAACAAAAAACTCCTTTTTAACTAAATTCTGGCCTCAAGGTACCATCAGTTCACATCACTGCATATTCATGGGAGATATGACTACATAGTAAAGGGTAGATTGTTTTTCAGTTGTTCTTATGTGGCATTATGTTGTACATTTTTGAAATGGTTTTCCCTTTCATCTACATGGAAAGTGTATATACTCTTTAGGTCAGAAATATGTGAAAGTTTATAATTTGTTCTCTTGGATTAATATGCTGTAATCACTAACAATGCTGATGTTACAAATAATAAATACAGCAGGAACCTCATAAAGAATATGTTGTCATCTTGTGCGTGAGGATTTACCTGATTCTTTTACACGTCTCAAGAAGACATTATGATGTGCTTCTTTGTCTTCAGAAGGACAAACAATTAAAAAAGTTATAGTAGTAACTTGACAGGAACCAACTTTGGGGGCATTAACAAAGAAATGATGTCCTACAGCAGCAGCACCCTCAAAAGTCTCCTGGGGGGATTTTGCTGCTCTGAAAAAAAGATAATCCCTCAATGAGTATTTTGGTATGCATAAATATGAACTCTATTCATCTTCTCCCTGCTACTCAGCATTCACTGGTTTTTGTTTTTTTTTTTCTCAAGTGTCTTGAAAAGAATGATGCATACTTACTGCTGGGAATAAGGAACAGTGAGTGGTAGGAAGAGACATCCTTATAATGGTGTAAAAATATGAGGGAGGTTCTGAATACAAGAACCATGGCAATGGCAAACCCAATGAAAATACTGTCTGACCTTTGCATGGAGTGTCACAGTATTTTCTGTATTTCGTTTATATATAACCAAACACAGTCAATATTTCATGAAAAAGAACACTTCTGAAACTGGACCCACTGTTGTCATTCCTGGTCTTCTGCGTCCCTAAAACAAACATTGTAGAAAAAGACTGGTTGTTCTTTTCTTAAAACTGCTATAGATGTTTATTCCCAAAACTTGTTATGCAGTTTTGACGATTACATTGCAAACTTCTTGATATACAGATGGAATGGTCATATATAGGATGCTAACTCTGTGCAATAATAACAAAACTTTCATTTTATTCTAATGCCAACCTTTATAAATAAATGGCAAATGTTCTTATTTTATTGCTTAGATCAGCTTCTAACGAAGTTTATGCTCTCTGCTGTTTATATATTAACTATCAGTCACATAGTTAAATCTGAGCTGTTGAAATTGATCCAGTGGTTTATTTTCTTAGTAAATTAGTAAATTTTTTTGTACAAAAGTATACATAAGGTCTGTAACCTCAGCAAATATCCAATGAGAAGTCTTGAAAAGCAATCATCAGGGCTGAAATACAATATCTTACATCATTCTTTGTTTTCTATTACTTAGCAAGTATCAATAACATCCTGTAATAGCAGGCTACAGTAGGTAAAAGCAAAGATGCTTTGAAAACATACCTGTTTCTCCTCACTAGAAGTTTAATGGTGTAATTCAGTAGTTTTCTTAAACAGATGTCTATAGTTTTTCCAGCCACTAAGTTAAGTTGCAGTAAGTCAAGTTGAATCCTCCCTTTCAGTTTCCTTTTTTGCTATAACTTTGCTCAAAATAACCCCCAGACCCCCCCAGCAACAAAACCACCATGCAACCTTTGCAGCAATTTTGATTAGGGATAAAGCAGTTGGGGCTTTTAACCAAAGGTATGGTTTTTAATGTTTTGGTTCTGTGTTAGGCCAAATTTTTTTCCTGAAGGCTTAAGAAAAATAAGAGACAGAAAGAGATTTTTCCTCTTAACCACCAGAGAATAAAATATGGTTAGGCAAATGGCTTAAGGTAGATGAAATTCAGTTTCATCTCTCTTTCTACTGGAAGAGCATCACAGTTTTGCTGCATATTTTTCTTTTAATCTTTGTAGATTTGCTGTGAGTCTAAAATGTTTAAATTTTCCTGACATATATAGCTCCTCAAAAGTCAACCTAATGGTGTTAGAAGAGGAATGTGATGTGACATAATGTACAGATATAGAACGTTAATCACAATTAAACCTCTTTATTGAGTACTTAGAAATGTTAATTTTGAGAGGCTGCTGCAGAAAAGATTTCTACAGGTTCAAAAACAAAGTGATGAAAAAGAGGCAAAGTCATTATCTGTATGCACCCTTTTAAAATGAAACATATTTCAAAACATTTCAAAAACAGGTCAAAAAATTAAACTCCAACAAGCAATCAGGAACGTGGAAGACCTTGATCATATTACGTTAAAAGAATCTATATTTGGAAGAAAATAGAAATCAATGTTTTATTTTTAAATTCCCCCAATGGAAGACCATATTATGCCCTAAGTATCCGGAATGTCATGAGCTTTAATGATTATTACTAACAGACATCTTCTTCTCTGTGAGTGTGAGAACAATTACAGCTGAAAAAACTTAAAATATTAAAGAAATAAAAGGGAAATTTATGTGCCTGAAGTTGTTAACATTTTGCCTCATTTCTGTTCTAGAAAATACTGATCTCCCTTACTAGTCATGCACTAGTTTGTTTAAAATTCTGCTGCTAAACTTAGCTCAGCTAAGATCTAGGTGATAGATTTGGTGCTGATCCAACTCTTCAGCTGCGAATTGCATCTTTCCTTAAATTTTACATGAAGATCATTTCCCGAAAGCTACTGAACCACTCCTGCAATGACTTCCATTTGATTTATATTTGGATTTATATTGTGTGAACTACAGTCCCAGACCTCATGTAAGAACAGTGAGAATATTAGAGGTCCAGACAGCATGACAACCTGGAACATCCCCTGCCTGTCCAAACCAATAAGGATACAAGCATAATATCCTTGATAGGTACATACTACTTCAAAATCAGTGCAAGAACAAATTGTGACTGCTTGAATTTCATAACATGTTATTTTGGGCTATGTTTTGTTTTGTTAAAAAAGGATTGTCAGTAGTTCTAGAAAGATAATTCAGTGTTGACTTTTGAATCAATTTTACCTGCTGTTCCTGACTTTTGGTATTAATTCTAAAGTGTGAAAAAAATTTTACATTAACAGGATTCTCCGTAAGATTATTGAATCTTTTGACTTGAGAGATTATTTCAATAGCTTTGAAGATCCATTTTTGAATTCAGAACTTAGAATATTTACTCTTATCTGCCCCTGGCTTGCCAGAGAGCAAACCCTGTTGTTAAATTAGGTCTCCATCAGTTAAGCTAAATAATATAAACTTTCTGGAGAGGGGGAAGGCCTAATACAATGACTTAAAAGTCATTGCCCTTGAAATGATACAACTATAAGTGATATATATTTTATACAATATCTTTGTACAGTGTTTCTTATAAAATATAGTAGTTGTTTGGTTTTTCTTTATTCCTTGCTTCTTGCTCTTGATGTAGGGATATCACATTAAGGGGAGAACACTGATCTTTTTTTATGTTTATGTCTTTTTCTGCAATGTATGTGTGTGCAGTTTCAGCAGCATAATTTATATATACCCTGCCATTAAAATGCTGCATGCTGATCTAACATGCACTGTGAAAAAGTATTACTGACAATGTGTCCAAAAGTTTTCGAAGGTCTGAGCCAATTTTAATCTCATGAAGTGTAAATATAACATTTTACTAAGAAGAATATTATTTCCCTTTGGTCTGAAACCACCGTTTACTTCATTTTCTTTCTAACGAAAAAAATGAGCAAATTTAATTTTTCAGTAATATTTTATCCCAAAAAATCCCTAATGTCTACTTTGTTGAATTGGTATTTTATTTCAAAAACCGAAGGAACCTGAAGTAAAGTTGCAAGGAGTTTCAGCAAATGCTGGTGGGGTAAGGTTTTTTAGATTTTTGCAGTATGGTCTTTGCAGGCACTAGGGAAAGAAGATTGTTTTCCTTGCACATCAGCTGTTTCATGTGCCATGCATCAGCATTCTGACTAGAAATTAGAACAGATCATTCTATGTTCCTTATTTGAAATGGGTAATTGTGAACTTGCTGTCTTCAGTTAAGGCAGTTAAATTCACGAGTTTTGGGTTCCTCACTTGTACTACTCAATAGATTTGTCACCCATCAGAGTTTTTGCAGGCACTTCTATAGCTCTTATCAGTGCAAGAGGGGTGCAGTGCCATCTTGGTACTATCAAGAAAATTTTGTACTTTCCCACAGGCTGGTGAGCTTAACACCTACTTGTACCTTTGAAAAACAGTTTGTTATATATCCATAGCAAAGCATATATGAAGTGTTACAAGTCTAGCTGTACTTTTAAACCACTTCACACACATTTATGAAAATGAGGTTGATGGTAGACTGTTTGCTTTTTCTGGAGTTTTTTATTACCTGTGCATGTTTTAAAGGGAATCCACTTTCTGAGATGACATTTCAAATCACTTTCCTGCCATCCAATCACACATATACAGCTTCTGTGTGTACATTTGTTTATAAAACAATACCAGTTTAATGGTCAGAAATTCGTCCATGAAAGCCTGAATATAGGGTATGACTATTCTTCTGGTAAATGCTATTGGAAAACTATAGCTTTTACATAAGTAATTGTTTGGCATGATAGAAATACAGTCCAATGAGCTGGAAAAAGTAACAGAGGAGATTTGTCTTTTACTTATGCAGTGAAAGACTTCAGTCTTATTATCTTCCTGATGGTAAATTGTCCTGCAGCCATTCAACTCATATAAAATAATAATTTGAGCTGAATTTTGTTTGAACTAGACAATGCCTTACACTACAAGTGAGAAACAGTTCAAGGATATTGCTGTGGAAATTATGCTTTTGAATTAGATATCATCTTAATTGCAATATATTTTGAATGCTGGCAAATTTAAAGTTTTTGAAATATTGGAAAACATTGAAATATTGAAAAGCCCTGTAGAAATACAGCACTCCTCTGGGAAGTCTGGTGCTGCTGCAATGGTCATTTTTATTGTATGTGATTTAGAATTTTTCAGCTCGATTTTGTGCAGAACATTAAATATTCTAAACATAATTCCTGAGTTAAATATCTCCATGAGGAGCTTACAGTTGCAATGAGATACTTCTCATTGTGTGGAAAAAGAGTAAGATAGAAGAACTTGATAGTATCATAAAGTTAGCAATTTCAGTATCTTGAATGAAAAGAACGCCATCAGTCTGTTGTTTTGATTAGTTTATATGTTAAATAAAATTATATGTACAGATAATTAAATGTTTTTATTAGTTGGATGCAGTGGTTATGATTTTCCTTTCATGTTTCTTTAATTGTGTGGTGCTGTTTCTTGCAGCTGGATGAAGAAACCTCGATGTGGTGTGCCTGACCAAACAAGAGGTAGCTCCAAATTTAACATTCGCCGGAAACGCTATGCGTTAACAGGACAGAAATGGCAACACAAACATATCACTTACAGGTACTAAAGATATTAATATGGATATACAAATGTCACTAATAGCAATGACTTTTAATTTAAATAAAATTTCCTGATTATTTTTCAATATTTTGAGAAGTTTATTATTAATATGTGATATAAAAGTGCTACTATGGATACCCCTTATAAGTATGCATGTGCTATATAAAAACCAAGTTGTTTTCTTGGATTAAAATTGCATGTATTTAGTAGGCAGTAAATTCTCTGAAGCTTACAGCATCAATTTAACACCCAGTATGTACTTAATGTTACCTTTCAATTTTCTTGGCAGCTTCTCATATAATAATGCTCTGAAGCTAGGAGTGCTGTGATGAAACTCAGATCTCTAATTTAAGTATGTAAATAGGTTATTGAAAGGAGTTAGTCTCTGCAAAATGTAGGTGCCTATGGGTCTGTACGAAGTACAAATTAATTTGATTATAATTTGATGGGTCACTTACCTGACCGTTTCCTGCCTAGGTGATGATGGTCATGAGGGTGTGTGCAGGGCAGTACATCTGTATAACTCCTGACTCTGGCATGTAGTTAGCATGGCGTGCCTGCTGTCAAAACTGAGGCCTTGCAGGGAAAGTTAGATGGAAACTTTCAAGATGTACCCACTAGAGCTGTGTCAACCGGGGAAAGTGTCATGTATATAATATAAAATCCATAATTTGTCAGCAAACCAAGGATTCCAGTACAGACTGTTGGAAAATTCACACAGCCTCGTCATGGATTCCTGTAATATCTAACAGGGTTAAGTTCTGAGGCATAAAATAGTTTTCAAATTCATTAACTGGTGCCATTATTCAAGATCCCATACAAGTATTAAATTTAAAGTTCATAAGCCCTAATGGTCATATAGACTATTCTTTGTAACCTGGTGAAGAGATAGTTTCATTAGTAACTCTGTGTTACTACTGTGGTTTATGGCTGAGTTAGAGAATCCCAGTTTAACACATTACATTCTGATATAACATCAAGCAACAGGCAGCTGACTGCACTGGGGTTGGTATGTTGCATTGGCTGGAGTCCCTTATTGTCAATGTAAATGTAATTTATAGTTGGTTAGAATAAGAATGCCCACCTACAGCATTTCATACTTCTTTGAATTTTAGAATTTAAATGCAGTGTGTACACACTTAGGAGGCACACATGGTCATCTACTAAGATGTGTGGATTTCTACCACTCTGATTTGTACAGTGTGATTCCCTATTTCATTGCAGAATTTTTTACAACAGCCTAAATCCTACCACTTGTATATCTTCTGGACTGTCACCCAAGGCATTAATCCAAATAACAAATGAAGGTGCCCAGTATTAAACTAAGTGACAACTATCTAGTGATCTTTCTCACTCTGAAGAATTTATATCAGTTCTTCATCTCCTGCCTTCCCTCTTTGAAAATGTTCACTCTCTCACTTTTGACCTCCAGTCAAACAGAGCTTTGAAGTGAATGTCTGCAATTTTTTTTGCAGTGAATTACAGTACAAAAGACATTTAAAGTAAAAACACTGAATTTGATTAGAATTTTAAAAAATGTTGTATTATCTTTTTGAATTAGAAAATAACCCAAAGCAAATAAGGACCATAAAAAAGAACTGAGATTCTTCACACACTTCTCTTCACCAATTCCTGCTTACAGGCTTATGACTTGTTAAATGAATGAAACTTGCTTTGTTTCCTAGAATTTTAATCGTAACTCTAGTATCATTTATCTGCTCCATTTTTCTCTGTGCCACTCCTCAGTCTCTTTATAACCTGCAGGTTTCCAGCTTCATTCTGTGCCTTCCTGGCCAGTTGAACCTTGTAGTCTGAAATGTGCTTGCTCTCTCTCATTTCAGTGTGTGCTACATCTTACAATTTTCTGGAAACCAAAACCAATACCCCAGAACAAATACTCCCAAAAGGCAAGCTTCCCACCCTGTTCCTTGCCCTGGAACTTTTCTATATTTTCAACATGTAATTTTTCAACCTGAACTAGTTCTGCAAAATTTCAAGATGGAACTTCAAAGAAAATACTTAAAATTATAATTATAATTATAAGTTACATTAATAATGTATTTTTTTGGCCACATATTAGCTTTCGAACATTTATTATGTCATTTTGGGAACATATTAGCAGTTTAGGTTTGATTTACATCAATTACAATAGAAAGGTTGACTCAACAATTTATTCAAATTTAATGTATGTTTCAATTTATTTTAACAGTTTCATGTCAAGTACAGATCTGTAACTGTCTTACTTCAAACAGATTATTGACTGCATCTTTTTACCTACTCAGTTGAAATTCCTGCTCTTTCATCTATTTAAATTTCAGATTACTGATTTTGCACAGTCATGTGAGGTATATCCTGACAATCTCGCAAGGCTCCTGAAGCTGATGCAGCCAAAAATACGTCAGTGAAACATGGATAATTTCTCTTTTAGGATATTTTGGGGTGGGAGTGGGAAGGGAAGGAAAACCCAAAGCTTTTCTGTAATCAATAGGACTCAGGATTTCAGAATGACACTCTCAAACAATACTTTTCTGGCAGCTGTAGAAATAGTAAATCAACATGAAAAGTGCATATCAGTGATAAAATCTAATTGTTCTTGTGGAAGACATGTATTTTAAAGATGTAATGATTGAAGCCACTATCAGGTTGAGAATCATACAAAACCAGCTATAATAACCACAAAAAAGCGTAATCAATTGATACGTGGCTGCGGTTGTCTGAGAATAACAGCTCTCAAAATTTATAAAAAGTACCACTCAGTTTATTAGTTTGCAAAAAATGACATGAAAGAAAATATGTCATCTTATAGATCACCTTTTGTTTAGTAAAATATTTTCCCTTCGAAAGTAATTGTAGGATCTTCAACCTCTTTATAAAGTTGCACTGCCAGTCTGGTCAAGATCAGCTTTGAATCCTTGTGTCATTTGAACTTCTTTGCTGTGAAATGATCGCTAGACTTGAGACTAAGAAAGTAATACTTAGAAAAAAATGGATTTTAATTATGAAGGACTTTGTCTTGCTAGGCTTCCACCTTGCAGCAGGACTGGTTCTGAGTTCTATTTGAGCTCCATTATCTGGGCATGTTGAGTGCAAGATACCCAATGCCTCTCTTTCTTTTACTGCCTGTGAGAGTTACCACTATTTCAGATGATTGCTGGATTTAAGATGTAGATCTAAATATAATAGGAAAGGGCTCATATGAGACTTTATTTGCTATTGCAATCATAGGTGTAAACTGAGGACTTTTAAAAGATGAGTCGTAGTATCTCCAGTAGTTGATAGGCTGTCTTTATAGATTGATTTTACTGTACTTCCGCCTTGGGGGTTGTATGATAAACAACATGAAAGAAATGTAACATAAATTGAGTTTCAGATGTCTGCAGTGGCGAATTATTTTAACTAAAGTTCGCAGCAAGACAATTTCAATGTTTGTGTTGCACAGTGTTGATATTTGCTCTTTTGGGGTTGAACCTGGGCTGTGTCTAACACATTGAAAATGGACAGTTATTTTCTGTAAATACTCTTACATAGGAATAACTGCTGATTTATGTAATTTCTCTTTCAAGCTACATTTTTCAGTATAATCTTGCCCACCCCAGAATGTTGGTTTGGAAGCCAGAAATTTCTCTAGTTTTAATACAGAAAATATGCTCTGAAAAATATTACTTTACAATGAATCTGGAGATGTAGGATGCTATTTCAAAAGCAGGTCAATAGCTGAATCCCATGGAAAATGTCTGCTATCATAGGTAGTCTACTCTAGCTTGTGAGTGTGAAACTAGCACAATGGCTTAATTTTTCATTTGTAATCAGTGATCAAAACTTAATTCAATGCGCTGAAAAAGCAAGAAAATGTAAAATAAGTTTTAACATTTGAGTCAAAATCTTTTAGACCAGTTAATTAATCAATTTAACAGCAATATAAAATTCCAATCCATTTTTATCCATTTCCTCATTTCACATATAATAGCAGAAGACCCTTCTTTTGTTCTGTTTACTTAAGGCCAAAGTGTGACTTTGACCAAATAGTAAGATTCCTAAATACAATAAAAATAAAAACAAAGCCTGAGCTGTACATTTCAGATGAGCTTTTCCTGCATCAATATTTCAATTTTGCTAGACATGCTCTATTTTCTATGAGAGCCTGTTGAGTCATTTGCCATATTCCTTATACTTTGCAAATAACTGAGGCTCTAATCCTTTAAAGGGCTCTGCTTCAGGCAATACACGTGCCTTGGAGAGCACACAGCAGGATTGACTAAGAGCACATCTGCCAGCTTTGTAAGTGACACTCTTAGCATAGCAACAGGTGAACTGTTGTCAAGTTTTTGGTAGTGGCAGTATGTGTGTGCCATTGTGATGTGGTTTGATTTTGCGTCACAGGACAGGTTGCAAAACACTGTACTTTCTCAAGGGGCACAGACCAAGCAGTTTATGAACTTACTAATTAAAACGTCTCAAAAAAACCTAATTCTCAAAGGAGGGAGCTTTCAGAGAGGGGTACTGCAAGGGCTAATAGTTGGTCCAGTGTGTCCGATATTTTTTTAATCACATAAAAAGCAATGCAGTACTGATCATAAAATTACTGATGAGCAAATAATTATGAAAGGACATCATAGAAAGCACTTTAAATCACATGACATTTACATCATGTGGCATAAGGTCGTGCCCACAGATCAGAGGACATTTTCTCTCTGACAGCAAGATCAGTACTGCAGCACTTTGTAGTTCTGACACAGTCAATTTTAAAAGAACATTGAAAAATTGGATAGAGGTGAATAAAAATCACAGAAAATATTTAATGGACTGGAGAAAATGTCTTATAACAAGAGATTTAAAGAGTTCCAAAGGATTGGTTAAATAACCTTTGGCGCAAAAGATCATGGAAAGCAGTGGATTCGCTATAATATATTATCTTATAGCCTGTGTTGATACGTCTTTGGAACATACATACCAGCTAAAAAAACCTATACTTTGGTTAGACAGCACTGTTGGACTCAATACAATAATATTTGAGTGCAAGTCCAAATAGGTAACTTTATGTTTTCTACATGAACCTATGAACAAAATGTATATATGAAGTAAAATATATAAAATTACACTTGAAAGATTTGTTTCCATTTATATAAACATAAATACCATATAATCAAGCATATTTAATGTACCAAACAAATCAATCATTCTAGATCTATTCATGAAAATATATTTGTTCTCCTTTAATGTGCCATGCTGTGTAAACTGACAAAAATATTACATGTACTCTAGAACTATGCAATTTCTGAAATTTGTGCTGGACATTCAGTCAAGCACATGTCAAATGAACAAAGAGAATCTGCAGCAGTTTCAGAGCAGACACAAACCTAATAGAGTTTTTGCTGCCCACATGAATCAAGTGGAAATGATGCAGAAAATTGGAGAGGTCTTAAATTGGTTATTGACATTCTTTCCTTGAATTCAATAATGAAAATAAATAAAGATTTTTTTAAGATGATTTCGCTATAATATGCTAATAACTATGACAGTAGACTTCAATTCTGATTTTTTTTGCCTTTCTGATATGTTTGTCACTTAAAGAAATAGTGAAGACTGAAATTTCAGTTTAAATACATTTTCTTGAGTTAGCACATAATTGTCTTCTATAAAATGATTTCTCTGATGGATTCTACAGTTTTATGTAAGATTTATAGATGTAATCAGATCATAAAAGGACATCTTAGCCTGTATTGAAGTCAAAAGGCTTTGTTTCTGATAAGGAATTTATCCATCCAGTTGCAAATGCAACAAGGCTTTGTGAATACTGATTGGTGGTCACAGTATGGAGCTCTGCTTTTGTTAATGAATTCACTAATAAGTTAAAATTTCATTTAACTAAAAACATTTTTCGTTTGATCAGAAGGGACATGACATTCTTTAGCTGTGATGGATTCTAATTGTGGTCCAGGAGGTAAGCAGTCAGTGGTTGATTAATCTGGTTATCCCACTGTTAAGAATTTTTTTTTTTAATATATTTTTAATCTTCTAAAGATAAGATTTTTTGTACTGCTGGGAGTAAACTAGCTAACATAATAAATTCTAGCTTAAAGGGCTATACAGATCGACACCATAATTTTGCGCCAGCTTGTTTAAAAATACTCTTCTTAAGTATATAATGCCAGACTAGCATGTTTTATTAAAAGCACGGAACTTGTAATAATTAGCGGAAAATGGATATTAGCAGTGTCACTCACCACTCTGTTAAATTTAATCTATGTAATGTTTCTCTGTTTCTTTCAGCATAAAGAACGTCACTCCAAAAGTAGGTGATGCTGAAACTCGTAAAGCCATTCGCCGTGCCTTCGATGTGTGGCAGAATGTAACTCCTCTAACATTTGAAGAAGTTCCTTATATTGAATTAGAAAATGGCAAGAGAGACGTGGATATTACTATCATTTTTGCATCAGGTTTTCATGGAGACAGTTCTCCCTTTGATGGGGAGGGAGGATTTTTGGCTCACGCATATTTTCCTGGGCCAGGAATTGGGGGAGACACTCATTTTGACTCAGATGAGCCATGGACTTTGGGAAATCCCAATCATGATGGTAAGAGAAGATTTAATTAAAAAAAAAATAGATAAGTAGCATGAATTTTTAGCTAACAGAACTACTTCCATGCTGCCCTGTTCCTAAAGTCATATAGTTTTCTTTCCTAGGTTAACATTACTTTGGAAATATATTCAGTTGATTGTTCTCTTTGAATCCTAGCCAGAAAAGTATCTGTCTGAATGGGATACAGCATGAAAACATGTTTTGCTTGGAAAACATTGAATTCTTATTAGGAAGCTTTGTCATCATTCAAACATTGTCCTGTTGAATGCTTACATAAATTACTTTAATTTTGTAGTTTTTAACATGTCAAACTTATTTAGGTTTAGGGAAAATGTGGAGTGTTCTTTAGCAGTGATATAAGAGAGGTTAAGAACTACTCCAGTTACCCACCAATTCTGTGGATACCAACGTACATAAAACCCAGTCTTCAGTTTGTATTTATGATGATGCAGTGGCAGCATTTAAAGGCAGATCTTAAAGATGCAGTTCCAAGAGCAGAACTGGTGTTTCCCAAAAACTTTTGAATGTCTTTTGGAATTGTTGATTTTAAGACATCCAATTTACTTAAGTAGTACATACCCCATAGTCAAATGAAGACTGCATAGAACAGTTGACATGCCTAAAATTTACCAAATAAAGACTAAATATACCCTTTAAAGTTACTCTTCACAACTAAAATCTGGCCATTGCCAAGCTCTGAGGTGATGTGACTAAATTACTGCCATTATTTGGGAATGCTAATTTAAAGCTAAGTCTAACTTTGCATCTCTGCAAAACAGTATCAAAGAAGAGCTTTTCTGTAGACATATTCTGTGTTTGATGCTGTGGCAGGTTTTGTTTCCAAATAGCTTTAGTTGTCCTAGTAGATCTCTCTAAGCCAGTTACATAAAGTTCGAGAGATCTCTTCAGCAAACAGTGATACACAAAAGAAGATGCACAGATGCACAAATAGGATGTTTCTGGCATACAAAAGATGGTAGAGATGACAAGAAGTGCAGAACTCTTGTGTTTCAACGTTACACTGAATTTGTGAATGATGAGAGACTTTATCTAATTCCTTTCCTTTCCCTTTCTCATCTGAGATGTTCAAAGTGAAATTCAGAGCTTTTTATGTAGCAGTATTTGTAGCCTGCAGTCTGCAACAAAACCTTAATTTAATATTTTAGGAGTATAAATATGGTGTTGTGACTATTCCATTGGTGCAATACTTCTTCTGTGCCAGAGTCTTGAAGCAAGATCTGTGTATGGCATTGTGAAAGCCCTCAGCTGTGCAATGGATTCAAGACACTTTTTTCTCATGAACCAAGCCCTAGATTCTTACTGGACCAAAATCTGTGGTGTTGCACAGCTCATACTTGCCCTCTTCACACATTTAGCTCAAAGGAGCACTGGTGGGAATCCTCTATTTGTGCAGTTCAGGTACATAGTCAGTCACAGCATTGTGAGGGTACATGAAGGTGATTTTATGTGTCTGGTTTTTTATGTTGGTTGGAGATCAACACTGCACATAATGTTCTGTGGTTTTGGAGCTATTACTTCAAGCACTCAAGAAAATCTACAGGCATGTGTACATTGAAGTCAGGATGTCAATTTAAATTGGGATAACTCTTTTCGAGCAGTTGCACACCTTGTATCAAAGTAAGCTAACTTCTGAGTGTCTCATTCTCCTTTAACTTAAAGAATTTGCTTAGTACAAAATGGCACTCATTTTTTAATATGGCTTTTGAGGCTGAGTTTTGTAGAGCAGTTTTCAAAAACCATTGCTTGTTATAATGAATTTTAAGACATTTTGATGAAAAAAATCAAGGGAAAGTGAATTGATGCTATCACTAGAACTGTGCTTTTATGCATCTTAGAACCTTGAACTTCTATATTAAAAAGGTTTGCTATCTATATCATGAAGGTTTAATAGTTAACATTGGAATTTTTTTCAGCAAATTTAATAACTTATGCACTTTGGTGTGCTCATATATACTTTTTTGAGGGACATATATTCCTGTTAAAATGGAATATTCACAGTAAAAAAAGAAAGATTTTTTTTTTTAAATACATGATAATTAATAAAAATGTCTTACCAATGCAAGTTCTCTGAACACTTTTGGAAACTGTTGCTATTATTGTTGAAATGGTATGAACCGTGGATCATAGGTCATAGCTGTTGTCCAGAGAAAACTCCCCTGTGATTGTAACCCTAGAAATGGCAATATATGTGCATTTCATCTGCCAGTGCAGGGTGCCTGTTTGTCTCATTGGTGACTTTTAGCTATCAGGTAGGCCAGGTTTTCCTGATTATCTTACTGATTAGCTTATGTTTAGCAATCCTGGAGGATCATGCAGGGTTTTGTTTTGGTGTGTTGTTTTTATTTTTGTTTTGTTTTGTTTTGTTTTGGGGTTTGTTTGTTTGGGGGGTTTTTGTTTGTTTTGGGTTTTTTGAGGGGTGTTTTTGTTCCTGGAAAAAATTTCCAGGGGGAAAAAGAAGACAAGCATGCCATTTAGGATTGACAGGAAAGAAAGGCTTACAGTTCTCTTAGGCTTCCTGTCATTTTGAGCTGAGTCTCAGAGCACTGAAAAGCAGAAGGTTGAAAAATGTATTTATGATCCTATCTATGAGTCATTTTTCCCAGGCGAGTGTCAGTTTTAAGATTCATTGCTCCAGTAGTCCAATAATCACCTTCATGTAGTATTATTTGAAATCCAGTAGAATGGGAAAAAGATTTAGTGATTTATTTTTATTTTTAAACTAACTCTCACCCCAAGGGGCTGATTTTCTCTGATTCCTGTTCCAGTATTCCAGAGAGATTCAGAAACACAGAGCAACTTGTTTACTTAGCAGCAAGAATGCAAAAATAAGATCCTTTTGAAAAGTTCTAGCCTCATTCTTTACCTCGTACTGTTCTAATGAAAACAATTTACATGCAGTCCACCTCAGAAGAAGACAGGCAGCTTACTGAAATGCTTTCATAAACTGTTGTCCTTTTCAAAGTAATTTTCATTCCAAATAAGGAATCATATACAAAATCAGTATTCTGAGTATAGTTAATTACTACAGCAATTTATTCTGACTAGTTAATTGCAGTGTCTTCATACTTCAGGTTTTTGGTTGATTTGGTGGGTTTTTTTCTTATGATGTTTGGTCGATTTTCTTGTATTTTGCTTTGGTTTAATAATCCTCTAGACTTAAAGGACAGTTGCAATAGAAATACATCATCTGCACAGTGCGTTGCTGCTTTCCTTTGTTCTCACTTCAACGGTATGTTATCTTATCAATCATGTTCTGGGAAAAGATCTGTGCTTTGACTCCTCCCTCATTCTGAAGAATGAATGAGGCTTTTGTAGAGTAAAGACTAATGGGCCCATAGCTCAGGAAAAAATCTCCTGTCATACAATTTTACACTTGCAGGCTTTCTACAATGATCTATTTCTTTGCTTTCATAATACCCTGTAAGCAGAGTACAGCTGGTACTTCAACTCCAGCTGAGCTGTGGAGGTCTCTTCTCTGAATTTCCATCCGTGGTGCTGCAGGTGATCCTGGAAGTATTGCCAGAAAGAAGGACAATAGACTTAGCATCACAGGGAAGCAGTGGAAACAAGGACAGAATTTCTTTTGCTGGGGAATGAGGGAGAAACTGGAGGATAAAATATGATGCACTTTTTTTTTTCTTTTTTTGCTATTTTTTTTTAATAAGGAAAGGGAAGGGTATCCTTTCAGTACTTTATACAAGGTGTATGCATTGGACTGTAGTCTTCCTTCAGTCAGCTCTCTTCTTCTATTTCCTCATTTAGGACAATTACTTTTCAAATTCCTGTGGGAGTAGGCTGTTTCACTTACAGTAGACGCCATTTCCTTTATGATCTGCCTATCTAGAGTTCAGGTGAGATAAGAGCCTTAGCTTTGTAAATTATTTGTAACAGAATGGCTTCTTCAGGCACCTTACAAAGTATCTTGTGCTTGTAGGCAGTCTCAATTAAAACTCAGGTTATTCTGGTAACACCTGGCAAATACAGCAGAAGAAGAAACACTGTTCAGGAACAGCAAATCAAAACGGATGTGATTTTACAGGAAAGTGTTTCACAATATTTACACTTAAAGATGTAAAAAGGTAAAGAAGTAAAGAGGAGATGGAAATCAAGTTGCATAAGTAGATATCTGAAAAATAAGCACTTATTAAGAAAAATTTTAGATCCTTATTTTTGTCTGAACTTAAGAACTGTAAAGAAAAAAAGTGACAAAAGAAACAAAGAGGAAGAAATCTTAATATACCAGTCTTGAGACTCTGGAGAGATTTCCTTGTTCCCATGACTCCAATCCATTTAGGTGATATATATCACCTCTTTTTTTTTAAATTAAAAATTTATTGACAATGAAAGATGTATCTAAATCTAGAACAGGACAATGACTTCTTCCTAGGAGTGGCAGTACTTTGGAGATATTGAACTGTCAAAACCCTCAACAAAAATCTTTTTTCAAAGTATTTTCTTCAATGGCAATATTTCAAATGACTGTGATGAAATTCAAAGTCACTGCCAGGGAGCATCTGGGATAGGTACTGTCTCTGTAAATGTTCTAGTAGCTTATAGAAAAATCCTGTCTTATGTCCTGTCTTTCTGTACTAAAACTGAAAGGGGCATTCATATTAGCCTTATTGCTCTGGTTTATCAAAATTGATTTCACATTTGTCTGTCTACATGTACTTAAGCTAGTTTAAACCTTTTTTAAAGCAGTTATTTTTTCTGGGCAGTTACTGAATGCATCTAAACCTATTTAAGGGAGTGTTAAACCAGTTTAAATTGAGAGTGCACTACTTTTAACTAGATTAATTTAAGATTGACCTACTTGCACAAGTGCAGCTTTTTAAAACAGGGCAAGATTTAGAAGTAGTGCTTGGGGAAAACAAGGATTTCGTGGGAGCTCAGTTTTCAAGCACATTAGACATGGTAAGTAATGTAGCAATTACTGGATAAAATGTGACCATAGAACTATGTCTTCCAGCAGCAGAAAATATTTGGCAAAAAACTAAGTGTAGATAAACACAGTACATCAGTAGTGGTAATTTGATACTGTTATCTTCATATTCATATCAGTGAGAGAAATAGCATTCAAACTAAAATATATTATTTTTTACCTCTGTAGCAAATTTACCAAGGTAGCTAGTGTACCATACTGAAATTCTGCAGAAAACAGTTCTTTCATCAGAGAACATATGATAAATAATAACAAGTGAAACTCCATTACAGAAGTAATAGATGGTTTTAGTGTACAGTGACATGTAAGGGGAATATTACTGCAGAGTACTTACATACATGTGGAATATTTGTAACGTATGTATACATAAAACTCCATCTTTGGGAAAACAAACTCAAAAATTCAATAATTCAGTTTTGTTTATTTTTTTTTAACTCTCCAGCATTCAAAAAATTGTTCAAGTTTGCAGGCAATAACAAGGAAACAAGCGAGCAAACCTGTCACTTTGTACCATGCTCTCTGTAGATTGCCAAGTAAAAGCTTCTTGGACCTGATGCAAATACAGTGTCGGGTGTAATGTACTTGGACTCCAGTTAGTGCATAGATTCTGCTGTGGGCACTGTGCTGGCAGCCAAGAAAAATTTATGAAAATCCTGATCTCTGAACTGCATAGATCAACTTGTAGTAAATTTCTTTTGGCTGCCAGTGTGGCTGACACAGTGCAGGAGATATATGCTGCTGGAAATGTGAACCAGTGGAGTTGTGAACACCATCTCCTAAGGGAGCTCTGTGTCTTGAACAGCACTCATGCTGTGGCTTCATATAAAGGAAGCCAAGCATTTCAGATCAAAGGAAGCTCTGTATTACAATGTTAACATGGCTTTAATTTTATAAAGCATAGTGCTCTTAATTGATTATGTATGTTTTTAATAAGCAATTATCAACATCAAATTTGATCTGTAACCAAGCAGTGTGACCTTGCAGTTATCACATGCTTATTTTCTAGCTCTGCACTAGGATAACTATGAAAAGATTAATATCTTATTTGAATTTTTATTTTATAGTACTTGTATATGTGCTTGTAAACAGAGAATTGCAAACGTGGGTTCAGATCAAAGGTTATCCTACAAAATATTCTGTCTCCAGTTAATAGCTATTAACAGATACCTAAGGAAGAGAATAAGAGCAGAGTAAACATATGGCAATAAAACCCAGCATATTCCCTCTTAGCTTCCAGTAATCTGTGGCTCATTGAATTTCTGAGGCACAGGCCATATTTTTGTGTTTAGTAGCCTATGAGGGATTTCCTTTCATTAATCGGTGTAATCTCTTTTTGAACTCATGTAAGCATTTGGTATCCACAACATCCTGTGACAATATGTCCTATAGTTTAAGCAGATGTGAAATACTACTTGTTTCTGATTTCTTTTTAGACAGATGGATGCTCTTATTATAAGGAAGTAATTTTCTAATAATTTTCATATTTTATGGGCCTCTGTCATATCTTGTTTCCAGGATAAAGAGACCGAGACTGTTGAGTGACAGCCTTGTTTATAAATAAGGTTAAGGAAGTACAACTTCCATTTTAAATTGAAACTATTTGAGTGCAAAATGAGAGAATCAGCAATATTATAAAAGATGACAAAACCCAACTATCGCATTTATAATATTACACAGGGATGAAGATGCCAGGATAATATTTCAAAGAGCTTTGCAAGTTGTGGGCATATGGAATAATGATTGATTCTTTTAATTTCACCATTTTCCCTGAAATCCAGTTTAATTCAGGAATCAATTAACACCAATAATACTTTCTGCCACTAAACCACAAAGTTTTCAGTATTTAAAAGGAAACCAGTCTTTCCCTTATCAGTAAATGCATTTTGTACTTATAGAACTTCATCTGTTCTTAAATTTTCCAAA
This sequence comes from Oriolus oriolus, assembly GCA_013400235.1. Lineage (NCBI taxonomy): Eukaryota > Metazoa > Chordata > Aves > Passeriformes > Corvidae > Oriolus > Oriolus oriolus. Next base: position 128,492 of record VXBT01001446.1, on the reverse strand, counting down.
CCTTCCTGGATTATACTTGCTGGTGTGCCCCTGTCCCATATCCAGTCACTCCAAGATCTTACCTAAAATCTTAACTCTCAGATATCGTGTGTCTGATGCACAAAATGTATCCTTAAAAACATTATCATGGTGTTCAGTGCTGCACTTGAGAATAGAAAGATCCCTTTCAGCTATTGAAGAAGTGGGAAATGATTAAAAAAATTATAAATGGCCCTGGCTGCTTATGAGAACTCAGTCACTGGACATAGGACTATGCAGATAAAAGAGGATCTGTGTGCTGAACCCCATCTACTGGCTGGAAGCCAGATGATGGAAAATGTTAACTGTTGGCAAAGTACTGAACTCATTTTTATAATTTTTGGGGGGGATTTTGCTTTCATGGAACACCCTTTTGGCTTTGAGGAAAGCACTTCATTTGCATGTTTTTAAAAAGGAAATATTTTTAAAAGTGGCAGTCAATGAAAGCAGTCTTGTGATGAATCCAGCCCCATGTTCTAGATGTGTTTGACTAGATGTTTTTAATACATCCCAGGGGCTCCCAGGGTGCAATATCATACTCTCAGCTTCCTTCTTGGCCTAACATTTCTATATGCCCTATTATGCAAACTGAAAGAGAGGCTAAGGAATATGTTAAGAGAATTGGCTTTGTGATATTCTTAATTAAAGCAGCGGGATTGTAGACTAAGATGCACATTTTACATCGTGGTTTTCATGTGTACAGAGGCAAGGTGATATTTAAACTGTAGCTTAATTGGCAGAGACGGTCCTGATGCAGGCTGCAAACCAAAAAGGCAGCACAGCTCGAGCCACTAAATTGCATATTGCTTCCATCGTGGCGTAGGTAAACACAGATCATTGCAAGCCTATATGGAGTAGTTTGGGAAGTTGCAAACTCAGCTATCCATTCAAACTGCAACTGGAGGTTATTTCCCACATACCAGGGCCAGCAGAACTTGCTTGCTTGCTTGCATTTGCCATCTGCCTCAGTTTGCAATCAGCCGGCCTATCTTAAACTGCTAATGAAAAGTGTTAAAGCGGATCTGGCTGACTTTGCATGGAAATAAATGAGGAAAGTTCACATTGTCTGTTACATCGACTTTGCTGCCAAGGAAACATCTAGCTGAAAGGCAGCATGGGTCCTTGCAGACAATTTTGGCAGCATTTGCACCTACAGTCACTGAAAAAGAACTGCCTTTTTTTGTTGTTTTTTTTTTTTTAATTTTAAAGATGTCTTTCTCTCAAACAACTGTTTATGCAACAATGAAGTCAAGTTTATCTCCCAAAATGGATTCATTTAATCAGACCCTCATATTAGTATATTAGGAGAACTGAGTTTACGTGAGGAAATTTGGTTGAAAAATGTGAAATTTACTTGAAAAATGTTTGTTAAAGTGATTAATAAGTTGAAACTAACAGTGTTGGAGTTTTGGCTTCTTTTTCTCTTTTTGTCATTCTCATGTTCCCTCTGCAGTATATTAGAAAAGAGCATTGGGAAGCCATTTTTGTTCAGGAAAATAGATTGATTTTAAATGAGTCCAAATATAATATGTGGGCCAGCCCCTTCATTATTTTTTTATGACCCCACAACCTCTCACACACAAAAAACCCCCCTAATACTATTTATAAAACAAACAAACAAACAAATAAATAAATACTCCTACCTTAATCTTTCCTCCTTTTAGAAAGAAGCTTAGCAGATTTTGAGTACTGAATCTGAGAGCTTCACATAATTCTTACATGTTTCAGAAAGTTTTGGAGAATGGGGGAAAAAGGAAAAAAAAAACATGTTCCAGTGCTTTTTGTTCTTATCCTCTATGCATTTGTATAAGTGTTTACCATCAGCGTACAAAAAGGCAATATTTCTTTAAAATGTATGATACAAACTAATAGTAATAAAACTAATGCTAATAATAGAGAAACTGCCTTATGAGCTATGAGATTTCACACCAGAGACTGAATTTCAGGTTCTTGAAAGATTATTTGCTATGGAGAACTAGTGAAAAGCCGTATCTTAAACATGTTGAGTAAAAAAAGAAATTTAAAAAAAAGAGAGAGAAAATTCCCTTTATTATTGCAAATAAGTCAAAAACAGTTGACAACTGAAAAATCAGCTAATGAATGAATGGCTTGAAATTCTTTATTTTCCTTTTAAGTCTGGTCTCCTAGTAGCAGTAATTTAGGAAAGAGGCATTATCTATGAATGTAAAATTCTCCCTTTAGACAGAGAGGGACATTTCAGTCATTTAAAGCAGGCATCAGGCTTAGCATTCCAACTACCGTGTGATCCAGGGTTCCTCAAGTCTCTACTTGTTGCTAGGGCCACTCAATGGAGATTTTCTTCAAGACGGCAGATTTAGGAAATACTAAAGGTGCTCTATAGAATATTATTACTGCATTGCCATCTCATTTCCCCAACCTTTTTAGGGGCAAACAGAATCTGAAAAATCATTCTGCCAATTAATATGGATGTTGTCATGGTTTCCTGGGAGAACAAGACAAGAATTTTGCAGTAATTACATATTTAATTACATATTTATTTATTAAGCAGAAATGCAATGGATGTTGAAAAAGTTGAAAGATGTAGGTAACCTTAAAATATAAGATAATACTATATCTGAATTTTAAGAATAGTGTATGATTAACTAATGAAAGATTTTCTACAATATTAATGTTCTCAAGTCTAGAGTATAATTTGTGCTTTTCCTGACAATTCTTCACTTCAAAATGCCCAAACCATATGCTCTTGAGGCCAAAATGGTTTTAATCTATATTTAGACTTCTTCCTAGCTGTTTGGGTTCCAAAAAGTGCTGAGCAGCTAACACCAATAGGTGGAAACATATACAGCTAAAACATCAGGTTGTGAAAAAAGATGAAAGCAGAAAAATTAAAAAGAACAGATAAGTTAAAAGAGCAACGTTTTTTTGTTTAGGTTTTTAGTTTGTTTTTTCTTTTCTAGTGGACAGATTTGAGTGTCTCCTTCAAGTCAGTCTATGATAAGTACTTCCTGGGTTTGTACATACATTACTTAAGTCCATATCCTGTACTTCTATAATTAATGTTTTGCCAGTGACTTAAATGGAAAGACCTAAGTCAAAAGCCTGAAGACTTGAGGGGGTGGAATTAATCTGACCATATGTTGATGTTTATATCTGAGTTAATCTCATGGAGTCCCTTTAGAGTTATAGGAGAGATATATTGCCTTCCTGGGTAAGGTTTGTTGCATCCTGAATTAGGTGTCTAAAACAAACTAGATGAATCATGTTCTGAAATACCTGTTTCTCATCTCTTACTGTGAGAAGTGCAGGTAGAGACATTTGTGTTACAGTGTTGAGTAGCTAGATAACTTCCACCAGTGATGTTGAATCGTGCCATTTCAGATTAGAGGAGAACTGAAGTGATAAGAACTTCAAAATAGCACCAACCATGATCAGAAGAAATCTATCTCAGCCCTAGAGACAGCTGTTTTGGGAGCAGTTCAGTACAGCAGTCAGAAAAGGCATAGGCTGTTCCCTGCCCCTCTTGGTATGGAAGGACAAACACTCGTATTGGTCTGAATATGGTAATTCACAAGTGGGTTGCACCTCTGAAATTTTGAATGCATAGTTGGCAGTATGGTAATGTGTAAACATACTTTTAGTTTCCTCTTTCTAAGAATCATACAGACCACCTTTCTTGTGATGCAGTTTAGAAACTGATACTATGTAAGTATGAGGAAATGGGATTACCACTGATTATTCAGGATGCTGAAGATCCAGTAGTGACATGGAATTAATGTTGTTAGCTGTGCTCCAGCTAGCAGTGCTATGAGAATCAGCAAAAATATTAGGGCCTGAGCTTCAGGAAAAGTTAGCAGCTAAAACACATATATAATCAACTGTCAGTCCTTAGCTAGTTTTTGTTTTTAATGATCACTTGTGACACTGGCAGGGCTGGCCATAGTGGCTGGCAGAGGTGCAGAGATAATGGTCCCAACCTGCCTGAGTGTGGGATGTGGCAGAGCAGCTGTGGAAGATTGTGCCCCCAGTGACTCTGTGTTCAGCTCTCTGCTTTCCCAGTGGCAAGCTCTGGTCTGAGAGCCATCAAACACAGAACCTCTGGCATTGTCCCTTCTTCCTGCTGGGGCCGACTGCTGTCGCCTCAGGCTGGGGTCCTGCTGAACTCCTAATTCAGAGAAGGGGAAGTGTGCCAGGATTGACTTCTTCCCTGGCCTACATTCTCATATCCAATCTCTCCTGAACTTTGCCGGGGACAATGAACTCCTGCCTTCCTCTTCCTCTCTAAGCAAATTCTTGCATAGTCTTCTTTCTGCTGGGAGGCCCAGGGGTATGGCTCGACTGCCTGACCATCTTGTCCTCTCCAGCACCCTTTGCTCTGCCCTCTGCAATGTCATCCTGGAGGCTGCCCCTCCATGGCAGGGGCTCAGTCATCTCCATGCCAAGTGCCAAGAGTCACTAGTGCAAACAGACCATATTCCCTGAGTTCCAGAGACATACAGTGGTCCGTCCCTCCAGCTAGGGGAGCGTACAGCTGTATGGATATTGAATCCTAGGATCTTAGCAACAGATTGTCCAATAGATCAGAGCATTTCATATGAGTAAATTTTAACAAAGTAAAACCAAAGTAGCAGATTTGTCTTTCTGTCACTTTCTCTGTATACATGATCCCCAGTTTGAAGTTGTCTCAATTTAAAATATGGTGCACACTTGGATCAGGTTTCCCTTTGAAGTCTGCAGACTTCTTAGAAAACTTGTCTTCTTTTCAGTTCAGAGAACTTTTAATGATTTTTTTCTTCTAATCACTTTGCCAATTAGGATTCAAAATTCCCATTTCGTTTTATCACCAGTTTAATGAAAAAAACCCAAACCATGGACAAATCCATCTTCACATTTTTTTTCTTAGTGTGAATTAAAAAAGCAAAATAACAGTGAAGGAAGAATTGTTCATATAAAAACCTTATATGTATATACAAACCACTATGTCACTGTTTCAAAACTCTCAAAGTCCTATGTCTGTGTTAAGATACAATGGCATGCTAATAATAATAACCTGGTTTTGATGGGTTTAATGTGATTTAATTTAGAGAATATTATAATTACTCTCAGTAATTTAACTGATACAGGGTAAAAAATTTATCTAACAAAAATTTAGCCAACATAAGATTTACACATAAATTAAATTCTACATGCATTCCGTTGTGGGATTTTGAGGATTTTGGTGATCTCTAGGACTCTTTCAGATTTCTAAAAGGTGGTGAGATGCTAGAACGGGTTGCCCAGAGAAGCTGTGGGTGCCCCATCCCTGGAAGTGTTCAAGGCCAGGCTGGATGGGCCTCTGAGCAACCTGGTCTATGGGAAGGTGTCACAGTCCATGGCAGGGGGGTTGGAACTGAATGGTCTTCGGGGCCCCTTCCAACCCAAACCATTCTATGCTTCTGTGATTTCTGCCCCATGACAGATTACATCGATTGTGAATATTTTCAGTATGACTTTGACCTTTCTCCTAGCATTTACAGATATTTCTTCATAGGAGGACACACAGGACATAGGGGTAAATGAATTAAAATAAAACAAAAGAAGCCACCATGTTAACAAACCAGCACTTTGTCTGAGTGGCTTAGAGACAAACCCTACATTTTTTTTGTTAAAACAAGGGTTCAGTTTTAATATGGCCTCATGCACAATTAAGGTTCTCTTACCTTTATTCTCACCCAGAGTGCCACTTAGCAGTGGTAGAAAGATGTACATTCCCTTCACAGGAATGACCCACAGGGACCAGACCATGGAGGATAGCTGAGAACTGTTGTGATACATGCTCTTCTCATGCATATATCCAAATCTTCAATCCCAGCATGTGTTCATTTTCACAGCCTTCAGAAAGCAGTTTTAATTACTTCTCTAGTTTATTCTTCCCACTAAAAAATAAAAATAGAAACAAAGAAAAGACATGAAAGAGTATAAATAGATAAGGCTGTTACAGTATTTGCAGCATTTGTAGTATGACCTTTTCTGGGAAAATGCAAAATTCCATTAAAATTCAAATTTATTTAAGATAGTTATTGTCTAAAGATGACCATGAAAACACCCAAAATAAAACTTCTCCATCTGTTAATCAATATGACTTTATTACTGATAGAATGAAAATGCCATTTGAGAATACTATACAAATTCAGCAGTGGACCTGAGTGATGAAGAAGTTGATCCCAGGAGCTAGAGATTCAACATAAATGTAGGAGTTTGTTTAGTTTGCTAGGTTCCCTGTCACAGCAGGGTTTCCTTAAAGTATGAAATAAAGACATAAGCATTATATTTTCAGAAGGAACACATATCATCATACTGAAGCAAGATCTCATGTCTTCTCTACCTCTCCTAGGATCATCTCCAGCTGCTTTACTTGTCTCTCTTTTTGGGAAGTTGGTATTGATTCACTAGTCAGAATAGTTTTCACATTTTTTCAGTACTAGTGATTGAAACTGTGAGAAAAAGTGGAAATATTCTTATATCCATGCTTTTTTATAAAAAGAAATTCAAGAATACCTAAAGTAATTAATTCCACCCTTTTCAAGCAGTTTACTAAAAGTTGTAGAGTGTGCTTGGTAACAGATCTAAGTAGTAAGTCAGATATTCTTATCTTTTGCATGTCTTTGTCTTCTAAAGTACAGGCTGATATGTATTATAAAAGAAAGAGGGCTCCTGACTACTTCTAAATTATGCCCACAGCATGCAGAAACAGTAAAGCACTGCCAGGAAAGACTTACACACCACTAAACTCAAATGTTCTCCTCTTATCTCATCAACGATCTGAGTCACCTGATGACAGCCTTGCTCTGTAGGAATGTGTCCTTGTCAAATTTCAAACAAGCAATTTTAAATTTCACATTAATCTGTTCATGTTTTTAAAATAGAATGGTTTATCAGAAATATACACGTATGGGTGTAGGTATTCTAAATTATGCACACAGTAATTAGTACATACTTTGTATACAACAAACAAATTCTAAATTATGCACAGAGTAATTAGTACATACTTTGTATATAACAAACTGTCTGTACCTCCTGTTCTGTCTGCATATATATATGTATTTTTATATACATATATGTATATCTCACTAAGCCTACTGGAAAGGAGTTTGTTGTGTATGTTATGCATTAATAGAGTGAAAGAAGATATTCTTATGTCATTGTATCTTGTCTCAATGAAAAAGCCTAAATATGTAGATATATTATTGAAAAATTATTGTTTAAAGTACAGCGTATAAAAATAGATACACTAAGTTCGTATAGAAAATGGGTATGGTCTATATGATACATTTTTATTTAAAATGACAAAAAATTAGTTTTGTCCGTCATTTTTCAAAGGTGCTCCATCCATCTTTAGGAGAACTTCCTTTCTGAAATAATGACCACGCTACCAAATTTTAGTGCCAATGGCAGTTGAGATAGTAGCAAGCAACTATATATGATTTCTTAGACTGGAAAATGTGGCACCTTTATTTGGGTAAGAGTATTCCTATGATTTATGTTTAGGTCCATCTATACTCTCAATAGAGCATATTTATACATCTAAGGTGGTTATGTTGATGCCTTAGGTTTTAGCTTTTACATTTTTCAAATTCTGTATTCCTAGTGTGTAACACTAAACTGTCTTGCAGCCTGTGAGCTGCTGTTCTCTCATGCTAAGACAGACATAACAAAGCCTCTCCAGGCTTGCTCTCCAAGGACACCCAGACTGTCCTAGGCCCAAAATGTGTAAACCAGCACCTTGAGAAGGGGGGCAAGCTGAAGGGCAGTTACATCATTAGCTAAAGTTTAATTGGCAAATTTATGCTGATATGCAAATGGACCAAACCTATAACAGTGTGAAGAACTTGCTACTCTGCGTCCATCTTGCGTGTAGCCTTTGGCCTTCCCAAGGTGTACCTCTGAAGGCCTTTCAAACAAATATCACCTTTATTCTCTTAACCTTGCCTAGTCTCTGTTTCCAGGCTTTCCTTTTTAGGCATCAGTGTAAGTGCATATGTTATGTATATGCTCACTTCTACTGTGTTGTAATAAGATCAGAGAGAGAAAGAATCTTCTTTTATGACTGACTATTGAAATAGCATCTTCAAAATTCTGTCCTGTCCAGAATGGACAATAATAACAAAGACAAAACTTTTTTTTTCTGTTTTTTTTTTTTTTCTGTATGCTATATAGAGTAAGAATCTTACTCTATATTTTGCAGCATTTCAGCTGTTTGGATGTGTCAGGTGGTGGTACAAATGAACAAAATAATGAAAATCGAATTCTGCATACATCAAACAGAAAATGAGGGGTATTTTGTGTGTGTGTAATAATTCTGATTAATTGTAAGTTTGCCTTTGAGATACTGTCTTGTTGGTAATAGGACTATAATAGAAATCTTGTGCAGGTTTACATTTCAGTTTGATTTGAATTTAATTAGAAAACATCTGTCTACATGACATGAAAAATGAAATAAAACAGTCTTTGGAAAAAAGAGTCCATATCTATGTATTAAACATCTTTGTATTTTTACAGGTTTTTTGTCAGTTGAAATTCAGTTTCTAGGGTTTCTTTTTTTTTTCTCTGGGTGGAAAAGTCTTCAAAATTGAGGTCACATGTTAAGCCATAAGGGTATTGCTTTTATAAATTGAACTCACATACCATTTAAAATGGAAATTAATATCTTCAGAACTAGGTTTTCTTACTAGCTTACTGTGGACACACATATTAGCTCTGTTTATCTGTAGATGTGAAAAATAGTGTATATATCTGCTAGAGGGAAAGGCTTCCGCATACAACATGCTCCACACTGCTGGCTGTTGAATATTTGATATATTAATACATATTTATATTATGTAGTTTGGGCAGCGTTTATAAAGTCAGGCAGATTTAGTGCCTAAAACAGTTTATAGCCTCAGAGAAAAGTGTCAGTATAAAAATAATAATTTTATCTTAGTTCTTTACACACAGTATCTTTTCTTTTCTTCCCTTGTGAAATCAAACTTGAGATGAAATAAGAAAAACAATAACAATCTTTTTGAGCTTACAGCCATTCTTCTCCAAATCTCCATGCTAATAGAGAACACAAGAATAGAGATGCACAAGTTTTGGGCTTGTGAAATATATTTTCCAGTATTTTTCTACTACTCTGTGGGTATACAACAAGATGTAACTGAGACTATCACAATGAATATTCACCATTGAATATCATTCAGTGTCAACTTCTGCTTTAAAAACTGCTGTAGTCATACGCATTTTAACTCTGTTACGACTTGTTAAAGTTTGTGATGGTGCTTCATTTTGCCATGTGGACTGAAATCTGTCCTACTTGGATAATGTACACTGAAATATAGAAGCATTTGCAACTTCTTCAGTGGTGACAACTGAAATGTAAAAGCTACGCAGTGTCAATGGGATAACAAAGCTCGCCTGAGCGAGTATGAATGCTCACTTGTTTTTACACTTCTTCAGCTTATTCTGAGCACTGGCCAAGGGATTGAAGGTGGGCTACTATCAACTTTGCAGTCAAAAATTCACTTCTGTGCAGCCTTGAGGAAAAGAGTGAGCACTTACAGAAGGTTGTACTTCTGCACTCTCAGGAGCTTTTTACAGTAACATTGAGATACTCGGGGCAAATCTGCTCTGTAAAGCAAAGAGGCACTGAATAATTGTTGCCTAATTGGAGAAATCTAATCATATGCAAAGTAAAAAGGATAGAAACTAAGATAGTAATAAGGCCCTACCTATACTGGGCTCAGACAGCTCATCTTGGGCTGGTTTAAACCTGAGTTTCAGCTGCCCTAAGTTATTTGGGTCAGTTTAAATTCAGGATGCCCTGGAGACAATCATGACTCTTGATAGAAATTGTTATGAATAATGGGGCTATTTGACTACAAGTAGAAAATATGTTCCCTGTTAAATCATTGTCACCCCAGGCAAGAATATTATTCTCCCAGCTCTTTCCTGTGACCTCCTCCCTTCCCCCTTATTAATTTGCTCAGGGGCTGTTCTGCCTTTGCCACACTTAATGGCTCCCCTGATGGCTACAAGTTGCATTGCACGAGGTGGAAATAAAGTCTAAATCCAGAGGGGCAGTCAGACACTGAATGTAATGTTTGGGGTTTTTTTTCTTTTTTTTTTTTGTTTTCCTCTTTACATAATCTCCCCTATCCAAAAGATGAAAGGAGAAACAGCCAGCCCCTGTACAATATCTGTTGTCTTACATGGTCCCACTGTCACTTAGAAGTAGTACTTTAAAAGTGCTCTGCCATATGCTCATTATCTGTGATTCTGGAAGGAAGATATGCCAGTAGCTGAAAGTCGGTTTTATTTATTTCCCTGTTACTATTTATTTCACGTCTTTCAGATCAACATGGAACAAAATGTAGAAATTCCTGAAAATCTGTAAGGGGGCTCAATAAGGACTGATAACTAAAGATGTATTGATTCTTCATGTATTGCATAATTGGCACAAATAGGAGCAGTAGACTCTTCCAAGACTGTTCATTACCTGTGGTTTATTGAAATTTTAGAAATTATAACAAGTTAACTTCCCAGACCTCCTGCCTAAAACAGTAGAGGTAAAACAAAGAGGTAGAACACTCTTTTATCTACTGATGCTAACAAGCCTAATGATAGTGGTAGAATAAATACTATTAATTCAAAACTTTTTGAAAATAGTTCAGTAAATCGTGTGGCCAACTTGTTAGTGCATTTTTTAATTTAACACTTAGAGTAGTTAATATTCTTAATTATGATGTAGGAAGCATGGGTGTAGGAGGAAAATTTGCTTTCAGAAGGTCTGAAAAGCAAAAGAATGTTACTTCTTAAATATTCAAGTTAATACCAGGGAAAGAAATTTGGCATTCTAATAAACCTAAGTTTAGAATTTTCAGAAAACTCAGAAAAGAATTGAAAAATAATGTGAGACTTATCATCATAGTATGAAAGCTGTAAGACAGTAACATGCTCTTCTTTTTTGTCCTTCCATCTTAAACCTATGATTATTTAAAATTACATTAATTATTCCATTATAAGTGCAGAATGAAAACCTTTACAGAGTTCCTTCTGTGCATCACTTCCTATGCTGATGTTAGCTACAGAAGCTGTGGATTATTCATGTGAGATGATGTCAAGATCAGCTTTGTCTGCATATAGAAGGCCAGATTCAGATACCAAGAGCATTTGTCAGCAGGACAGTCAGGCTTATCAAACCTATTGAAACAGCACACTGAGAATCCACTTTCCTATAAAAAGAACTGCATCTAAGAAAAATATTGTCATAAAACATTTCCTCTGGAAACCACATAATTATAAATGATAGGATAAATTTCTCATTTCTAAAAATACATTATGTCACATTAATTTTTGAAAGATATGAATACAAGATCAAGATTTATTTTTCATATTTTCAAATTAAGAATCAGAAGTTATGAGAACACTCTGTGAACTGAGCATATAGTTTTACTTGTGTCTGTTTTCAGTATTTCATTCAAACATGTATTTTACAAACACCAGCATGGCTTCATACATCATGAAGGCATCTACTGCCAAGTGTTTCCTCTTTCAAATGTACTTTGGATAAAGTTTGTTTTATTGTGTCAACAAGAGGAAATACTTGAGAAACTGTCAACTATGTCCTCAAAGTTCTGTAATGTGAAGACGTGTAATTTTGTTGCTGATGCAACTTAATATCATTGCTACTGACATTTTAAAAGTACTTTCAGATCAAGTTCCAGCAGTGGAAAATAACTGTCTATCCCCAAAGAATCTACAGATTATAGGATAAGAGTTAAAGTTGAGCGCTTTTTTCATATTAACAACCAATACACAACTATTAGGCCACAGCACAGGCCTTTCATTATTTATACTTCTCTTTCAACAAGAAACTACTTACTGTAGGTGACACGAGTTTCATATAAGTCCAGCAATTAAAAATTAGATGGTCAGCATAAGCTGCTGATCTAGAGTACTTCTCTTGTCAGTGGGACAGTATCAAACTTCTGGAGGATGGTTCTTCCCATCCCTAGGTGGTGAAATGAGGGATATTCTGGATGTGACTCTTTTCAGACTTTCTGAAAGTCTTTTTTCTGATGTAAAATATTTTCCAAAGTCTCATTTTGTGTCAGGTTAAGTATGACAGAACCTGTATGAAAGACTCATAGAAAGATATGCAGAATGAAGTCTTAGATGAGTAAAAATAGACAAAGTTAATACCATAGAGGTCCAGCTCTGAAACTTTTTTTACAAAACACCCCACTGGCTTTGATATGTGTTTGCTTCAGAAGAATGCTATAATTCTACTGGAAAATCTTCCAGTTGTGTCTAATACTCTGTAATAAAAAATTTAAAGATGCTTTTCTGAAGAGAATAGCAAAAACGTTAAACTGGTCTATAACATGAGTGCATGTTTTTGCGTTTTTCTTTAGTCCAAAAAAATTTAAGAAGCTCTAATACTTAAATAAGCAACTACAGTTATTACAGGGAATTGCACAGTGAAATATTTTAGGACATCTATTATCCTCATTAGGATTTCAGTTACAGTGATTCAGAAATGGACAACATCTACATATAATCGGCAGGGGTCTGATTACAAGTGTTTGAATGACTAAGTGCCCTGTGGGGTTTGTCCTAAATAGGTAGTCTTCAGTTTGTGAAGTTTACCAAACAAAGCCAGGATATTTTCCTTTTGGAACTATGTCTTGATGAAAGCATTTGTAGTTGGGCTCATGGTAACATCAAGTCGTTAATTGCACAGAAGCCTAGACGTGAGCTGTGACACCTGAACACTACACTTACCATGTGTATCAAGTAAAAAGGTTTATGTTTATGATGACTGTAACAGTACCATACATTACTGCATAATGGTTTTCCTTGTTGGAAAAAAAAAGAGAAAACTGCCTTTTCTGCCACATTATCCTTTATATCCTTGCTGATCCATTAATTACTACATGTTACCTTGTGAAATTCAAATGTGGTGAAAATATCTTGCAAGTGCAGAGACCTCCATGTGTATTATTTTTGTTAATATGTTTGTATATTCAAAGATCTTTTTTCCTTTCTTCACAGGAAACGATCTCTTTCTAGTTGCAGTGCATGAACTCGGACACGCTCTGGGCTTGGAGCACTCCAATGATCCCACTGCAATCATGGCTCCATTTTACCAATATATGGAAACTGACAACTTCAAACTACCTAATGATGATTTACAGGGCATCCAGAAGATATACGGTATGTCACGTTCTCATCAGGCAATGAAAGCTTTTCAGTTTAGAGTACCTTTGAAGTCCTTCTGTCCATATCACCTCTCCGAAGGAGTTCATAATTGTGGACTTCACCAGTTGTTATGCCAGAGTCTCTATGAGTGAAACATACAAAGATTTTGAGGATGTTTTCACTTTGTTTCTCACAGTTCACAACTTACATTCAAATTTGCACTCATCAGGAATAGTAATTCTAAATGTTTTAAAAATCCATAAAGAAAATATGTGCAAAAGGATTCCAAACTATGAAAATACAAAGAAATGCAGCCCTTTACTATAATGAGATTAGTTACACAGGTGTCCAAGTTCATGTAACTGGATGAATTGATTACTTCTCAGTTTATCAGTTATAATGCAGAAAATTTCCTTCAAAATCTGAGGTCCCAAAAACACCCTTTCTTATGATATATATAGCAAATTGATCTCAAAATAATGTTATCACCAGCCCCTACAGAGGGTAAAGAAGGGCCTACTTCTTTAAAATATGTTAATTCAGGTTTTTTATGGCCTGATAGAGAGTACACGTGATGCAAATAAATTCTGTATTTAACAAGGCAATTGAATTTTTTTTTTTTTAAAGTCAAAGCAATAACATAATTGTGATTACGATTGGAATGTAACACTAACTCCCATATTACTATCCCTGAAATTTCCAAAGACATAGTTTTGGTTTTGTTTTTGGTTTTAAATAGTCTTTTTTTAATATTTTTTATTTTTAGAATTGAAAACTATGTTTTATCTCTGTGTTAACTCTTTATATCCAGTGCATGTAATTTGAAATTGCCTTGCTTAATCTTCCTTAATTAAATCTGCATTGGATTAAATTTTGTACTCCCAATTTTTCCTGTGTAAAGTTTGTCATGTTTATGTTTAATATTGTGAGGGCCCTTCCTTCTTTATCTTTGCTACTAGAAAGGACAACTACAGTCATGTAGGATTACTGTACTGCTAACTAGAAATCTGCAGCCTCCATGGTGTAATAGTAACAAGAATTTTAAAATATCATATTAACAAGAACAGATACATATTTTCATAAAGCATAAATAGCAATTTCAAAATGATTGGCTGATCAAGTTTTGTTTGGTTGGGTTTTTTTCCTGTGTGATTAGCTGGAAGGAAGGTTGTTTCTCATGACCTCATGAGTTGGTAGTCTAGACTTAAGGGCTAGACAAGTATACTTTGCTGAAAACTAGCTGCTAAGCTCGAACAGCTGTGGGCTATACATTAGGAGAAATGTGTTATCCCTGGGAAGTAATATCTGACATCACCACCAAATGGCATAAAAAAACTGTGATTTGGGGTTAAAAACTTTCCAACATAAGCTACTGCAAACTGATTCCTTTGCTCCCTTTAAAATCAAGATGTGATCTGGAATCATATGCCTCAATAAAAATGTCACACCTATTAAAACAATTACTTTGGTCTGCAGTATTCCTTGAAATACTGTTATTAACTGTAAATTATAAATGTCACAAGTCTTAAAATTGTGAATGAAATAAATGCGTTATTAAATTGCATGACAACCATTTGGTAAGTTTAAGATTTCCTTACATAATCCATCTTGTTCTTTGTAAATTATGTGGTTTTTTGTAAAATTCTCAGAAATTCAAATGCCATTTGTGCAGTTTTAGAGTTGTCTTACTATTCAAAAGTGTTTCTGAAGCTGGTCATGCAAATGGTATTTATTTTTTAAAGTCAAAGTGTATTATCTGTTTAAGTGATTTGAAGAGAAGCCTAAACAGTATGAGCAAAAATTAAAACATTCATCTTGTTTCCAGAAATCTTACTGATCCAAGTGAGGCTTCTTATCTTTTTGTCCATGAAAAATAAATGTTACTAATATGTGTAGAGAGGGAAAGGCATTTTCAGTACTCTCATTTCAAGTCATTCAGTATACGATTAGGGTTATGATCAGTATCTGTCTAGGATGGCCTGATGACTTTCAGGTAGAAATATTATGAGTGGGATAGTCATTTCATCAAACTCTGTATATTATGACAGTTAATTTATTTGAAAGAAGAAAAATGTTTTAAGACTGCTCTACAGAGTTTTAGTTTTTCACTTGAAGAAAATATGTGAATCATGGCGGGGGGGCGTGTGGTGTGTGTGTTATATACATGCCTAGGATTTGAGGTCCAGTTTTAGGAGCTCCTGTACATACAAAGGGACATTGGAAAAAGCCCAGAATATCCTGTCTCTAATGAACATGACATTACTTGATCTAAAAATCTGGTCAGTAGGAAATAGCAGGTATGCTACATACATGTGTGTGTGAATTGATGAGTATAGATTAAAGACATAGGTTGAAAATCTAACAGATGATGATCTTATAAGGAAAAAGATGATTTTTTTTTTCATTTATTTGTATGAGAGACAATGATTCTGTTATGAGAGCTCTTACTCGGTTGGTAAATAATGTGCTTTGATCTGCTTCTCGTCTAAAATGCTGGTGGCCTAAGCATCCTTTGAATGTTATATTGGAATGTTGTTCCAATAAGGAAGTGTCGCACGCGGACACGAAGGAACACACAGATGCCAGCTCTGAAAGAGAGAGAAAATGAGCCAAAGCCCCTCCCGGGCTAAGCTCGGTCCTTTATTATATACACTTTTAGAAAACTTCACAGATTGGAGAGTGACATTACCATCCCTCAACCACATAGGTCAAAGGAGAAATCAATCAAACTTCTCCGCCTTAGGAGAAAGAATGAAAAGATTTGGCACGGTTAGCCATAACACGGCTTATGTTTACAGAAAGTGCGTGAGAATTCTACCTACAGAATTAAAAACATTGAAAAACTGTGAACAGCAAGGCAACATCGAAGATTCTGGATAATGAAAAGATTATTTTCCTTGGTTTTGGTAGTCATTGTTTATACACTTTATAACCAGTGCTTGGACGGCAACTGGAACAGGCTCCCCAGGGAAGTGGTCACAGCACCAGCCTGACTGAATTCAGGAAATGTTTGGACAGTGCTCTCAGGCACATGGTGTGACTCTTAGGGTGTCCTGGGCAGGGCCAAGAGCTGGACTCAGTGATTCTAAAGGGTCCCTTCCAACTCAGCATATTCTGTGATTCCATGATTCAATGTTCATAACATCAGAAAGGTATTTTAGGTCACTTTTTCATTCCCCTTTCACTGTTGGGTTTGTACACCTTACAGCTGTTTTTTTGTTGTGTATGTTTCCTTTAGTGGGTTTGTATATTACATCCTGCTGCTGTATTTTTAAAGGTCCACCTGACAGGATACCACCACCAACAAGACCTCTGCCAACAGTGCCCCCACATCGTTCAGTCCCTCCAGCAGATCCGCGAAAGAATGACAGGCAACCTAAACCTCCCCGGTCACCCTCTGGTGACAAACCTTCCTATCCCGGAGCCAAGCCTAACATCTGTGATGGGAACTTCAACACTCTGGCTATTCTTCGCCGGGAAATGTTTGTTTTCAAGGTAGGAGGCTGTGAATTTTTCAGTGTTACATCAAATGTCTACATTTCTCTTTTTTTTATAAAGCAAACTCTCATTCATCATGACTCTACGTTCCCAGCCTGCTCACAGTTAGTTCAAGAAAAGAATTAAAAAATAAACATACACATGGCTTAAATAACTAGCAGGGGCCTGCTGTAATGTTCTATTTTAGGAAAATACCCATGTCAGCAGAAACTGTAGTGCCTCAAAATGTAAGGGTAAATAAATGCTGCATGCTATGGAAAGATAAAAAGTGTAAATCAACTCATGAATAATAGGGATGCTTTTGTTGGGGATACAGCCACATGCCAACTTACAGTAGATACTGTGTCTTCAGCATTTGTTCTTTTTTTTCATGGAACTATAATTTTAACTTTACAATTAAATCTGTCATTTACAAAGGAAGTTTGTCATTGTGTTGTGGTTGCATTGAAACCACAATATCTTACTAAAGGTCTTTGCCTCAGAATTCTTACTGCAAATGTGTCATTGTTTATTTCCATTCATCTTCTTGCTCTGAGCTGAAAATGTGGTGTATATACAACAAATTGAAATAAACAAACAGAACTGAAAGGCAGTCTTTTATTAGAAGCACTTTGCTAAGACTCATGGACATCAAAGGTATCTTTAGGAGGATGATCTGCAGTATGGTTTCCAGAGGGCATTGAATGTTGAAGAAAAATTACAGAATCATAATTGCTCAGTCTCTTAAACCAATTTGCTGACAGGTAATGTGCAAAATTTTCAGAAACAAGCAACAAGATAATCTGTTTTTTTGAAATAATAGTGTATCAAATTTGTTTAAGCAATAGGAAGTGTGAGATCTTTGTTTTGTAAATGTGATAGGATCCTTTTTATCTTCAGTATTACAGGCAGAGAAGACAGGCCTTTCATGTGAATAGATAAGCATTTTATCTTCAGCAACAGTGTAAGTGCAAGGGAAAGGCAATGTATTTGTCCCAAAACATGAAGGTCCCAGTTCAATTTTGTTGTACTTTCTGATAGGACCCATTTCTCCCTTATGTGTTTTCTTTTTATATAACCTATCTTACCAGATAAATCTTATTAGCAATGCTACCCAGGCTTTCACTTTCTTTAGCATATCTAAAAAAATATGTACAAATGGCTTTACATGAATTCATTCTAAGTTATTGACCTACCTTCACAATCCAATGGACAGGAAATATTTTTCCCATAAACAGCTAAGGATTTTTGCAGCCTGGGGCTGTCAGCCCATTCCATTTGAGTAGATGGTATATGGTCAAACACTGGGAGGTCCTGTACCATCAGTCTTTTATGACTAAAACTCAAAGGTTGAGGAAGAACCTAATTTTCTAACTTGACGTTAAACAGGATATTAAAATACCTACTTCAATCTCATGTCATCTACTTCAAGAGCAATAGAATGTATTCTCATTTAGTTTAGACATAAATCAATAAATTGAGAAATGCTGTTCCACTAATACAAAATTTCATGTCTAGGCAAGTCTGTGTTCCTGGATGAATATATTCACCACCATTAATAATCACTCTTATCTGTTTTGATTGAAAACAAATTAAGTTTTCTTCAAAAGTGTTTATTGCTTACTACCTTAACACCACATATTTACTGTAAAGTGTGTATGCTTGCTAGTGTGCAAACTGCATTTATGTTCCAAAATTAATTTAATGGTTGTTCCAATGAGGAAATACAATAAAAGTCTCAGGGAAAAATGACCAGTAACAGAACGCTTACAGATTTCATGTATAGACTCTGACTCTCCAAATGAAGTCACTGCAATCATAAAAGCAATGTGTTAGGAAGGGAGTAAGAGGTCACCTTTGTTGAGGTTAATTTCTTTAGGGTCCCACAGTTTCCCTTTTCTCCTCACGATGCCTGAGAACATAACAAGGCATGTCTTGGGGTAGCGTGCTAAGCAATGGATTTGACCTAAGTATAGAGATTTTTACTTTTGTAGAACGAGTGTCTTTGAATGCTTGACTTAGTGAGCCTTAACTCTCTTGTTTGTACATTAATTTGCTAACAAAGATTTTTGTCTGCTAAAGAATTTTTATTAATTGTTTGAGATTTGGGGGGTGGGGGGGGAGCAGGGAGTGATGTATAGGGAGGACTATAAAAGGAGCAGAAAAGGGGAGGAGTTAGAAAAGTCAACTTTGCAGAATCCTGGGGCATGGGACAGGTTGTAAGGAAAAGCTCAGTGTGTCTGCATGTAGCAGAAAAAGGGCAGGAATTAGCTCTTAGGAGGTGTAAACAGAAATAGGGATTGAACACAGGGAAAGGATCCAGCAGTGGAGGAAACCAAGCTGGAGGTTCTGTGGTGTGTCACAACAAAAATAACCCAAACCTCTTTTCCCTTGCCCCTTAATGGCAGTGCGAGGGAAGTTTGGGAAGGCCTGAGTGATGGGCTGAGAGCCAAGTACAGAAAGGTGGAGAACAGGGGGTTAATGAGAGTACTGTACCAGGTGGAAACAATTAAAGAAGAATTATGACCTTCATTGGAAGAATTATTGCTGGATAGTTCCCAAATGAGTTAAATGAATAAAGTTGGAGGCTAATCAAATTTAATCCTTTTCTTTCTTTGTCTTTATCCAGAGGTCTGTAATTATTGTGTGGTGGCAGATTTTACTGCCTCCTGAATGGAATGTATGCCATGTACCAATTTCAAATTGAAAATGGCCACTTTTTTTTTCTCATGGGCAAGTCTCAAAATCAGGAACTCAATTTTTTTAAATAATCCTTAAAATTGCTTGTGAACTTAGCCACAGAATTAAAGAATTTAAGCACTTTTGAATAATTAAATTCTATTTAAAACATAAAACTGAAGCATGAAATCTAACACATTGAGATATACTGTGGATTTTCATACTAGGTGACAAACAGTATTAATTTCAAGATTGTTTTCTCTTGGCTGTTGAGCTATTAGGTATACTTAAGAGCATCAGAATATTAGAAACAATTTCTATGTTCAGTCAAGTTAATGAGCTTTGTCTGTGGTTTTAAGACTATCTGGCATTCTCAAATGGATATATCCAGAGTAAAACTGAATAGCAGTAAACTTAAAGAGAAAATGCAATTTACACTTATCTGTCTCTTTTGTTTTGTCATCACTTTGAAAAAGTAACAGTCCCAGAAACACTTGATAAAAATTGTAGGGTTATAGAAATGAAAAACGGGGGAGCTGTTCTTGATCTAACATAAATATTAAACACAGAAGTAAAGCAATCAACTTACTAAAGATTCTCCAAAGACCACCAAATAAAAATTATAATTTTGCAGATCAACTATTTTGGTAGGAATGATTGGATTTTAAGGAAAAGATAATTCTTTTACATTAAATATACACATAATACTGACATATAAATGTATTGTCCCAAGAGGATTTCTTCCAGAATTCTTTAAATTAGATGCCCTTAAAATGTCCCTGCCAACTGTAAGGTTTGGGGACACAGTATGCTATGCACAAAAATGTTTGTTAAAATCAATACATTGTAACTATTGGTTTCAGTTGTCATCAACTGATAAATAGTGGTGTTATTTGATTCATGGTTGAACTGGTGTAAGGAACTATCAAGACAGAAGAATTTCTATGCCAAAATTCATGTGTGCCAAGTTTTTATATTTGGATAGGTTCTTAGCTTCTGTTATTTATACTCAATGCAATTCGTATTTTGCTGTCACTCTCATTTCCAGTCTTTTCTTGTTCTGTTTAGTTAGAAGTCCCCTGGGACACAGAAAAATGGCTGAAAATGGTGAAAAAAAAGGTCTTATTTTTCTGGGCAAGTTATGCAAAGTGGTATAACAGTGTCTGGCTTTAATGAAAATCCTCTCTGCCATTGTGTGTAGCAATATGTGGTATCCAACAATACTCTCCTCTCTTCTTAATGTCTCATGAGAGTACCTCCAGGGCTAGTGCATCATGAAAAGGAACCCTGTTGTCTAAGGTCTGCAGAAAAGATTCATTAGTGAAGAAGTTTGCAGCATATACTTCCACTTTCTTCCTGTGTCCTGTGCAATTCACACTTTGTTCCTTCGCAACAAAATTACCTCTAACTCTTCAACAAACAGTGTGACTGCTGTCAATATCCCTTTCCTTTACATTCTTTTCAGTCTCACAGATTAAAAAAATCCTGCTTTCTTGAACAAGCTGCATCTAGAAACATAAGCACTAATTATGTGGGATTTGTCCTTCATAAGCATCAAATTAGAGTCACTGTCCTTTTTTTATGTGACTCGGGTTTTTGTTTCACAGAAGAGTATTTCATAGAGGTTGCACTGGTCCTTTGTTTAATGCTAAATCTCTAAGAAACAAATAATGGATTTTATATAATCTCTAATGGTTTTAGTATTCATGTTGGAAAAGTTAACTCCTTGAAGAACAGCATTTTTTAACTACTGTCATATACTGGGGTTTTTTTTGAAGTGTAATTTAAGTATTAGATCAAGAAGTTTGTCCAGTAGACAAATAGCATTCACAGCTCAGAGAAATGTCTTCTGAACATTGCAGATGGTAGAATATGGAACCAGTTTTAGGAAGGCCTTAATGGGCTGTAGTAATTTCTCCACAACTTGCAGAAATTTGTTTTCTGACTCTTCATCTGCTACGAACCATTGTAAAAACATTTATGACATGCCAAACAAGTCAAGGCAATTAGGCTGTAATTACTCCTTGGCATTAATTTAGACTGCAGTTGCTTTCATACGTAACTGTATAGGTTCCATTTAATATCCCTCTTAGAACTGTGTATTTATATGGAGTATGCCATTAAACACAAAAGGAAAAAAAGAAATCTGTTTCTTGATATGTGGTAAACGCATGAGGAACTTTTAATGCATTTTAGCATTGGCTATTTAATCGTATCCGGTAGATCTAATTAAAAATCTGTGAGACAGAGGGAAAATACTACTAATAAAATCAGACAAAGAAACAGCTATAGTATGAGACTTGATTTCACTGTATTTGAAAGCAGACATTTTTTCAGAGCTCTTGTGGTCTGTTTGTGTAGCTGGTTTTTGTCGTGTCATGCTGTGGGTGTCTGAGCTGTCAACTGCTGCCTGGGAAAGTTCAGCAGAGGATCCTGAAGAAGTAGACACTTTGTGATCTGAGAGGAAAAAACACTTAACATCTTAGCTATAAAAGACTGGGAACAGTAGTTCAGAAGTAGCTAAGTCTGCGGAGAGCAGACCCCTTTCCCCCTCTTTTTTGTATAATGATAGGAAAAACAACTTGATGGAGTTTGCCAATTTTGAACTAATCAGGGAAGTAAAGCTGCTTTAATTCAGGTAATTCAGTTTATGTTGAAAAGGAAGGAGAAAAGCAGCAAAAACTCTGCAGATTCCAATGTATCATAATAGACCATTCTAACTGGAAATGTACAGCATGGATGTTTTATGAAACAAAGCCAAATTGTCGGATGTCATGAAGGATAAAAGCAGGGACGTGCTGAGATGCTAAAAAGTCATAGCTTGTCTGTTTCTGATAATTGAATATTTTCACTGACAGATGTAAAAATATTCTCCAAATGTTACCTCAGCCTTTCAGTCTGCTTCTAAGCTAGGAAAGGTTTTTGGCTAACACATTTCACAGGTTTAAAATGGGAAGCACAGTGTGTTCCTTACAGTGTGGAAAGTGGGTAGTATATTCCATCCAGCTGCAGAGCAATTTAGACAAGAATATAATCACCTGGGTAATAATTGTACCAGAATAGCTCAGTTTAAAATCCTGAAGTTAAAATCACTTTTTAAAAGGTTGTCTTGGACTTTTTTACATAGTTCGAAAGATGGCAGCCCGGTCATAGCAATACTTATTATCTAGCACCTACACGCATGTCTGTATATAGATATAAATTTTATGTATAGAAAGTTCTAAACGAAATCATAACTATATTTTTAGGGCTTTATTTACAAAGGTATCAATATAATTGATGTACATCTTATTGAAACTTACAAGCAAATTGAACTAATTAATAGTCTGTACTATCTGCCTAGTAAAATTCCTATTAGTCACATAGTAGCCCATTAAGAAGTATAACCTTACCAGGATGTATGACTCAGTATCTTCAACAGTGCTTTAGATTTGTCAGGAGAGAAAGTACTGTTTTTTTTCCAAAAGGCTATGTTTTCATTGGCAAACAGTGTAGTGTAAAAGGATTTAATCAGTAGTAGAGCAGAT
Organism: Oriolus oriolus; assembly: GCA_013400235.1. Taxonomy (NCBI): domain Eukaryota; kingdom Metazoa; phylum Chordata; class Aves; order Passeriformes; family Corvidae; genus Oriolus; species Oriolus oriolus. Next base: position 105,594 of record VXBT01001446.1, on the reverse strand, counting down.
GGTACTGAGTTCCTCTCATGTCCATCATATGTGCTTTGCTTTTAATTAGATACAGTTTGTCCTCTGAGGCCAAACAGTTGCACAATACATGTGGTTCAAATCTTTCAGAAGGGTAGCTATCCCTTAGACACTGGTGTCTTTGACTGTGGAGCCCATGAGAGTGCACCACACAACTGTTTCATCTAATGGTGGGTGTTACCATCTCGTTAGTACGTGATTGCTCACACCATCTTGACCCAAATAAACCCTCACATGCAAAATATATTATTATTTCTTCTCATACCACTTTTTTGCGTGACACCATTTTACCTGTTGCTTGACTACCTCCATACAAGTTTGCATTGCAATACAGTTCAGGAAGACAAGGTAGATTTAGCAGCTGTGCTGAGGCATTGCCTTGAACTTGAAAGCTAATATTCTTCTGCATTGTATTTTCCCTGAGAGAAAAGCAAGACAGATGATTTGTTTAATTTCAATTTAAACAAAAGAAAAAAAAATGTCCCTTATGCAACTTTTTGTAGCAATAGAAATAGGAGCACTAAAAAGTCATAGCCTCCCAAAATGTTTCTGTCACTTATTTTTCCCCCTTAACTCCAAAAAAAGTTTCAAGTATATCTTCATACTCCCCCAAAACCTCTAGAAGTCCTTTCTAACCTCAACCATTCTGTGATTCTGTGAATGTGCTGCAATTTGACTGTTTCACACACTCATTTCCCAGTACCATTTGCTCCATCTCCTTTGGAATAAGACTGTCAGAGGCAATAGCTAGTGAGATTTGGTCAGGACACTGTTTTGTGACTTCTTCATTCCAGCTCAGAGAAAGAGACCAGGCAGAGGAGATTGGGGTGTGTGGCAGCTGCTCACAAACACTAACAAGAGAAGTGCAGGGGCGGGAATGTGCACCCTTTCAGGCTGTGTGAGACAGATGCTGCCTCCTTCCCCTGGGTCAGCTTTCAGTGGAAATCATCCTCCTTCCTAGGGTCACGCTCTAGCTAAAATACTTTATTCAAAGGCTGACTTGGTCCTGTCTCTTTGAGACTCTCACCATCTCATGATGAGCCATTAATACCCACAAGGTGCAATCCCTAACCCAGAGAGTCCTCACAGATAAAAAGGAGCACTTCAGACCCTTCAAAGGTTTTCACGGAGAGCTGGACAGTCTGAATTTAACAGGAATATTGGAGTGAATTGTGTGAATTATTATACAAATGTGGTAGCAGGCTTTGGGACAATATTTAAAAGGTTTGGGCAGTTAAATGTGAATCTAAACAAATGCTTATTTCTGATTTGGTTTTAATCTAACAAATACTGAAAAATGTGATACTAAATATTTGCAAACCATTGGCCACAATTCAAAGAATTAGTCATTCTCTAGAAGCATTTTTTTAAATAGAATGGAATTGGGGGAATCTGAAGCTCTCGTACTTGCTTTTACGCAAAAGGATACAGTGCGTCAATTTTTTGTATATTCTTAAGAAGGTACTTGTAAGTTGAATAAAAAAATAGAATTGTTACTTTTTCTCACTCCAAAAAAATAATCCTCCAACAAACGACAGTATGCTTATGTGGTGTTACTTGTGCATTTAGCATTGCTGTTTTTATTAGTTGTTGAAAATTACCGTCCCTGTTTTCATCCCCCTATGACAAGAGTTTGTTCTGGAATCTACTTGACCATTAAAAATTGTGTTTTCAATCACAAGTTTTACATACTATCCAATGTAAGGAATACTGAACAATTGTGGTTCTGCATATCACTGTTAAATAGGAGAAAGGCATTAAAAATACAGGTAAACAAATGCACATGAAAAGATTTTAATGTGGTAAATTTATTTCCTAAGTGTAGCTCAACGATAGACAGAATCTCAGTGAGGAAAATAAATGCCCTCAAAGGACATTATCACTTGAGAAAGGACTAATGATGTCAATTAAAATGAAAAGATGAAATCCTGGGGATTTTTCCCCTCACACTTACAATATTTGTTTCCTAAAGTCGAAGAATCCTATGACTCTATTAATTTTTCACTTGTTATTTTTATACGGTAAAAATGAATAACAAAAAGCTTTCATTGAATTCTAGGGTGCAAAAGGTATTTAATTTTGTAGAAGCCTCTGTTTTCAGAGGCTCAGTGTTTGGGTGTACTGATTAAAAATATTTCATTGGCAAGAGAATAGAAAAAAGCGTTATTGACAAAAATTAATTGCAAAAACTCACAGCAAGGAATAATCTAAAATTACATGGAGGCAATATCTTCAATTTTGTGCCACCAGCAAGTGTTATCTTGTAATATTAACAATACATTTTAATTGAGGTTACATCCTAATGGAACCAAAGGGAGTAATTGCAGAAACACTTCAAGCACAAGGCTTAATTAAAATTTCTTGTTGTATAAAATTGTGGCCTTTCAACTAATTTAGGTAAACATTTTGGAAAACAATTGGAATGGCTTGTAATGTAAGCTTTTTCAAGCAGTGGTATTATTTGCTTATACTTGCTTAATCTTGGTTTACAGCCAAAGTTTTATATTCTAGCAGTATTTGTATATTTTCAATTTCTTTGATTCTTTTTTTTTTCCCTTTCAAGGGGTCGAGGGTCCACAATGTAAAATTTGGCAGGGGTTTAAATACAGATAAACTAATCTCATTTGTTCCTCTGAATTAGCCGTTTCCTATGCAAAACACTGAACTACTAAACAGTCGAGATCTTAAATAATGTAAAACAAGATGTATGTTTATTTTTTCAACAACTTAGTGAAACTATTCACACTATTGACAATCTATTGAAAAATATCAAAAATTTATAACAGATATTTACTTAAATGCTGCATTTCCTTCTTTTTTATAAGCTGTGGCTTGAATATTTTGTAAGTGTTGCTTTCCTTGCCTATGGAGTGAAAACTTGGCCCACTTGAAAGTAATGGAAAAAAACTCCACTAACGATAACACACTGGCGATTTCACTTGGTTTTAATTACCTTTGGTATAATGGGGGACTATCTATTATGAGTAATACATACTAGGTAAAATCACGAAAAAAACAACAGATAAGCTTGTACTACCATGTATATGAAATAAAAAACTCTTTTTGCATAAAAAAATCAAATTTTATTTTGCTACATTTCCAGTCAATAAATCGAAATGACACAGGGACCATTTTAATTCATGATTTGGCATATACATCTAGTGAAAATATCTTTACCAAGGAGAATAGACTGTATTAGGTCAAAGGTTGTACTTAATAATGGAAGAGTTCAATCCTTTCCCATTCTTCTAAGACTGCACCAGCATTTCTCCTCAATCTTATCACAATGGAGCCTTTGATGATGTGTTGGAGTGATGTCTGGCCAGCCCTTTATAACACCCACAGTTCATTTACTGCTTTAAATTGTACATTCCCAGCTTATCTGTAATCAGATGTGGTTTACAATATCACATATTCACTGTTAGAATTTCCTTCACTTTCTTCATGGTCTAATCCCTATATCTGAGTGACAGAGGCAGTGAGCAAAGACAATCGAATAGCTATCATTTCTGTATTTGCATTGTCATGACGGATATTATTGTTGGCTGCTGTTTTCTCGATGCTTCACTCTTAATGGCCTGGTTTTCTCATTGGCCATTGCTGTCAACCTCAAAGCTGAGACACTCCAGGAATGTCACTGTTCATGCACTGATTACTGTGGGATCTTCTACAGTCTTTTTCTTAATCCTACCTTGTCCACCAGAGAGAAGATTTACTTACCCTTGCCCTATACCATTCAAAGTTAGATTTGGTACCTGGATTTTTTTTTTTTTTTTTTTGTCATCAGCACAATATCAGAGAACACAAGCATTAAAGTGAGATCAAAAAGCATATATTAGCCTCTTATCTTGCAGCGGCTTGAATCCAAAATAACTCATATGCTCACTTAGAGGACATGGAGTACATTTTTCAAAGGAGAGAAAGGACTTTAGCACAGGAGCTACCAGGGCTCATTGACAGAGCTTTAAACTAGCTCGGAAGGGGAAAAGGGACAATACCAGTGATAAGCAATTGCCAGTGATAAGTAGTAGGATGGCATGCCAGAACTTGATGAACTGAGTGCTAGTGAGAGCCCTTGGGGTTGAAGCTGCCCAGAAAGGTGGAGGACAATGAAAAGAGACTATAGTAAATGGGGTTATATCAGGCTGGTGACCGGTCACTAGTGGGGTTCACATGACTCCATCTTAGGGCCAGTTCTCTTCTGCACTTTCACAACTTGGACACAGAACTTGAAGGGATACTAAGTTTGTCAATGACACTAAATTGGGAGGAGCTGATTACTCCGTTGAGGGCAGAGAAGCCCTGCAGAGACCTGAGGAAATTAGAGGGCTGGGCAATCACCAACCATATGAAGTTCAGCTAGGGAAAGTGCTGGATTCTGGACCTGAGACAGGGCAACCCAGGATGTACAGACAGATTTGGGAACAAGATGCTGGAGAGCAGCGCCATGGAAAGAGACCTGGGGGTCCTGGTTGATGGAAAGCTGAATGTGGGTCAGCAGTGCCCTGGCAGCCAGGAGGGCCAAGCGTGTCCTGGGGGGCATCAGGCACAGCATCGCCAGCCAGGCAAGGGAGGGATTGTCCCGCTCTGCTCTGCACTGGGCTGGCCTTGCCTCGCCTTGAGTGTCTAATTGTTACAAGTATGCATATGTAGACAGAAGTGGTATGACCTTGAAATGAGCAGGATAGGTCAGCTTCCATTTCCCCTGCAAAGAGTGTGTTAAAAGAGTGAGATATTGTCTTGAGAACCTCATCCTGGTTAGAACAGCTTCAGTATCTTTTTTATGTATGAACTGTCCTAAACTACTGCAACCAGGAGGAAATATTTTAATTACTCACTCTTACTTGCTTCCACCTGTGGTTCTGACATGACTCATCAGGGCATCCCAAATTCTTCTGGTCTCAGAGATTTCATGCAATGTGCAGTGTGGAGAAGGCAGAGAGACAGGATAAGTGGTAGGATGAGCACATACTGCATCTGCACATATGATCGCGTTGAATTGCATATGTGTGCAAAACCATGAAAATTGGTTTCATGAATTGCGAAGATTCAGGGGAGGCACATGATTATTTTAGGTGTTCAGAGGCATAATAAATGTCAATATGAGAGTTACTGACACAGCTGATTTCCCATGTTGTATTTCTGTACATGTGTATGATGTGTATATTATGGTTTCCATCAGTTTATGCTGTGTCCTCACTCACTGACATCCCTCTTTCTTTACAACTATAATGCCACTATTCCATTTACTGCACATTTCATTTATTCTTTAAATGTTTTGTTTTTCTCCTCTTACTTTCTTGTAAATGTTTTCCTATTATTAGTTATAGAATCATAGAATCAGAATGGTTTGGGTTGGAAGGGACCTTCAAAGGTCATCTATTCCAACTTCCCTGCCATGGGCTGTGGCATTCACTTGCATATGGAAAGAAACATATCTGCATATGAATTTATGGATGTGACAGAAATATGAAAATACAGGTGATATAGTGATAAGTCATATAAATAATATAAATATAAAATACCACAATTCTTTCTAGTAAAAAGGTCACGGCTTAAAGGAAATGAAATCTATTACATCTAGAAATAAATGTTCGGAGACTAATTTCTGTGTTCCTACAATATCAGTGATAGACTTTTGATGGTTGATTTTGGATAATCCTGGTGGGCATAATTTGTTACTGCCTCATCTTCAAAAGCTTTTGGCCAACAAGAGTGAATGATAATGACTTTTATTTCCACATTGAAAACAGACTTAGAAGCTTCCCTTAGCTGAAAATTATGGTAAGTGAGCTCATAGACATGCTGCAGTTCACAAGCCACAAACTTATTCATGTATGTGCAGATTATTTTTTTACCAGGTGAATCCCTCTCTAATCTTCATGCTTTGCCAGGAATATCTACCTGGGTTAATGAAACTAGATATAAGTATTTATGGTTTTGGCTTATTCATAATTTCTCCATTTGACTTCTTTCAGTGTTTTTGCTGCCTGCATCTAGAAATTTTGGTGGAAAAGGTCATACCTTCTCTTGCATTATCTGTAATTTTTGTTTACCAAGGCCTATAGCCTCCATTCCCTGCTCATTTAATACCTCATATATTTTGGGGCTAAAAATTAAGAAAGGTACTTTGCTCTACTCTGACCTTTTTGATTTCCAAAGAGTGCCTGAGATATTACACATAACCTGATGATTCAGACATATTTGTAGTAGTTTTTAAAATAATCTGCTCACCACTCAGGCAGATGGTGAAGCATCATATTGGGAGGGATAAAGTGATAATGGTAGACAAGTAGAAAAAACCCAAAATTATTCTGATTTCATCGCAGTGGTTGGTCTGTTTTGCTTGGAGAAAGATAAGTCTGTCCTGGACCATTTTCACAGGTTTATGTGTGAAGTTACAGAAAAAATATATGCACACATACCTCATTATTCTTTAGTCTCCTCTCGTGGGCCAAGATAGATAGCAAAAATAAACTACGAACAGCTGTGGAAAAAAATCCTTAATTTTTCTATAGGATCCTAGGTGGTACACTTGGTCTTCTCCAGGAAGGAGACTCCTGTTCTAAAATCTGTGCTATTGTTGGAAAGGCAATATAGTTTTGTGATAGGAAATACTGTGTAGCTGGGAAAAGAATCTTGAAAATGCTGTTATGCTCATATTCTGTCTATTCCTAGAAAAATTCACATGCTTTCAAATCTTTTTGACAATTTCATTAAAAGGAAAAAGGTAGTCCACAGTTATTGATCTTTTTTTTTATGAAATGGTAAAAGAGGCTGCAAAACAATAGAAGAAAAGTGAAGAGTATGACATAATATCAAAGATTATTTGGGGGATGGAGGGAGTTTTACAATTAGTGTTACTCAGCTTCCAAATAGATTAGAGGCTCATATGTTTGTCAGATTTAAGCTAACAAAGTGTCATAGAAAATAATGGGTTATCTAGTTTCCCAGAGCACATCAAAAGGGGAAGAGAAATTGGAAGAGAAATATCAAGAAGTAGGTGCTGGTCAATGCAAAGGGATATTTAACTCGTTTGAACGTTATGTTCGTCACACGTTCCATGACATTTCCAAGAACCATGATCATGTGTTGACATAACCTGTATAAATGCAGGCCTCTGAGAGAGGCAGTCTACATTCCAACTTTGAGTTTTCCACTATTATTTATAAAGATAAAAGGATAGCTACTACAAAGCAAATATCTTCGCCTCATATCATAATGCAACTACATATTAAACTGTTTTCACGCCTTTTCATTGTTTAGTCCCTTCCATATACCTGCCTGATTTTAAAGATGATGTATCAAGGATCCTTTGTTTGTATCACATTACATAGGCAGATGCATATATTAATGAAATTGTGATTTTTTCTTTTTACATTTGACTTATCTTTGTTAGAATATTTACAGTTTAAATATAGAATATTTCAACAGAACACTTTTTTCTCAGTAGCAGGAGAAAGTTTCTCAATTCTAACCAAGAAAAATGGTATTTTTTTTAGTAATAAAAAGTGCCCAATTTTCTTATCTTTCCATGGTGCAGAACACACCAATGCTGCACGAATTCATGGAACTCATTGCTTTTATGTTAACTCCCTATGGGAAGGGGCAACAGAACTGGGTTCAAGAAAATTTACACGTGGTTTTGTAGTCTCAAAGTGCAATCACTACTGAGGAAATAAACATTTAACTGCTCTGTAAAGGCCTAATGTTCATCATGTGGATGAAAGGTACTTCATGGGCATGTGATACCTACAGAGCATTAGGGGGAATTTGAACATTCCAGAGATTCCTGGCTGCAAGCCTAGCTTTGATGTCTTTACAGGTCTTTATTTTGCTTCTTTTATGTCTGTCTATTTGTTTCTTCATATTGGATCATAACCATGTGGCAATGCAAACATTTTATAGTGTCTCAATCAGTTTAGTTATTTGGACAAAATCAGAATGAATTGAAATGCTCAGTTCAGTTAGGAATACAGAAACCCATCCAAATGGAGATTTTATTTGTTTACTTATTTGTGTTATTATTTTTAAAAAAATGTATGTTCAGTTGGTAAAGGTAAAACATTGATTACCTGAGTTGTCACCATTTATATATATATATTGTGGGACGGATCAGAAAATGCAATATCATCTCCAGCTGCATCAAAGTGCAAGGTCTATTACTGCCATATTTGTAATCTGAAGAGCTACAGTGGACAAGTTCTCATGTGAAAGATTTTCCAGTAGGACCCAAGTGCTCTTTGAAAGTGTATTGTAGTGATGTAGTACATGGAAATCATCCACATAAGGCCCAGATCAATCCATGGTGTTGTTAGAGGTCTCTAAATTTGCTGAGTTTCATGTACAGTGTGAGATCTAGTGTTACCCAGCCACTGGTGTTAGCCAAAAACTCCATAGCATGTTTTATATGGATTCTGCAGAACAGATTTTCCTTGAGCTGAATGTGTTTGCAAAAAACTTACAGCTTTTGATTACTTCAGAATATTTTTGAAAGATTAATGTATACGAAGAAAATAAATGCTAAAATGCCATTGGTACTGTCTACACAGGAAAAATAGAAACGACAGATGGATATGCTTCAAAAAATTGATAAAAAGTTCACGTACAATTTGATAGTGAAGAAGTTATAAAACCAAATATTTGAATAAGACTGAAAGAGTTAAAATAAAGGCTATAATCAAAGAATAATTTACTAATGAAAACAGAGCTGTAACAAAAGGAGGATACAATATTAAAAATATTGTATCTATCTATCTATCTATCTATCTATATATATATATAAAATGTACATCAAGGTATTCTTAATTACTTGGATAGAACACCAAATACTAATAGCAGTTTTAAGAGATTTTTTTTAGAATTTTTTTTTCTATATGCAGTAATATAAATTTTTTAAATTTGAAATGTAGAGATTCTATTTTTTTAATAAACAGTTTTCATCTGCACTAGAAATTGGACAGGGAAACAGCAATTATATGACCTTTGCAACACAGATGAAAGTAAGTTAGATAGTTACTGCAGTTATTTTCTGCACTTAGCTGAACAGCGACAGGAAAGAGCCAGGATTTCAATCAAGATGTTTTCCAAACAGGAATTACAGCCATGTCTGTGGAAGCCTCTGCACAAACTGGAACTATAGCCATGGCTGTGGATGCCTCTGCAAGTAGGCTGCATTCACAATCTTCATTGAAAGAGGTACTTTCTCAGTCAGTTCACTCTGTTTATCAAAGACTGTTTATCAAAAAAATTATAAATATTGGCCTTTGAGCATTTCTTTTTAAGCCTAGGGTCTATTTTTGAGATGCTTTTCTTTGTATGACTTATACAATGTTCAAGGAATCTCACAAAGTGTTTGGTCAACAAGTAGATGTCCAAAGTAATTTCTGCACAGCAGATGACCAAATTGCACGTGGTACTTGGCTGAATATTTTTTTATGTGTTGTTTAGGAAGAGGTAACATAAGTTCACTATATTGTGTACTTTTTACATATTTGCCTTGTAATACACATGATAATTAGGAAAAATTCAACATACGACAACCAAAATAAGCTTCACAGATACATTCATGGCATGATTTGGTGGGCACAGTGCTATTCAGTCAAAGGTTGGACTTAGATGATCTTAGATCTTAGAGATCTTTTCCAACCTTAATGTTCCTATGATTCTACGATTCTAAAAATATGAATAGTTTTATCTTCTTTTTATGTTTATGACGTTGGACAAAATAACACCACTTCAAATAGCTAAACAGTGAATGTTGTCTTTCAAATGAGAAAAATATAGCACAAAGTAGTGATTTGCAGAATCTAGTTTAAAAATGAACAGGTACTCTTCAAAGTCTTGTGTAGCTTGTTGTCAAAGGTTCAGTATTTTTATATTGGAAATAAAATGAAAAATTTCTCAAATCTGCTACTGATCATGAAACTGGTTTGAATGTGAAAAAAACTTGAGTGGGGAGCAATGCTTTTGGCCTTTTTTAAATGTATTACCACAGAGGCAGCAGGTCGGCTGAGGAGCTCAGCCCTTCCCTGCAGTATTCCAGCACAGGTCATCCCTGCAGCTACCCCTGAACAAATGACCAAAGTACACTTTAAAGAAACAGTAAAACAAGGAATATTAGAAAGAAAGGAAGAAATTAAAAGACAAAGGAGAAGAAACTCTGCATCCTGGATCCATCACTGTGCAGCACTGGAAGTGGAAATACTCAAATGCAGCTTACTGAAATCACTGCAAAAATTCAGGATAGGTTTCAGAGGGATTGCCAATGTTTTGGGTAATCAACCATATTTTAGAATTTGATGTTGAGGGTAAAGGAGGTATTTTTGCTCCAGCTTCAGTCACAGTTCCTCTTGCTACATCCTGTTGTCCTGGTGGTGCATAAAACAGATTTCAGATAAGCAAGACTGCACATTGCAATTTTGTTGTATATGTGGTCCATGAAGGAGATCCGTATATCAGTTTACAAATGAGGGAAGAAGAAAAGCGGTTTCCCTTGTGAAGAGAGTCAGAGTGCATATGAAATGCCATAACCCTTTCAGTCCTTTCTGAGAAATAAATGGATTATTTTCATATTTCCCCTGATCTTTGAAGTCTAATTTCTGGGTTGCTTTAGCTTTTTAAATTTTTTTTTTAAAAGCATAGCTATAGATTTCAGCATGAGCAATGAAAAGCAGTTTTGCACATATCTCAAATGAGTGAAAGAGACTATTCAGGCCAGTAGTTAGGACTCAGAATAAGATGCCAAGAAGATAGGTTTTAACATAAACAAGGCCATTATGGACCCTGAATAAATTACTTGGCATCACTTTATTGTGTTAGTAATACAGAAGAACAGATAAGAACAAATACTAGGAAAAAAAATGCTTAGCATACTCCTTAACAAAGATTTCCTCCATAAAATCACTACATAATATTTCCACTTGAAAATGTATTTACACCAGTGAACTTCAGCTTAGCTGAAGACAGATACTTTGAAGCAGGCTCAATTTAGCACTTCCCATATTCAACAATGGGACATGTTGGCCAGTTTTTCACTGGCTCCTATGCCGAGTCACAGTAGTTAACTGTTTTGTTCATGGTGTTAGTTAGCCTTAACATGTTGTTAAGGTAAAGAGTAAGTTCATAACAAACAATGGTTTTAATTCCTCTACAGGAGTTCTCCAGTGTCTGATTAGGTACCAACAGTAAATAGTACAAGCGCTTAATAATTGGCATCAAGGAAGTAAATTCCTTACTTGAGCAAGTAAGGAAGAAATAGAACAAGCATTTGGTGACATCATTGCACATCTTTGTTTTGAATCCAATGTGTTGGTCTCATTTCCAGTGAGGGTATCGTCGGGAGGCTCAGGATCGCAACACAGGAAGTGCTGAGATTTTTCTGAGTGCTGTTAAATACTTTGACTTCTCACAGTGGCTCTCAGACCACATTTATGCCCTGTTCTAACTGGGTAACCATGCTGTTGTCCCAAACACATTAGGAAAGATGAATTGTTTCTATAACTCAAATAAGTGATGCATTGTACATCCATCTGTTAATGAATGGGTAACAGTCCTTTGTAGTTTTAAAGGAGCTTTGTTTGTTCTTAATGCGAACCAGCTTAATAATGAGCTGAGCTAAAATATTCTGTGTGTGTATAGAATAGTCCATTTAGTTAATTGTTTCCTAAAATGAGCTAGATTGGTGGCATCTATTTAATGTGTGATTCTGGTCTCAATAAAGCCAATTGTTTTCTGCCATGGAATTAAGTAGGAACTGAAGTAGGGCTAGTCTATAAGTTTCATTGCAAGTTCTATATTGAGAAAAAAAAGCAAAACAGAAAAGATAAATAATTTCAGAATCCTTCTCAAAGCTAAATTGTGCTAATAATTTTTCTGCACCTAAATCCCCTGGACTGTATCTTCTATTTTCTGCTCCATGAAAATTATTTCCCAGAGAGTTGCTCAAAATTTTTTTGGCTTTTTTTTTTCTATTCTGTGTGGTAATGTCCTTTGGCTTAAATCCTATGAATTCCAAATTCAGAATTTTGAAAATGGATGTTACTAAAGAAATAGTGGAATTTCCCAAATGAGTATGCACAAAGGCTTTAATTCCACATGCCACAGGCCTGTTATTACCAACACTGAGACTCCCTGATGAAATTCACAACCTGATGAAGTAGATGTGGAAAAGTGCCTTTTGAGATTACATCAAGATTTTTAAAAGGATATTCCAAATTTATTTTGGTTTAGTTACAGTAGCTATACCTTGCATTTTCCAAATTCAGTTTCTTAATATCCCATAAAGGTGTATAGTAGGGGAACTTTTCTCTTTGATCACAATCTTGAAATATAGCTTCTGCAGGCTCTTTCCTTTGGTAAATTTCTCTGTTTATAACTGGAACCCTTCTTTCTCTCTAAGAGAAGAATTTAAAGTTATTAAACAGCTTAGCATATTATTTGCCACTGGCTTCTTTTTTTTTTTTTTCTGCCATGCTCAGATTAAAAAAAAAGTAGAAGGGTACTGATTTGCCTGAATGTGTCAGTCTGTTGCTGCCATTTTGCTTAGCTGCTGGGTATGTTTAATCTTCCATTGACACAGGCTTGCCTTTGCACGTGATCAGAGTATGCTTGTGGGAGAACACAAGACCCAGTGTGATACCTTGATGTATTTTGTCAATAATATTAAGCTACATTATTGATTGAAATTTAGTATTTGATTTGATTGACATTTATTTAGGGCAGAAGTATTATGCTTATTTGGCTTTTTCTTTTTTCAAATTAAATAGGCCAAACAATACTATCTTGTGGAATCTAGAAATAGTAAAACTTCTCTCCCTATCAGCTGTAGCTATTAAATTTTGCATCTCACTCCATCTTGTTAAGGGAATACCCCTAACCACACTATATAAATACACTTAAATATCAACCCAGGCAGAAATTCGGAGATTTTTGCTGTACAATGCAAGGGCATTTCACAAATTACTGGGGGTTCACATACGTTTTTATAATCGCAGTCGAAATAATATAATTTACAGTTGAAATTTGTCCTTGTTTTGCACTTGTCTGTCTGCCTTAAATCTTTACCTTCCTTCATCTCCAAGTAGTTACAGAAGGTACCACTTCAAAGGTTTCTGATTTTTTCCTTCTTTCTGGCTTGTTGTAGGTTTTTTAGAATGTCTATGGCATTGGGCAGTCTTTCTGTTTCTACTGGGTATCATTTGAACTTGAGTCAGAGTGTCACGTCATGACAGAATTGTAGATAGAGTTCATTAGGTATAAAATAAAGGTCAGATCTCTAGACACTTTGTAGCAAATTAATGTTTTAATGTTCACAGTGGGTGTCGGTCCAGAGACATAGGAGAAAATGATGTGCTTAGACAGGAAAGCGCCATTAATTTTGCACTAAAAGCTCCTCTAGTTTGTGTATTATGGATGAACCAAAATACCTAGAGATTGTTTTTAATTCTCATACACATCAGTTGTGTCCCTTAAGGAATCTGAAAGATATTTAAGTTGATAATAAATACTGAAATTGAAATTAATTATTCATAGGAGTACAGATTTAAACATTCATAGAATGAAACATAAAGAACAATTTAACACAATCATGACTAAAAAAGGTGAAATTGTATATTCTAAGATTGGGAGGAGACTGTATCTACCAACAAAGTAGGAAAATTATGCATTGTGAGACAGATTTTTTTACTCTAATACTCGTCTCCATTCAAGATTCTCTGAGCTGTTAATAAAGAAGTGTTTTTATGAGGAAGGTATATGCTATGATCATACACAATATACTATATTTTAGTCCCTTTAAATGCACAGGAAAAAATACCTCAAGCATTTACTGACAGTGCAGAATGATTTATGCATGACCTTTGTTTAGTTTGTTTTCTCTAAAAAGCTTTATTGTCTTTTTTTCTCAGAAATATCCCATCTTGTAAAAAAATGTCAAAACATTCAATTTGAGTGACTGCTACTGCTTATTCATTTGACTGTTACTCTTCATCCATTACTGTGTTTCTGAAACAGCTTACAGTCTCTTCTCACTCAAAGCCCATTTTCTGGTTTTCAGATATATTGCTCTATCTTAATTAAATGTTGATTTTTGTTTGTTTCAGTTTTGCTTTTTGAACTGGGAATAATTGTCCAAGTTTAATTTACTTGGTATGTCTATAGTCATAATATTTAATGATCCATTATTATGCCAGATCTCAGCTGCACAGGACTGATCCATGTTTTTGAAACATTTGGGTATCTACAGATGCTTACAAAGAGGCATTTGCCAGCCAGCAAGGAAAGACACTAAAATCAATGCATTCAATATATGCATTTGTCAGGCTTTGCATTGGGGTGCGTGTGACAAGTCAAGAGTTCACCCTGTCTGCTGTAGTTAATGTGTTTTGGGGAAACAAAATAACGAAAAGCATATTTAACCAACATTGTGGGAAAGGCAAAGGGTTTCTCAATATACACCATTTCTCAAAAGAGATAAAACTGTTTTTGTTCAGCATAAACAAATACACTGAGAAGTGTTTTGCCAGAGAAATTGTTTGAAGCTATTTATTTAAAGTGTGAAAGGGCTTTATTGGAGTGAATAGGCTTTCTCTTGGACTATGCCTCTTTTGAATTTCAATAATAGCTAGACTGTTGTGAAAACATACTTTCAGTAATTGTACATGTTTATCAAAATGCAGATGATAAAATTTCTGGTAAGTATAACTTTTTTTAAGGTAAATTAATTGCATTTACTTATATGTGCTGAAATGATGCTTACTATAAGCAGAGCCTATCCCATCTGATACTTCAGAAGGGTCCTTGGCATACTTTACAGCTACATGCTGGATTTCTTGAGTTCCAGAGTTTGAACTCTGTCAATCTAAAACCACCAAGTCCAGCACATTCATAGGAAAGTCAGCCGGGAAAATTAAATTTACATAAACAAATTATTCTATAAGCCTCTGCCAACACCTACCTTCCCCAATCTTATAAATGGTCCAAACTTTCAGTTCTCCCCTCAGACATTTCCAGATATTTGCTGATTCCCTGAAATTACATTTATTGACAAATCATATGCCAGCTTCTAATTAAATAAGACCATAAAATTGCTAAAATTATAAATTTTCAAAATTTTAGTTTTGTGGAAACCTGTAGGATCCTTACTGATGAGCAATACCCCATTGTTCATGGTTATTGCAAGGGCAGGTATGTATGCTGAAAATAGATCAGGAAAATAAGTCTACAAGATTCCATCAATAGAAGAGAGAACATGGAGAACATGGCACGTTATGTTCACAGCTGTGCTTCAGAATGGAGTACTTAGACATTAAAGGCAATGGCACATATACATCTATGTATACTTATGAATAGATTTAAAAACAAATTAATGGGGATATGCTGAATGAATCAAACATTC
Organism: Oriolus oriolus; assembly: GCA_013400235.1. Classification (NCBI taxonomy): domain Eukaryota; kingdom Metazoa; phylum Chordata; class Aves; order Passeriformes; family Corvidae; genus Oriolus; species Oriolus oriolus. The sequence continues at coordinate 90,179 of VXBT01001446.1, read as the reverse complement.
CAGTTTTGCCATAATTGTATTATTGTTAAGATTTTAATAGTATAGCAGGACAAATTATTGGTTTGCTAAGGAATTTGAGCAAAAAATAGATAAGAATATTCTAACTACTATACTGCAAGTCAGCAATATGAAGCATGAAATACAGTTGGACATACAACTCAATACCAAATCTGCAAAATATAATTTTATTGGTCTTGTTATCAAAACGAAATAATGCAAATATACTCCACAAATCTCTAAGTCTGAAACATAACTCATTCTCAAGAAGATATTTGTTGACTTGATGATTTTACAGGTTTTGTTGCATGGTGAAATCTGTGTTCCTTACACAGAGGAAGAACTACTGTGTAAAACTGTGACATATCTGACAAAACATCATTTTCTTTCTTATTAGGGGGAGTTGTTTTATATAATGCTAATGCTGAAAATGTTCGAATGTGTAAGAAGTTAAATACTGGCTTACCCTAACTTTCATCTCTAAATATTGAATGAATTGAAACAGTTGTTAGATCTGAAGAGGTATAGCAATGATATCTTTATTAATACCCATTTAATGTGCCATATATTGGATTTAGCTTGATTTAGCACCTAGTATATCAAAATATATATATATATATATGGCAGTAATATTAACCATTCTATTTAATGTCTCTTGGAAAGACTGCTAAACTTCACTACAGTAAAATTGTCATCAAAGCACAGTTCTTACTGGTATAGTAATGTTACACTCTATCTATCAGCCTTTCACTGTTAGCAGCCACTAAAAAAAAAAATGGCCTGCAGGATTAATTGATCTTCAAAGCCTGTTTGTAGTCCCATTATACTGTGCATTCAGATAAGCATATGGTTCAGTCTAAAAGCATTTGTAATCAGACCACAAATTTCAAATTAGGCCCGTTATAGGAATGAGGTTGAGAAAGTTACATCATCTCATACAACACGCTGTATGTTCCACCGAGGGCTATCTGCTCCAAACACACAGTTCACGTGTGTAGCTTATTCCCACCTCAGCAAAAACCAGTTCCGAAACATTTGTAACGTGACATGAATGCAAACACAATGTGCTTACCCAAACAGCGAAAGGTCTGCTCTAAAAATGCTAGGATAGGCTGTTCAGTATTTTCAAGACATTAAGTGAACACATAAAAATGTAGTAAGAAGTGTATGTTTGGTTTCCAGGATCAGTGGTTTTGGCGAGTCAGAAACAACAGGGTGATGGATGGATACCCCATGCAGATTACCTACTTCTGGAGGGGACTGCCTCCCAGCATTGATGCAGTTTATGAAAACAGTGAGGGGAATTTTGTCTTCTTTAAAGGTAAGAAAGAACAAAAGTAAGATTTAGTGTAACACCTTTGACTGTGATGATTTCTTGAAACACATCTTGTTTATTTTTACTAATGATTCATAAATCTTGTTGCAAACTGGTAGCTGAATAAAGAGTATATAAGTTAAGATTTTCTTGTTCAGCAACTACATTTTAAATTTATGATTACCCTTTACAGTATCAGGTCATTTGCTCTCACATATTCAATAAAAATTTGGAAGTATAAATATGAGACATAGAAATGAAGTGACCTCCCATGAAATAATTTTTGAAAAATGTGTTTTAGGAAGACATAATGAACACATTTCCATTATTAATTTTTTTGTCATTCTCTTTGCTCTTCTTCCTTTTTACAAATGAAGTTCTTATATATTTAAATGGCATCTGTGCTATATGTACCTCACTGTACTGCATTGTATTTGTTACATCTAAGAACTGTGATGTTAGGAGTTTCATGTGGGGAAAAATAATCTTTTTCATGGATGTCTATTTAGTATTTTTAAAGAAGCATAAACTCCAGAAAATAGGTGGTATAGATTGAACTATAAAATAGTTTAATAAATCTTTTCAAATTTCACTCCAGACATCAGCTATTCTTCAAAATTAAAGTTCTTGAACATGTGCCTAGTTTAGATTTAATGATAAAATTATCTTATATGTTTCATAAATGCATACTTAGCAACAAAAGTCTGCAAATTATGTAATGTATGTTTTATTAAATAATCATTTGAGAGAAGAACAAACTGAATAGTTAAAAAATATGTGAAAAATTATTCAGCTATTTAGTTTATTTAGTGTTGTGAATTATTAATTTTTTAAGTCATTACAAAAAAAGGTAGATAAAATAGATTTTTTTAAGTTATTATAAAACATTAATTCACTGGTACAAGTGGAGTCATTTACAGGGAGTTAGAAGTAATATTTCATTCACTAAAGAAACAGGATCTTGGGAATGCTAAATGAAAGATATTTAATAATATGCAGAAACACTTCAGAACAGTACAATGAAGATGATGTTTATGTTTTGCTAACAGTGAAATTGTATTTTTTGTGTGAATCATAAGGAAAATTACATTCCATATACTACATTTTCTATTTATATGACTTCAATATGGCAAATGCTTTTACTTCTGTTTCCATAAAATAAACCTCAAGTCAAGTCATTAACTCTGGGCAGTTGATATAGTTGGGAATCATGATCAAGATACCTCCAAATCTCCATCCCACTGCTTGATTTTTAGGTCCATAGGACGTGGAAGGATAAAAATATTATTCTGTAGCTATTCCTTTGCACCACTTCTACAAAGAGCAAAGTAGCTACCCTGTGCATTCCAGACTTCTGCCTTGATAATGCTGGGATCCATTACCTGAGCTCCAGACAGAAATGATCAAGCTTACTCTTACAGCTGCTTTCTTTTCCTTCCCAGTGACCTTGAAATATGTTTTATCATTATTTGACTTTTCACCCAGTGCTGACTGGCTCCTGTTAGGTCTTAGAGGAATGGGTTGATTCTGTAGTCTGTGGGTTATAGATTACAAACAACAGAAGGAGGAGGGAACTTCTCTATTTTCTATCTGAGAAATTAAATCAAGATTAATTAAAGCAAGCAGGAGCAGCAGGATTGTGCTCTTAGAAGTCAGAATTGTGTTTTCCTTTCTCATCATCCCCGCCTTATGCTATCTGATTTCAGACCAGTTAGTTTTGTTCCTTCTAGCTGATATCATATGATACTTGGATTTTCTGCTGTACATATTTTCCCATATGACTTCTTTTCGAAGTTCCTTCCATTATTTTTTCAGTGACATTTGTATTATCCCTTTATTTACGAAGGTCAAAAGTCTTTGTGTTTCCTTATGCAATTTTTTAAAAAATTTTGCTTCTCTGCCACTTCTTCATGGCTCTTAATATCTAACTGTTGGTGTTTGTCTACAAGTGTAATTCATGTTTTTCCACTGCTACAGAATCAAAAATTTCAGCTGAGTCTTCTGTGTGGGTGCTCTTGAAAATTCCTGTTCCAAGGATCTCAACTGCCTTGTGGAACAGGTTTACAGAAATCTATATAAATAGACTGTAGGTAAACAATCATTGTCTCATACCTTCTATTCCCTCACAAAATTTCCTGGGAAAAGACTACATGCCCTCCTCCCAAAGGTGCTAGACAAGTTGGCTGTTGCTAAGATGATGAGCAAGTAGAATGTGTTATCCAGGTAATGTGCTTTACCAGTCTAAAATTGGTCCAAACAAGACAATTCTAGAAGGAACTTTAAATCTGAAGTCTAGGATACAGATGTGTTAACAAAGTACATACCTAAGGCAAGATCCACATCCATTATTCAGAGAATAAAATAGAAAAGATGAAGTGCCAGCAGAGAACTTGTACTGGATTAATATCACTATGCACTCCTCTGACCCACACTATAATGCCACCTGTTCCTGCCCTCCCTTTAGTGCTGACCCATAATATACTACAAATATACAGGCTAGACATTAGGGAAAAAAAAATCTTCACAGAAAGAGGCACTGGAAGGGGCTGCCCAGGGAGGTGGTGGAGTCACCATCCCTGGAGGTGTTTAATAGAAGACTGGATGTGGCCATGGTTTAGTTGATAAGGTGGTAGTTCATAGGTTGAACTTGATGATCTCCAAGGTCTTTTCCAACCTAGATGATTCTGTGATTCTGTGACAAGCTCCTCATCCATCCCAGCACAGCTCCCTGCACTCCAGCCAGTCATTGATACAGAGAGCAACGCCCCCATGCCCTCTTCCCTGCCCATCCTTCATAAAGAGCCAGTAGCCTTCCATTCTAACATTCCATTCATAGAAGCCATCCCACCACATCTCTGTGACGCCAGTAAGATCACAGCCCTGCAGGTGTGCACAAATCCCCAAGCACGTCTCCAACTCCTGTTGCTTATTCCCCATAATACATGTGTTTGCATAGAGGCATTTAATTTGATGCCCTCAGTGAAATCAGCTTACTGGCTGGAGTGGCTGGAATTCCTTTCTGCGGTTTCAGGTGCTCTCCTGCTGACCTGTGATCTCTCTCCAGGTTCTGGACATCTCTTGCTGGCACTGACATCAAACTGGTAGGAGTGGGATGGACTGAGGTTCCCCCTCCACCAGCAACTTTAGTTAAAAGCCCTCTTTACCAGCTTGGCAAGCCTATGACCGAGATGCTCTTCGTGTTCCCTGCCAGATGGACTCATCAGCCCCCAGCAGACCAGACCATACTCATAAAGTACACAGTAATCTGGTGGATAGCTGCTTATAAAAAACAGATGTTTGCATTCTTGTTATTATTCATTGCCAGTGTCCATGCTGAATGATAATAAGAAGATGGCATTAGGAAGATACCTTTTTATTTTCTTTTATTTTCTTTTTTTTTTTTTAAATGAGAAAACGTGAATAGTAAAATTCATTCTGTGTACCTGTGGGAATTTCTGTAGTGCTAAAAATGAAATTGTCAAGCCATCTGCACTGTTGAATGTTATGGTAAACCAAATGTAGCGATAGAAAGGCTGCTGTAAAACTCATACTACCAGTGCCTCCATCATAACATTCAACTGCACTTACCCCATGGCCTGACAGTTTTATATTGAAAAATAGATTTATTATAGTGTCAGATCATGGAACAGAGAAATGACAGAAACCTGATGTAGGAAATAGGGAATGGGGAAAAGGAACCATGAATAGTAATTTTAGGATACTAGTAAAAAGACTAGATACAGGCTTGAAAGACCAAAATTAAGAGGAATGTCGACTGGAAAAAACCAACATTCAGGATTAGATCTTAAAACTTTAAATTATTTCAATTACATGTAATTATTTTAAAATTTAGGAATTCTTCTCACCACTCTAACACAGTGATTATATGCCACACACTTCTTGTACTACACATATACCATAACTGCAAATAATATGGACAAAAAACTTGGTTGCTGGCAACCCAGAAGCACAATTATTCAGAATTCAGGTTCTCTAAAGAGAGAACTACAGTCACTAAAAACTGCATATTTGTTTGCAGTAGTCAGTAGGTAGTTAAACAGTCTGAAGAATATCTAGAATATTGTTATTTTAAGTGAAGCATAGCAATATAGATGTCCTTTATTTCCAGTCCTTTTTTTAGAATGTTGAGATAGATGTAGAGAGCCTTCAAATAATTGCACGGTTCATCCTTCTCAGCTGTTTCCCTACAGTGATGATATTTAACAAAGCATTATTGCAAGAAGTAAGACATTTTAGCTTTTTTATCACTTGCTTCACTCTCAGCTTCTGACCTTACCAATCTGCTTCTTATTACATTAGACCTTACATTAGGGAATAAAAGCAGAGAGATTAAACATTCTGAAGTTTCAGAATTCATAAAACATGTGGTGCTGTATTCTCTGTGAGAATAACAAACCTACCAATGAGACCTTAAAAAAACAACTTTGGAAAATAAACACAGTGGTGGTTTCTGCCAAGGGCATATGTTATGACTCCAAAGAAGCACTAGTTATCTATAAGAAGAATAAAAATATGACTAGTTTGGTCATAGTTCTTTCCATTATGATCACAATTAATGAAGTCTTATTGGCCATTTATTAGTGGAAGTGGAATATGAGCTACATGAAAGTATACTGACTTTAAAGTTACATAAATATGTTAGAAAAAATTATCTCATTCTCATCACAGCTGGGCATCTTTTGCACTGATTTTCAGCTTTAATTTCTCCTGACATCGAGTTTTGATCAATATTCTGGTGATCAGATCAATTCTCTGATTAATAGTCACCCACTTTCCTCCAGCTGAGAGACAGAAAAAAAATCCAAAGCAACAAGACCAACAACAAACCTCCTAAAACCTCCTAAAAAAACCAAACAAACAAAAAACTGAAGTGAAAACTGTCAGCCAGATGGAACATTTGGATTTCTTATATACAGTACTTCTCATTAACAATCAACACAGTTATAGCAGACTAAACATGTCTTCTAAAGCAAATGTTAAATAAAATTCCCTCTAGTTAGCATCAATAGGACTTGCTCACATATGTTAGAGTTCTCAATGCTCCACTGTCTCCTTAAAATACAGTTAAATTTACCTTTTCTCTGTTTTTTGAGAAAGAATTTGCTTCTTGGTAAGAAATTATGTGAAGAATTCAGTTTCTTAAGTCTGTTTCCACATCTACCTTTTCCTTTTACTTCAGTATATCTGAATATGCAAAAAATACCTGGCTCAATGGTGCTGTCACTTACTATGGTGTGTGCACAACCATTGTTTATTTTGGTATGACCTGATCTTGTTAATAGTTAATTTTGCCTCCTTGGGTATGGCTGATAAGGATCTATTCATAACAACTGCTTTGACTTCTGTTCCTTGTGAGGCACAGAGAAAAGTATTGGCATTACATACGTCACAGCATATGCCTCCCAATGCTGTGCAACAGCTGTCATTTTGAATGATCTTCTGAAACAGAAATGAGCTGGCTCAGGATCATTCACTGGATGCCATCTGTTGTTCACACCGTAAGTACCAACGAGTAAGGTCCAAAGCGCATGACTTCTCTTATCATTGCGTTTGAAACTGCCATTAACATCTGAAGCCTTCTGCGTCCAGTCATGTGAATTGGCAAAAGATAAACCACATAGGAGGAGGGACAGAGAATGATTGAAGATGCTCACCTCTGTCATTATCAAACCCTATAATTAAATTTTTATAAGGCATCTCAGTAAAAGTAAATCTCAGGTTAGCAACGACCTTAATTCCAGGTCAACAGAGAGCTCAGCTTTCCATGACTGTTCTTCAGAGATCTCTGTGTCTCTTTTATTTTCAGTACTTCAAATGGCTCTGTACATACTCATTCTTTGAGTCCTTTTTTCTTTCAACTGGCAGGGGAGAGAAGATGGATCTGTTGAGCAAACTGCAGTGTCTGTGCTTGGAAGTGGGTGACAAGCAGCTGTAAAGAAGCTGATAAAAAATTAACTCTGGAAACCCAGTATGGGAGGCATGGAAACTATACCCCCTCTCCTAATTAAAACCCTGATAAAATGAAAACATGCTTTAAATCACCACAGTACAAACAGGGAGATTAAAAAACCCCTTCCTTTAAACAAACATTTAATACCACTAAGGGATAGCTAAAATATAAAACCAGCTGCAAACAGCTCTCTGGATTTTCCCTCTTGATGATTCTGGCATATACCTGATCCTAGGTCTTCAGGGTAATATTACATTTCCTTATAAAATATTTATACAGCACAGTACCTTAACCTCCTAAATCTGTGTAACAGACTGTCTAGCCTTAAAGATAAGTACAAAAACTAATGTGAACAGCCATGATTTTCTCTTACATCCTCTTTCCAAATGTGTTTGAGCAAAATATGTTTTCAAACTTTTCCCTTTATATTTTAAATATCATTGTCGTGCAAACAATGGATAGACCAAAGTGAAGCATCCAATAAGGCCAATTCCAAATGTATGTTCATGGACCTTGTCTAGATTTTTCTGTGATTTATCTCAGAAGGGTCCATGTGATTTCAAAGAGTATCTTCTCCTTCAGTGTAATTATTACTAAAAGTAGCAATGCTTTTTGGAAACAATGATGATGCTGGTGTTTCGAAGAGAAAATAAACACATGGTTCTTACACAATGGAGCCTACAGTCTAGCTGGAGAAGAGTGTCCCTGTGGTCTAGGTGACGTAACGCAAAGAGAAGACAGGCATCAAAGCAAGCCTGTCAGATAAGTACATAAATGCAAATTATGCTCCCCCTTCCCTATTTCTAGAGAGCATGTGGGGATCTTTATTCCCTTTTTTCAGCCAAAGCTTTCTGTGTTTGAAAGAGAAGTCTCTGGTGAAAAGACTCAGCTGAGAACTAAGTTTTGAAGAAGAATTAGAAAAAAGCAGAAATGTAAAAAGGAGAAGATAGTTGCAAGAATAGGACAGGTGGCACAGTTGAGAAGTCCCTAGAAAGACAACAAAATTATTGGGGAAAATATTGAACCATAGGCTTAATATGAGATGATGAAGTAGGTGAGATAATCATGGAAGTGTTCAGTGAAGAAGGCCAGAAAGCTAGAGGGAAAACTGAAGCTTGGCAGCTGGAGTTGCGGGCTGGTGAGGTAAGCTATCCAGCTGCAGGAGAGAGCACAGGAAGCATCCTCTCCCACAAACTGGCACAGGGGGCATCTATGCTATAAAACCCTGGTGCATCTGCTACTTCTGTAGGCATAGATCCCTAAGTATACAGTATATTTATCTAGTAACTGCAGTTACCCCTCTAGCAGTAAGGGTTTCAGCCACTCAGCATTGCTGTCCAGGAAGCCCTAGGCTATCATTCATATTTAAGACAGTAACCTGAGTAACCTGGGTAATCTGAGGTTTGTGTAGACACTGTGCTAATATCAACTAGAGTCATACAACTACCTTGTATTTTCAGCATGCAATAAGTTAGTTGGGTGGTTTTGAATGATTTGTCACCTACAGACAAAGCTGAAGTTTTACTGCCACTGGCAACCCCCCATTAGTTTCAGCAACAAAAGGTTTTCACCTCTGGGACTTCAGATTCTCAGTTTGCTCTTTTTAGGCCACATTAAAGAAAATATGTTAAAAAATTAAATTCTATGGTTATTTCTAAAAAAATCATATATCCTTCATAAGTAATTTAACTTCTTGAGGAGAAATACAGGGTAATAAAAGTATATGGTCTCTATGAAAATTGTAATTTCTATTTTTTTAATTAATTTATGTTTTCTTACCTTATTTTCTTATAAAATTCACTCTTTCCTCGTGAAACATAAAACTGTTGCATAGTTTTTCTGTAAATGTATTACATTATCAACCACACAGCCTCTTAAGATGATTTCATTTTCATTCTACTTTTGATCACTACATAGCTGGTATCAAAATATTCTGTGAACTTATTTGAAGAAAAGTGATTTATAAATGCAAGATACCCATAAGGCATATTTAATTTTGCATTATCTGCAGTGATAGAACATTTTTCATTTTACTGTATTTGGAAGAACCACTACTATAGACCTTTGGGTCTTATTTCTTAGGAGTGTATTAATATTTATACTGAAAGTACTGATGAATAACATATATATGTGTATATATATGCTTTTGTACAGGTAACAAGTTCTGGGTTTTCAAGGACACTACTCTTCAGCCAGGTTATCCTCATGATTTGATAACACTTGGAAGTGGAATTCCTTCCCATGGCATTGATTCAGCAATTTGGTGGGAAGATGTTGGAAAAACCTACTTCTTCAAAGGAGATAGGTTGGTATAGGATTTCTGCAAAGGAACAATTCAATGGACATCAGCTAAACATGTTAACCTTTTCCTCTATTTCTCAAAAGAAGAAGACACTTTAACGGTTCATATTCTGTGGATGAAATTAACTCCTCCTGCATGGATGGCTGCACTGTTTTCACATGTCTTATAACCTAAACTATATTTGTGTGAATATCCTGGAATGGGTATATGTATATCCAGTAGAAAAGTTACGTTTTAGGAGTCAACAGGCGAGTCACAAATTTAAACTTAAATATTCAAAGTGATGTGTTTATGTACACTCTTACCTGTTTCTTTTTGTCCACATTTCTAAACCCCAGCACATAAGCAGGCAAGGCATGATCCAAAGCTTTTAAGGTCAGTGAAAATGACTTCTTTGCTACTATTTCATGAGGTAAAAAAGGGAATTCAGAGCTAAACCTGGGAGCTAGAGAAGAATTTGAGCATTTTCTTTGAATTACCTCTAAATAAATCTTATAGGGACACATGATTAATAATAAAAGAAAATCCAACACAACCCCCCAACAAAAAAAATCAAACAAACGCAGAAAAAAATGTAAAATCTGAGGGTTTTTTCTGTTCCTGAAATACTTATACTAGTCAGTTAGTGTCTGTATCTTTATTTACCTGTCAGTTAAAAGAAAGGAAAAGAATTTGTCTGCTTTATAGAGATGTCAAGAGAATTCATTAATTTTTGAAACACTGCAAGTTATCTGAATGATGGATTTTACAGGTTTTCAGTATGATACTGTGTTTGTTGATTGATGTATCACTGTGCAAATTTTGTGTGCTCAGAGACAAATTATTCTTTATTAATAACTCTAATATTTCTATTACTTTTATTAAAAGTATGACTGCTTTTGTTACTGTGTGGTACTTATTGTTCTCGGACACTAATAGTATACATGGATCACTTAAGAAATCAATTCAATGCACATCATAGAATATGTGTAGCACACTACAGTTGGTCATTTTTTAGCAGTACTGCAAAAATTGCACTACAGATTTCTGCAACAAATTCTATTGCTAAAGCTTTTTTTATAATTTAAAAAAATAGTTCTCCAACATTCACAGCGAGGGAAGTAGATATCTGAGTAAAATTTTTGTAATGTTTTAAAACTAGGTATCATTTCAAGCAATCAATTTTCATAGTGAGTAGAAGATGCCTAAATAATTTGCTTCCTATGGTTGAGTAGATCTTTTTAAAAATTCAAATTCATTTTCAGGTAATAATTTTCCACCTCCACATACATATTGTTAAAAAGATGTATAGTAGGAATCTTTTGTAACTTGTACTTCCTTTAGACTTTATTCAGCAGTGTCCTTTTATATTTCCATGCATAGGCAGTTACTTATAGTCAGGACTTTCCTAAAACACGGTTGGTAATAACAGAAGACAAAAAGACCTAGCAGAGAAAACATGTGCTGGCAGAAAAGTTGCTACTTAGAGCTAACAAGCACAATGAAACTCAGCAGGATATAAATGCAATACAGTATGTTAGAAGATTGAACCTGAGCCTTGCAGAGATAATTGAGCCATTACTGGGTATTGACCATCAGTAGGAACAAACCCTTATAACAGAAAGTTTCTCAATGTGCATTGCTTATGACATCAAATATTGGCCATAAAATAAAAATAATAATAAAAATGACCAAACAAAAAAATAAGCAAACAAGAAAATCCCAATAACCAAACCAGTAAGAAGATTTAAAAGTCAAACCAGTAAATAATCATATGTCTAAAGCAGCTCACGTATGGAACGTGATTGTTAATATTTGACATTACCTATTTCAACAGTAATGATAATTGTTCCAAATAATTGTATGAAACCCAAAAAGGGGAAAAAAATGACTACAGAAAACATTAGTCCCTCTGTCATTCCTCTCCTACCAGAACTGAGTCATTTGGGACTAGAAGGTAACAGGTTTGATGAACTTCTTGACACTTCCTTGTTTATGCCCTGTCTGGTCTGACTGGTTTTATGCACTTTAGAGTTTAAATAAATGTTTTTTCTTCACAAAACTTAATCATCCAGTGGCTCAGGATATCATTAAGTAAACAGGCTTAGATATAGAACATATTTTAGCAAATATTTTCCAAATTCCCTTTTTCTAAACCTAAGAAGTGTACTTTCACTTTTTTTTCCCTGTTACTTTTTCAGTCTTTGAGATACAGTAACAAATTTATGTAGTTCGTAGAGCTCAAACCATTGTTAGGGAGTTTGCTGGTGAACATTTGGCATGCCAAGTAGAATCAAGACTGGGCTTCTCCTTACTCTGTAGGCATGTTCATTATTCCAGCACAGACTGTTGAGGTGGTGGTGTGAAAAGTCCTTCCCTAACAGGATTTCTCATCAGTGATGAAAACTCAGCAGTTTTGTGGTTTCTGAGTGTGCACTGAGTATATCCTCAAAGACTTTTAATGACAAAGTATATTTTTGAAAGTCATTTAGGGCTAGTGGAAAACCAGAAGTTATTAAAAGGAGGAGCTCACAAAGGCAAAAAGACTGGAAGAGAAAAAGGAAAATGAGAGGAATTATGCGGGATGGAAATAGAGTTCTGGAATAGAGGGAGAGAAAAAGAAAATATATTTGTAAAAAAAATCCAAACTAAGGACCAAGAAACTTAGAGTTAAAAGATGAGGAAGAACTGGTTTCAACAGTTTTAATGTCAGAGCTTTGTTTACTACTTCTACATGTTGTTTTTGCATGAAAAATTTCAAAGATGTTACATATCCAAATAAAGAGCATTGTTTTGTTGGCTGGTAGCTGATGTATATGTGACTAGATTAAGAATTGAGGCTATAAAAATAATTTAAGCATAAGAAAGAAAAAATAAATAAAAATGTCTTTTTAATCTCACTTGCCAACCCTTAACCCACTTGAAATCTGCCATCTTTTAATTTCATTGAAAGTTTAAAGCCCGAGAAATGCCCCACAGGGAGAAATACTGAAGAGTTTAGATCACTATGCTTTCATAAAAAGATTAAAATGTGACTCAATTAGAGTGCCTAAGTACCTTCACAGGGACAAAATATCCGCCCCTTAAGAATTTTTTAATATATGACAAATGATCATAACAAGGATTTCTAAAAACTGAAGTCAAATGAATTCAAATGAGAAACAGGGTCAATTTTTTAGCAGTAACCAGGTTATCAATGATAGTGATAAAACTATGCTCTGAATTAATGGAGTCAATCAAAATATGAAATGACCCACCAAAATATTAGGGTAGACAGAGGATATTAGAGATGCAGTGTTCTTAGAACCAACTTTTAAGATGTGCACAGCAATTTAATCAGCAGCATAAGGAAACAGAAATGATCAGTATTATCTGTAAGTGTAAATAAATCACAAGTGTAAATACTTCTCAGATGTTCAGGATTACTAGAATTGCATGCTGAAGCTTTTAAAGTTTGAGAAGGGCTGGCTGGCAAAGAGGCACAAAAGCAGGTTGAATTTTGCAATACACTGCATCTATTTAGTGATAATGAAATGAAAAGCTACTGTAATGCATACATATGAAGGGTTAATTTAAGATTGCTGGAGATATTTTAATCTGAATTTACTGTCACTTTCATTTTAAAATATTATCTAAAACATTAATGTATATTGGTTTTTTGCATATGTTGCATCTCGCTGTGTCACTATGCAAAAGTCCTAGGCATCAGAATTGTGATTATGAGTGAGATGCATGCTGATTTAGTTGTTGAAGTGCAAAAATCTTCTATCTACTTACATGAAACAGCAAATAGATTTATTTGTAATCTAGTAGTGTGTTCAAAGGGAAGAAGTCCAGTATTCCCACTTGTGGCTAATGAATGTAGCAAGTGTTAGAAGGGGAAAATATAAAGTTACTCATCTGCTATCTTACAAATGCACTATTTTTTCCTTTAAAAAATATTTCAGGTACTGGAGGTACAGTGAAGAAATGAGATCCATGGACCCTGGTTATCCCAAACCAATCACAATTTGGAAAGGTATCCCAGAATCTCCTCAGGGAGCCTTTGTCCACAAAGAAAATGGTATGCAAACACATTCTTGTTTTAATGATTTATTTACACCCTTTATGAAAGATGGAGTAGTAGAGGGATGATTGACTATTCAGGTTAAGTAGTTAAGGAATTCTTGATATCTGGAGAGAATATTTCCTGCTATAGAACTGGCTTTAGTGAAAATGGCTCTTTGTTTGCATGTACGATTTAATGCAGGGCTGAAAAAGCTTTCAAATTTAGTATTATAAACCTTACTTCTCATTCTTTTCTTCTTCCATCTTAATTCATTTTATTTTTGTTCTCTGCTGAATTATTGTACCTCTTAAAACAAGCTTCATAGATATCCGGCTTCATATATCCTTCATAATAGGATATTGCTATTGAATTTTCAAGGTATCGTCTGTTTAAATAGCTTAGAGGGTATTGCTTTCATTCTCAAAAACTAGGAAAGGGAAGCAAAATCTTCATCTAAGCAGAAATATCCCAGTGAATTTATGTAAATCAAAGATGTCATAAGTCCATGATGTAGAAAGGCAGATAACAGGGATTTTAGTACGGTGTATTATTACCAAGATGCATCCATACCTAGAGCCTGGAATCTCAGCTGGACACACCTCAAAACAAATGAGAGCAGCCAAAATCTCCTCTATCTTAGGAGAATTCAGTGCTACCCAGGGGATGGTGGTCGCCTGCCAACAGAGCCCTCAGTTGCACAGAATTTTTAGATCCTTTTGACGGCAATAAAAATATGCATTTTTTGTATCCTATCATTGTTGGACAATTGTTATGTGGCATATATGATTTATTTACTAGTAGGTTCTGAGTTTATTCTGTTTGCCTCATAAGACAGGATACATATCTATTGTCATATTATTTTAATTTACTTTTAATAAGAAAATAAAAATATTTCTTTCCTTTTATAAACATTTTAGTCTCCTATTTCAACCTCTAACTCGATTAAGTAATTTACCATGGAAATGTTTGGGGTTTTTTTTTCAGAAATATATTTAATTGCTTCCTTGCTTTGTGTCTGTTTCATCAAGAACAAGAAACCCTGTCTGTATTTTGGCCTTTTGGCTAGATTGGATTTTTTGTGTTGCTTTTAACTGGAAAGTAGGTCAGTCAAGATGATATTCTGCATACATCACACTTAATGTATTTAAAGACACATATATTTGGAAATGGTCACAAACATTATAGAAATATATATACATGTATTTACATCTATATCTGTGTGTATATATGTATATATTTATATATATATATATACACATATCTGTGTATATGTATAGATATAGATATAGACATATTCTGTACTGAGCTCGGGGCCATGTGCCTCCCATTAAAAATTAAGATTATCTTAATGTAACACCCAGACCAGTGAGTTTGAAAGCACTGCAGAGGCAGAGCAGGCATTCCTAAGGCAGGAAAGACTTTGGGTTACATAACTGCCACTTCTCTTTCTAACTCCACTGGTTTTGATAGTCTGACGGACTCTTTGGATGAGGAGGTGTGTAAAACATGACATGAGATTGTGTAGGAGGTGAAAGGAAAGAGGGAATTCTTGAGCATCTCAGAAAGCTTATAACGGCCCCAGGGCAGAAAAAGGGACTGAAAATGACACCATAAAGTTCCCAAGAAGACTACTAAGACATTTTCCCTGAAATCAAGAAAATAGAAGTCTTAAAAAAACAATTCACAACTTTGCTGTTGTTTGTATGAGGAGAGAAAGAAACAAAAGCAGATGCAATTAAGAAAAAACACAGCTTAGTTGGAAAGAATTTGATTGCAGTTTGCTTAAAACTGCTTTTATTCCTTTGGATAGAAGCAGAGTTGATAAAGAACTTTTACTATAAACCTTCATAAGGAAACAACTGAAAGCATGTCTTTCAGGGAATCCATTTCATTTTAAAGCATACTTTTTTCTTTCTTTTGTCTTTCTATTGTGCAAACTATACAAACAAACACCTACAATAACTCTGATCACGCAGGGGTTTCCTTTAGTGCTGGCAAAATTTTGGGTAATCTTGCATTAAGAGTCTTGGAAAGGATGAGAAAAACCAATTTCCTACTCTAGTCAGTGTCCTGACTCAGTATCCTAAAAGCTTGGTAAGGTACAGGTAACATCTTTGAAACTCTCCCTGCTACTTCCATATTGTGATTTGTTTTCTAACACTGTAGTAGAAACTCGTGGGGGGAGGTGGAGAAGAAATTTCCTTTCTTTTGCTACAGAGAATCTGAGATCACACAAAGTTCTCCTAATTGGAGCAATCTTTCTCTCTGCCTTAATAGCAGCATAGAAAATTTGACTTTCCAGCTAGAAATTCTGCTAAAGTGGATAGTGAGGCAATTTTTAGGTAGAAGGAAGAGAAAAAACAGTCTGCTTTATTAGTCCATGGGCCTTTTTTTGCCTTGTACTTACTAAAGAAGTACATTTGACATAGTAGTGACTGCTAAGCCCTTCAGTGCTGTCTGGGTCAGGTACTGCACTCACTACTCAGTGACTAGTACCTAGAAAATTGTAAGGAGCAGCTCTCAAAGCAAGCTTAACACATCTAGCACATTTGATGAAATCACTTTCAACAGTTGTGTGAAGTCATTTGTTCCGTCAGGAGAAGCAGTAAAACTACTGGTTCTCTTAGAACTATCTTTCTCTGCTGGTAGCTTCCATCTTTCAGCCGTAACTGACTATTATCCTGGTTCCTACTTCAGCAAAAATGGCAGAAAAGTTTAAACTATGTTCAGAGTTTTCCACTGGAAAATGTGCTCTAATTGAAAAAAATTGTATTGGATCTCTAGCAGCTGGCAATTCCTTTGCTGCTTTGATTTTATGAGTTTTAATTTGACCTTTTGCTGCATAATATCAATTACTACTAACTAAAGTCTGTTTTGTGACTTTCCTGTACTCAATGTATGCATACAGGTATTCTGCATGTATGTATGAATATAGATTTAGAGATGTCACATCTGTATATGGTCTCTATATATGTATTAAGAGTATAGATAGAGATAATATATCAAATTTCTATACTTCAAATGTTTATCCATAGCCAGGATGTGCAGCACTTTCTGAAATGCATATTGTTATATGGAATGCAAAGATAGGGTAACTGTGGTTCAAAATACTGAAATTTTGCATTTGATAATGCTTTTCATTTAAACTGCAGATTGCTTTAAGGAATTTTATATATGCTAAAATTTTAAAACTTCATTGTATTTAGAGAATTCCAGTCCTCTTTTAGGTTTTATTCCAATCAGAATAGAAGGCATTTTCTGAACAAGTCTAGCTACTGTTTTGATATAGATCAGTACTTTCTGTGTCTTTCCTTTCTTTTTTTTTTTTTTT